>WAAF01014955.1:0-76991 GCA_013400475.1 Tricholaema leucomelas | reverse complement strand
TCAATCCCCTCATCCAGATTATCAATAAAGATATTGAACAGGACTGGGCCCAGCACTGATCCCTGGGGAACACTACTAGTGACAGCTGCCAACTGGATGTGGCACCATTCACCACCACTCTCTGGGATATCTCTTAAATGTACTGTTTTTTTAAAAAAATAAAGAAATCACACTGCTTAAATTAGTTTAATAATTTGTTGTCTATGCAGGCTGGTGCTGGCTGTGAGAATAGTTGCATGAAACTCCACTTTAATTAGAGTCAGTGCAATTAAATGAAAAGAGCTAAACGAGCATCTGAAAGTTGCACTACTTCAAGTGCTGTGACCTCCCTTCTGGAGGTAGAAACAGAAATAGAAGTGGTCTACTATGTTGTGTGTGTCTTCTGCCAGATCATGTGAATCAGCTGAATTAATATTTATGGAAGTAATTAACTTTTTTTTCCCCTTCCCCTCCCTCTAGCTGTGACTGAGGCTTGTTCTGATAATTAATGTGCTTGTTTTTTTTAAGTCCTCCAATTAGCTAGCGATCACGGATACTGAGCACTACACAAACACAGGAATGTTTTCCAGAGTGCCAAGCTGTTTGCAGTTTGCTCCAGGGAGAGGAGACTGTTGGTAGTGGGAAGAGCCTGAACTGAGCCTTAGGAGTTGGAATGACGTGTCAGATCCCCGTAGTGTCTTATTATGGTGGATCCCCTGGCCGTGCTGGCTGCATAACGTTCACCAGCAGTAATGGTGAAGGTGCATGCCTGCCCTGGAGCAGCCTGTGTGTGCTGCTGTGTGGGCTGCATTAGAGCTGACTGGCTCAAGAGGAGCACAGGGGTCAGTGAGACTCCCTTGTTAAGGCTTCTGAGGTGCTACCCTGTGCTCACGCAAAGCAGAAGACTTTGTAAAGGTCGAGTGCTCGAACATAGGCTTTTTAGTTCAAATGTGTCAGTCCTGTGTGCCAAGGAATGGCTTGCTGAATTTGGGGCCAATGTACCTTCTTGCCTTTCTGCTCAGGCATGATGGGGTGTGGCGATTTGCTCAGAGTGATCATGATGCCAAAAATCTTTGAAAGGATACTAATCTAGCCTGGAATTCTCCTGCTAAATCCATTTAAAATGGTCAGACATCCTTATTTACACAAAAATAGATCAGCCCTGCTTAGAAAAGTACTGAAGCTGCAGTGTTACAAAAGAGGGTTATGAGCTGAAATCCATGCTTTTGCTGTTCTAATGTTACAGCTTTGGCATAATCGAGTTATGAAATTATAAATGCCAAAGAGAGGAGGCACAGTTCTGCACTGGTGGCAGAGTTACCACCCAGCACGAGTCTCAGTAACAAAAACCTCTCATGTTATGTGAAAGGAACAGTTTAACGCTGCCTGAATTGAGAGGTGGAATCCCAAGAGGGATGAAGAGGTGCTTGTGGAGAGGACAGATTGACAGCTCTGAAGTCAGAGCCCTTCCCTTGTCAGCAGCACCAGTACAGAGCTGTGTCAAGCTGTCAAATGTATTTCTGAAATAGGCGTCCTGGGAGTTTAATATTTAATAGATGCTCTATTTAGAAAATTGGTAGAGGCTAGTAAAGGGTGGATGAGATGAGGTCTCCTTCATGTGGGTTGCCCCCTTTGACTTGCCTTTACATGCCTTTGGGGCACAGGAGTAAGTTGGCTTCCTCTTTCTTCTGCTAAAACCCCATCAGACAAGGATGGTTATTTTGCTTGGGTATTTTTTCCAAGGACCTCCATGGTAAGATTGTTATTTATGTAAATGAGAGTTCTGATTTAATGAGAGATAAATGTCTGTCCTGCTATGCCATCTTACCTGAATTTCTTACTGTGAATTTACTGGCAGATCTCTCAAGAGCTGGTGTCTGGAATTCAGACTAAGTGGGATCTAAAGTATTATTCTATGTAAGTTACCCTTTATAGAATCATAGAATCATAGAATGGTTTAGGTTGGAAGGGACCTCAAGGATCATCCAGCTCCAACCCCCTGCCACAGGCAGGGACACCTCCCACTAGAGCAGGTTTCTCAAGGCCTCATCCAGCATGGCCCTAAACGCCTCCAGGGAGGAAGTATCCACAGCCTCCCTGGGCAACCTGTTCCAGTGTCTTACCACCCTCACTGTGAAGAACTTCCTCCTAACATCCAGTCTAAATCTCCCCTCTTCCAGTTTAAACCCATTCCCCCTCATCCTGACATCACTAGACCTTGTCAATAGTCCCTCCCCAGCCTTCCTGTAGGCTCCCTTCAGATACTGGAAAGCCACTCTAAGGTCTCCTCGAAGCCTTCTCTTCTCCGGGCTGCAGAGCCCCAACTCTCTCAGCCTGTCCTCATAGCAGAGCTGCTGCAGCCCTCTGAGCATCTTTGTGGCTCTCCTCTGGACTCGCTCCAGCAGTTCCATGTCCTTCTTGTGTTGGGAGCTCCAGAACTGCACACAGTACTCCAGGTGGTGTCTGACGAGAGCAGAATAAAGTGGGAGAATCCCCTCCCTTGCCCTGCTGCCCACACTGCTCTTGCTGCAGCCCAGCACACGATCGGCTGTCTGGGCTGCATGTGCACACTGACAGCTCATGTTGAGCTTTTCATCAACCCAGACCCCCAGGTCCTTCTCCTCCTGGCTGCTACTTATTGGAATAGTGGCAGGTTTAGCTTGCCAGAGGTAATGTTTCTCAGGGTCTTTCTTAATGACACAGGGGCACAGATAATCTGTAATCCTTCTGTTACAGTACTGATGGCCCCTAGGTTATAATTAGGGGAAAACATGATACCCTCCCCGGCCTGTCTCTTCTCAAGCCACCTATGATTGCATTGCACACCTAAGAAATACTATGTTGTGCTGGCTGCTGTGCTGAGAGCCATTCTGCTTAGAGGATCCTTGGGGTACAGAGGCATTCACAAAGTGTTTGTGAACATTTTATGGACAAAGGTTTTCTTTACACTGGGGTAAGAATGTGTGCACCATCAGAAGGTCTGTTTGCCCCCTTCAGTGCTTCAAAAGTGGTGTTAGTGATGTTTATGTTTAGCTGGTAACAGCCCATCATTTGAGTTTAGCTTTGTAGTCAAGCAGCTTGTGGAAAGGAAGTGATCTTTTTTAAATTGAGTTCTTAATGTTGTAAATCTCAATGGATGTTATCTGAGCCAAATAGAGGGAAAAAAAAGACTATGCAAAAATTAAATGGAATGGGTACATAAAATTTCTCATTTATTCAAACTGGTAATTTTGGAAAGGTTTAAATTGAACTAACAGTGTTGCAGATACACCATGAAGCTAACCACAGGAAATGGATCCTGCAGGAGGAGAATAGACTCTCCAGGAAGATGTTGTAGAAAGGAGTGACTGTCAGCTGGACGATTCTCTTGAAATCATTGTATTTAGTGATGCTGTTCACCAACTCCAATGGTGTTTAAGGGTGTCCCTGGCAGGATATCTGAGGGAAAGTGAAGTGCACAAGCTCATTTCCTGGCCCGTTGGTGCTGTATACTCAACTACATGGAGGACACACAGAAAATCAACAGAGCTGCTTAAGGGCCTTTGGCTCCTTCAGGTATTGTGGATGTTCATGCCTGATGTGGCTGTGCATGTGCATGCTCTGATTTGCTGATTTGCTTCTGTTGCAGTTCTTAGCTACATGGCTTTTAAAATTCGGTTTTACTCAGGTCTGCTTTCCTCTCTTTCCTTTCAAAATAAAGATTATTTGTAATTTCAGGTCATGGAGTATTCTTATGTAGTTGGGAATGGGCTTCTGTAGCACAGGTAGCACATTGCCAGCTGTGATGGGTACAGGCTGTGTCTATACTTGCAGCAGTTATTCTGCAATGTGTTTTGAGTTGAAATAATATGATGTGCTTGTTGACAGGTAGGGGAAGGCAGTTCCAGGCTACAGGAATTCTGCTGACAGAAACAGCAATTTTAGGTGCTTCCTTAAGTGGCACTTTCATCTTTATGAAGTTTCTGGCTATTGCATTTGGTTCATGGCAGTGATTTATGACCCTAGGGTGGACTAATGTGTGCTCTTTTGCAGCTGCAGGCACACTTGTTGCTTTAGTGCTTGTACTAGAGTGGGTTTTGTTTATGGAAATAGCATACAAACGTGTAGTTAGTGTTTATAGGGCATTTGTATAACCATTTCATTTCTTCCACCAAAACAGTGTTGGCCTGTTTCCATTAACACTCACGGATATTGCATCAGTCATTCTTCCATGTGTCTTTTGTATCTGCATACCTGTGGCAACATCATGGCACTCTGTGGCACTGAAGCATGAGTCTAACTCTGTGCCCTGAAGTTAGAGTATTTCCTTTGCTAGCTTGAATAAAGAGATCCAGTGTATGAATAGCATCCAGACAGACCCAGGGAAGGGATGCAGAAGATGGAGGCAGCAAATGTACTTTAGCTATAACTCTAGAGGAAGCAGTTCCCCCCTCAGAAGCTGCAGACGTGAGTTGATGCTCTTACTTGTGTCCTGAAGGTCACAATTAGGAATGCCTTCCTTCCTCTATTCAGGAAAGGAAAGGGAACAGAACAGGACACAGCTATACACTCTAAGTTATAAAAAGTACAGAATGGATTTCAAGTCCATCTCGATGTTTCTTTTGCTTGTCTTCACTGTGCAGGAGGCATTGCTTTGCTCCAGCTGTGACTGCATTGCTGAGAGAGGACGTGGGTGGCAGAACGGAACATACCTCTTTGAGAGTGCTCTTTTTCAGATGTTAGATGTGCTCATTAGAGGGCAGCAGAATAACTCCTTTTTTCTAGGTCAGTTCTCTCTTTTCCAGTGTTATTTTTCTGCTCCACAGGACACAGAAAAAAAATTCCAGTTCCTCCTTAAGATTTTTCCTAGTGCGGTAAGTGAATTGAACAGTGATGCTGGGGTGAAAATATTAGCTAGTATAAAGAAACACAGAGGAGTTACAGTCAAAACTTGCTTCTTGGAAGCTTCTGAGTGTTGCAGGCTCAAATGAAATAGAGCTCCTCTAAGATTAAACCACAAATGGCTAGCACTGTATGTGGAAAAGCAGAATGTTTCACAGCTAGCTTGTTTTTTTTTTCTCAGCCTAATTCTTATTTGACCTATATGTCCATATGCATCTATTGATTTGTTTGCTGTATCCCAGCTGCTGCTGCCACCTTTTCCTACTTAAGGAAAATATTACAGAACCAGACTTGCTTCATCTAAAAGTAATCTTTAAATGAAATCTTATAATATGCCCTTTCTATCCTCTAATATAAATACCATAAATAATTAGGGCACAGTCTTTAAAGGCTAAGCGAGGCTGAGATTTGGAGCCCAACATCACAATACTTAAGTGCTTTATTTATTATGCAACATTCATAGAAGAAGGCTGTAGTGCTGTTTGACTTTGCAGCTAGTGTGTTTTGGTTTCAGAAAGAGCTGTGGAGAAATCCTGGCTAGGAGTGAATGTCTCCAGTGCAGCTCTTACTAGCAATGTTTTGCAGACTTTTGACCTCTCTGGTGGATGTCAGCTGGTTCAAGGCAGCTGGGATGGCAGGAAAAATGGATTTTTTTCGGTTTTAGCAGCATCAGCTATTGGCTTCAACAGATGGCTCTGATTTTGCACGGTCCTCAGTTGAAACAAGAATTCATTAACTAGAAGAAAATTAGTAGGTTTTGTGTCTTGACAACCTGTGCTGAATCTTGCTCTTTGTGAGGCTTCTTGGAGCATGTGTGAGCATTGGCAGGGGAAGACATTTCATCTTTCCCAGAATATGTTGGTTGTTTTTCACATTACATCCTGCAGCTTTCTATGTCTCTCTCTCTCCTACCCAGAGGGGCACATGCCCATCCCAAGGGGCATGGAGTTGAAGGTTCCTCAGGGCTTGGTAGGTGCCATGTGTTCCTCACACAGGTGGGTGCTCTAGCACAGAAGGGTGTACATAGAGCAGAAACCTCGGAGTGCAAATACCTGAGCCTGCAAACTGCTGAAGTGGAACAGCCTTCTTGGTACTGGCAAACATTCCTGGTACAGTGGCTTGGATCAGTCCCACTTTATTGGAGAAATCCAGATTGTGCTTTGCGCTCTAGGTTTAGGATCCACTGGGAGGCTGGCATTTCTTCATGTCTTCCTTGTGACACCTTACCAAAGACAGTACTAGTCCTCCCTCATCAAGAAAGGAAAGCTCAATAAAGCCAGAAAAATGTGAAAAATGTCTCACAGCTCTTGGCAGCTCTCAGTCCATTAGGTGAAAATTAATATCCCGTTGACAAGGCAAACGATTAAACCAAGCGAGGCACAAGTGCTGAGTCTGTAGGCACATGACATGTGAATCTAAACCCCTTTCACTGGTCCATATTAGGAAATGAGCAGGCACAGTGCTCGTGCCAGCACTGCAGAGAAATACTCTTCTTGGCAGCATCTTCTCTGCAATATGGAAAGATCTTCTGCTGGCCATTCTTTTACAGTGAAAGTCTCTTCTGAAACCGAATATGGTATTTTGTTGGGAATGTGAATGTTCCTGGTAGGTGTATTTTGGGCATGGTGAACCTCAGTATTGCAGGACTAGCCAAAACTCTGTCGTTTTTTTGTTCAAGGAACACTTTATTTACAGGAACGGTGCCAGACCATCTTACCCTGTAAGCATGGGGATATTGAAGCTGAGAGGGATGAGAGGACAGATAGTTCTCAGGGCTTTTGATTTGGTGCTCTGTTCCCAGGTCTGAGGAGGGAGATCGAAGACAACGCCAAATACCTGGCACCTCTGAAAACTGACAGCAGGGAGTGTCAGAGAAACACATACTGTGGTTTGGTGTTCCCCCACACCCTGGTTTTAATTTTGATTACATGGATGCTCTTGTAACAGCTCTCTTCTGGCAGCCACTGATCTCATCACTGCAGGGTGTAGGTGGGGCTGTGGTGGGAGCACCCGTTGATGCTAATGCAAGCATGATCTAATGCTGTGCAGCAGTGCATGAGGCTTGCTGTCTGCATGCGCTTCTGGCAGGGCTGTAGAGAACACGAAGTACAAAGTAGCAGAGCCTTGTCATTTTAAAAATTGTTATCTGCTTTAAAATGGATTCTACCAAGAGAAGGTCACTGCAGGATGGGTGACTGATCCTGCTCTTCAGGCTTCAAATAAATAGAATAGAATAGAATCAACCAGGTTGGAAGAGACCTCCAAGATCATCCAGTCCAACCTAGCACCCAGCCCTATCCAGTCAACTAAACCATGGCACTAAGTGCCTCATCCAGGCTTTTCCTGAACACCCCCAGGGACGGTGACTCCACCACCTCCCTGGGCAGCCCATTCCAATGCCAATCACTCTCTCTGGGAAGAACTTCCTCCTAACATCCAGCCTATACTTCCCTCGGCACAACTTGAGGCTGTGTCCCCTTGTCCTGTTGCTGGTTGCCTGGGAGAAGAGACCAACCCCCACCTGGCTACAACCTCCCTTCAGGTAGTTGTAGACAGCAATGAGGTCTGCCCTGAGCCTCCTCTTCTCCAGGCTGAACAACCCCAAGAAAAAGGGGTTGGAGAAAAAACGTTAACCTTCTATCTCTCTTAGAGGGGACTAGGGCTTTGTGGATCTGGTTGTGTTTTGGGTTTTTTTGTTTGGTTAGTTGGGGTTTTTTTTGTTTTTTGTTTTTTTTTTTTAAGATTTCATCTTCATTTAAGTGACCCAAGTGGGCATATTGCAGTAGAGTGGCTTGATTCTAATTGGAGTTTGTTTGGAAAAGAAGGAGATTGTCTCCTGTGAGAATCATTGTGGGAAAGACAAAGACCTGGCAGAGTGGTCAAGCCCAGCTTTGGCAGGAGATGAGGAATGCTGTAGGATGTGTGTAGTGAGGTAATGACCACAGTGGCCTGTTGAGGGGCTTGTTGAAGCTGTGGGACAGTGCCTGTGTATCCCCTGGAGCCAGACAGAATAGGAGCTGGGGGGTGGGGGAGATGTTTGCTGTAGGACTCCCCAAGGGGTAAGATGGCATGGGAGTGTTGTGTGTTGGGTAACGTGGCGGAGCCAGAGATTCTGTTCATGCTTTTGGGAGCTCTGAGTTGCTCACTGAAGCAGAAGAGCAGTTGAGACAGCACAAAAGCGGCAGCCACCAGAAACATTGGAGGCTGGAAGAGGCAATAAAGCAGTGTTTGGACCAGTTCCACTTAGGAAGCAGTCTGCGCTCCCATGAAAATGGAGACTTGAGGCACTTGGGCCCCCCTCAGAATGAGTGTTTTCACTCATTCTTTTAGGTTTAGATTCACTGGACTGTGTAATCAGCAACCACGGCTGTGTCATGTTTGAATGTTAGGATCAGCAAGAACTTTTTCAAGGTTAAAAGGCCATTATAATCATACAGTCTTCACGCCGACACTGGATCCTCTTTGTTTGTACTTTTAGGGGATTCTGCTTGGTATCTGTCATCCTGATCTCATGGTGAGACGTTTATGTACCAACAGTAGTTGGCTTTACAGTGCTGTGAAGAAAAAAGTCAGCTTGTTTCTGGTTTGAACATAACTTGCCAGCCTTTCGATCTGGGAGGACTCTGCTTTTGTCGAGCAGGAGTGAGTACCTGGGTGCAGTAGAGGCTTACTTGCAAGAGGTGATTGAGATTAGGATCAATTTATCTTTCCACCCTATCTCAGACCATTGTGAATTCCATGCATTGTAACTTCACCAGGTGATTGTCTGGCTCTATACTTCAAATGCTTTCTGCTTTAGAAATCTGTTAGATGTGCTAAAAAAAGGCAAGGGGAGCAATGGGCAATGAGGCTTCAGCAGTGTCGCCGTTGTTTGCCTTGTCGATGTGTCTATTGTTGCCTGACTCGGTGCAGGCCAAGTTGAATGGTGAGTGGGGGACTGGAAGTCAAATTACATGCCTGTTACAATTTGAGAAGGCTCCTGGCAGTTCTCACCCACCTTCCTACTTTGTATTTATGTTAATGTTGCAGTCCTATGTGTGCAGCAGTTTATAAAGCCATTGACTGATCAACATGTGACTGGGATCCAGCTAATAATTCTTAGATTGTGTAAATAATCGAAGTCTACTGGCATTGTACAGGCTGAGTTGTTGAGCTCTTTTTCACATCTGGATCCAAAATTACCTTTTATCTGTTGACCAAGAGGACTATCAGGTGAATCAAATGAATATGATTACATCGGATATATGGCTGGTCAGTGCCAGGAGGTATGCTTGAACTTTCTGTTCCCTTGGTGCTCTCAAACTGTTAGATGTCTTGGTTTCCTGGTGTGTAGTAGCTCTGACAGCTGCAGATGGCAGGATTAACGCCTTGACGTTGTGCAATAGAGAGGACAGCATGGGGAGGGGGCAGTGCACTACGCTAATCTGCCATAAAGACTTAAAAATCAAGGGTAAGCTCTGACATGCGATTACTTTTTCCATTTCTCTATCATTGAATGAAGTTTTGGGAGTCAGGAAATGAACCCACTCCATGGAGAGCCTGAGACCAGGAATGTTAAGAAATCTAAGGAAATCTTTCAGGAAAGAAGAACTAATTGGCTGTTAAAATAACCTACAAGAAAATTTGCTGTGGTCCTAATGAGCTCTGAGTAAGATTCAGAGTAATTACTTCATGAAAACTCTGATTTGAGCTGTAAGGAAGCATCTCTAGAAACTGTTCCTGCTTTTTTTTCTGCTACTGCATAAGCACTGCCTGAGTACTTGTGGGCTGTCAATGTGTAGAGGGTTATGTTAGGGTTCACTGAGCTTCTTTAGCACAGGGGCAGAAAAAGCACATGTGCCTCACCTCAGAGGAAAAAGCCATTAGCCAGCCTGGATGTATGAGCTCAAAACAGCATCTGCAGTCGAATGCAGTCTTTCCAGAGCATTTGTCTTTTTCTCTAGATCAATTTTTCAGCATTGATGCTAAAGGTGTAGAACAAGAACACTGGTTGAATGGAATCAGAGCTCCTCTGCCTGGAAAAGGTGACTGAGAGGACAGATGCTGAAGACTAGTAAAATACAATTTCCATAGAATTGAAGAGAGGTCAGACTTGTTCCCAATCTCTTCCAGTAAGATAAAGTGGAAGAAATCAGATTAAACCAGAAGATGCTGGGTTCAGGATGGGCAGAGATCCTTCAGGAAAATGTCACTTAAGTTGCAGGACAACCTGCACCCTGGTGTTCTGAATTTCTGTTACCCACATGGGTTTCAAAGCAACAGGTTATATCCCAAAATAAAAATACTTTGTTGATAGTTAATACACTCACTCTAAACTCAGGCATTCGTGCCTGACCCTGTTGAACATGTAGTATTGGCCTGCATGAAGCTTTGGGCAGGCCTGCTATGTTCTTAGCCTAATGGCACTATTTACTGGTGGTAAAGCTGGACACCAAGGCTCAAATTCAGGTCCTGAAAGTGCTGCCTGTTAGCACTCTATGGGGTTTTTGTGTGTAGCTGTTGATATTTGGCAGGATCAGTGCTTGCTCTCTGGACAGAGTGAAAGGTAAGCAAGGAGTGGCGGTGGCTGCTCCCAGTGTACATTGTGAGGCTGGCTGCAGCTCTTGGGCATGTCATGTCTTGGGGTTTCTGTCGCGTTTGCAACCCTGGCTTGCAATTGCAGGCGATGTGTCTCCTAATTTGAGCAGATGCTCGTGTCTGCTGTGTCACTGGGCACCTATGGGCTGCCAGCACTGAATTGTTTGAATACCAAGCAGAATGGCCTGTCAGTCTCTGGGGAGCCTCCCAGCGAGAAGTTACTCAAATGAAACCCCTAAAAGGATTCCTGGGAATGTGCAAGAAGGACATTGGAGGTTTTCTGTATCCAGCTGTTGTGCTAGTTCGGCTTTGGAAGTGGCTTTCCTTGGAGCAGTAACAGGTATGTAGTCACACACAGCGGTGATGCTCTTGTCACCCTCTGTGTGCTGTGTGAACAGCCTGTGAGGATCCCAGTCCCAAATACTTCCATGCAGTAATTTGTCATTTACACAATTGCTTTTAGTACAATTCTGCCACAGACCTGCTGGAATTGAGAGGAGCTGATTAAAATAGCTCAGGGTTACAGTTTAGGCTTTACTGTTTTTCATCTCTCCTGTCTGTAGTGTTCTTAACAACTGGCTGAAAATTACTAAATCTTTCCAGTCTGTTTTGCAGTCATTAGTCTGTATTTACTTTCTTCTCATGTTTGCTCCCTGCTGGCCTTCAGATTGGTTATGGAATTAACTGGTGAGGTAAAAAAAAGAAGGGAAAGAAGTTTGTCCACTGCTTGTGTCATAAGTTTGCTGGCAGCTCTATCTCAGGAAAAGCACAGAAATGTTACACATAGGCTTTCTGTAAGATAAGAGGCATCTGCTCCATGTTTCTTGCTTCAGGATAGGGTGTGCAAGTTTTGTCTGGAAAATAAGGCCTATAGCCAAGACTGGAAACATCGGCTACTGTAGCCCTGAGGAGGAGAGATTATGGTTAAGCAAGCAAACAGGGCAAGAATACAGTAGACAATAGAAATGCTGACTCTGCTGGCCTGGAGAAATTAACCTGAGCCCAAGTGGCTGGGAAGCAGCTATTTGGAGTTTGAGTGGAAAGCAGAGCCCATAATCGGTTGGAAGGGACCAGGACTGATTGGATTAACTAGCATGGCGTTGAACGGCAAAACTCATCAGTTCAGGCTGGTTAAGCACTGTGGCCGGTTTGTCAGGGTGGTGCTGTCTAATGTACTGTCTTGCTCTGTCTCTCCACCACCCAGCTGGAAGCAGGGAATGCCCTTCTGTTTCACTGGCTGTGCTCCTGCTTTCAGCTAGTTTAATGAATTACAAACTCCCAGTGTTACACGGGATTTCGCAGGACTCGATTTCAGCCCATCTCATGGAGGGCTGGAGGGAGTAGGAGACTGCCCCAGCAAGTGGTGAATCCAATAATACATCCCTGTGGTGAATCCAAGATACATCTTGGATGCTTCATCTCTGCATACTGCAGTCTTGGATCATACGGCCTTCTGTTCAGACTTCTGCTCTTTCTCATCTCAAACCTGTTCCTAAAGCAGACCAGAGCTTTTAGTCCTCTTCTGTGTTTCTCTTCCCATTTGGTTTTCTCCTGTTTATTGGCTTATCCCAAAATTCAAGCTGTGTCTGTCTCTTCCCTCAAAAATTTCCACATGCACATGCGCAGGGACATTTCTGTCATACTTTCATCCTTAGTTTAGTAGCCATGTGCACCTCTCTGAACATGTGCTCTGGGCCAAACTGGACAGCAGGGTGGGTGGATGATGTAATACCACTGATTTTTGTATCCTGTGCTTTGTGTGTGCTGTTCACAACCTGTAACTTGTAAGACCATGTCAGTCACACCACAGAGGTAGGCCTGTCTGTGTCATCGAATGCCATGTGTATCTGCTATGTTTTTCTTCTAGCATCACCAACATTTTATTTCCTGGTTTTTGCTTTCCTGAGGTCCTTACAGAGGAAAGTTTAGTGTTTGGAGGAGGTCAGCAAGAGATGAGGAGGTTTGGCCTCTTGTTAGAGCACTGAGGCATTGACATAGCAGAAGGAAGGAGCCTGTTGCTATAGCAGCGGGCACTGGGATCCTTCCATGTAGAGGTTTTACAGGGCTCATGGCTATTTGAAGTGGCAATGCTGTGAATTTCAGTATGCAGCTTGGTCTCGCTGCTTCTTCTGTTGGAAACTAAGAGCAGGGCTTTCAGATCTGTGCTCCTGGCAGCATATAGAGAACAGAGGAGAGAACTGAACCCTGCCTTAGAATTGATTTATCTCGTGTTGTGGCAGATTAGCTAATCTTTTTAGAGTAATTTAAGCACAAGGCAGTAGTATTCCCAAATCTCCATCCTTTATCCCTTTGTTATTTTTTTTGGCTTGAGTTTAGTAGGTTGTTGTGAGTTTTTCTGGTCTGGGCTCTGTGAAGGAAACTTTAAACCAAAAATATCTCCACTAATCACACTTGGAAATTGTACTTTATTTCCAACATTCTGCCATGCTACTGTAATTACCAAGTTAGGTCAGAGGCATAAATGAATGATTTTCAGGTTTATTTCTCAGGAGTTGCTCAGTGCTGCCACTGCTGAGCCTTTTACTGTGACAAGATTTTCCTTGTTCTCCCATGCAGGTTGACATAGGAGTGGGTGTACCACATCAGAACAACAGGGTAGCCAAGCTGGGCAATCTCATCTTTTGACAGCAGTCAGCAGGAGAAAGCTGGGAACGTAGCAGTACTTTCCTTGAAAGGCTTAGTTGGGTGCTTTTAAACTTCCAGTGCCTAACAACTATTATGAAAAGCAAGGTAGTGAGCCGAAGAAGGCTGTAGATGCTGTTAATACCAAGTCCTTTGATCTTCCCTGTTCCCTCTGTGTCTAGGAGTGCTTGTGTGCTAGAATAAAGACAGCAGTTGGCCTACAGATATGTTGCTACTAATAAAGTTTAACTTCTGAAATAGATTATGGGCATATTAGACCTCAAGGCTGAAGTCTGAAAGATCAGCCCAGCTGTCTCAGATAACTTGCCACTGCTGAAGATGGTAAAGCTTGCTTCCTCTTCTCTGTGCTTCTGACCATGTGTCTTCTTGGCCTCATGCTGACTTGATTTGATTCAGTTCACCTGATTAGCAGAAAGCTAACCTGGGTGGAAGCGAGCTAGGTTTTTCTGTTGGAGGTGCACACTATAGCTGGGGTAGGAGGGCTTAAAGGACGCGTGGCTGTTGCAGCAGTGAGTTCTTTGGTAGGCAAAGGTGAGCTCTCGTCTGCCTGCACTCTGAGCTTCTCCTTCCTGGAGTTTGTCTGCACTTGTCTTTGTGCCAAGTTTCCAAATGTCATGTGGTGATAATGCCACTGGTATCAATACTGCTGCACGTTGCATGTTGATCTTTCCAGAGGAAGCAGACCTGTCTCTGTGTCATTAAAAAAGAAGTCAATGACAATTGATTGTTTTTTTCTCTAGTTCCATTAGAGATGAGCAATTCAAAATTACATTCAGTATTCCCTGGAGCAGGTCAGCATCTTCCAGACCTCTTCCCTGCTCACCAAACCACCCCTGCCAGCATCACAGCAGAATTTGAGTGTGCACAGGCAGTCCCTTCTTATTCATAGGCCTGAACCTGGCTAGGTAGCCATGATGGAGATTTAAATTAGTTCCCTTTTATTTGTATTGGAAGGAGATTCCTCTGATTTTTATGTGACTGCTTGTGCAGAAGTGTCTCTTCTTGGTGTTCTTGATGGGTATTTGTTGATGAATGGGAGCAATCACTTTAAGTAGGTGGAGTGTTGACATATAGGCACCTCGAAGTTGTGTGCTGGAAGTGTTGCCTGTACAGGCATGTAGTGGAAGAAGCTGCCATTGTGCCAGGAAAGCAGATTTACTGAACAGAGAGTCTATTTCAAGGCTCCTGTTCTTCTGCACAGTCTAGCAGAGGCTGAGGGCTGCATACCTTAAGACGTGGCTGGCTCTGATTCAGAATTTTCATCTGTTGCCTGAAATGTTTTTCTGGAATGTGCATTTTGGTGGAATCCCAGCCTGATTATAGATGCTGAAGCGCTCTTTCTCCTTAATGGAAGGTCTTTTGGAGTGGGAAGCAGAGTGATGTTTTAACTTCCTTGTCGCATCTCTGCTGCTGTGCTCAAACTTAGAAAGAGAATGAGCCTGAGGCCATACAGCTTCTTGAACTGTTGTGGCAAGATGGTCATTCCTGTTGATCTAGCATCCCCTATGCTTTCTGAAGATGCTGTCTTGCTGAAAAGGTGTCCTGAGATAGCTGTTTACCATGACAGTGTTAAAGAAATGCTTTCAGTCTGGGATGCCATCCAGAGGGACCTGGACAGGCTGGAGAGGTGGGCCCAGGCCAACCTCATGACGTTTAACAAGGCCAAGTGTAAGGTCCTGCACCTGGGTCGGTGCAATCCCAGGCACAGATACAGGCTGGGTGATGAATGGCTGGAGAGCAGCCCTGAGGAGAAGGACCTGGGGGTCTGGGTCGACGAGAAGCTCAACATGAGCCGGCAGTGTGCACATGCAGCCCAGACAGCCAACCGAGTGCTGGGCTGCATCAAGAGAAGTGTGGCCAGCAGGGCAAGGGAGGTGATTCTCCCCCTTTACTCTGCTCTCGTCAGACCCCACCTGGAGTACTGTGTGCAGTTCTGGAGCCCCCAATACAAGAAGGACATGGAACTGCTGGAGCGGGTCCAAAGGAGAGCCACGAAGATGATCAGAGGGCTGGAGCACCTCTGCTATGAGGACAGGCTGAGAGAGTTGGGGCTCTTCAGCCTGGAGAGGAGAAGGCTTCGAGGAGACCTTATAGTGGCCTTCCAGTATTTGAAGGGAGCCTACAGGAAAGCTGGGGAGGGACTATTTACACGGTCTAGTAATGTTAGGACGAGGGGGAATGGGTTTAAGCTGGAAGAGGGGAAATTTAGACTGGATGTTAGGAGGAAGTTCTTTACAGTGAGGGTGGTAAGGCACTGGAATGGGTTGCCCAGGGAGGTTGTGGATGCTTCCTCCCTGGAGGTGTTTAAGGTCAGGCTGGATGAGGCCTTGAGCAAGCTGCTCTAGTGGGAGGTGTCCCTGCCTATGGCGGGGGGTTGGAGCTGGATGATCCTTGAGGTCCCTTCCAACCTAAACCATTCTATGATTCTATGATTCTATCTAGCAAATCCTTTTCCTCATAGCTCACCAGCTGGGAGGGTTCTGCACAACTGGAAGGCAGTGCACACACTGAATGCTAATTTAGAAGATCTCACAAGGAGAGGCAGGGAGACAGCAAGGAAGAGTGCTTGTGTGGATCTTCAGGAGTTTTCATACAATTTCTCCCTCTTTCACAAATGTGTTTCCTTTGTGTCCTTCCATTTCTTGGCACTTGTGAAGTTTGTGAGGGCTTCAGGAAGAAATTTTAGGCACTCTTCTAGTTTGGCTAAGTTCAAGTCTTTGTTGCCATTGGAATAGTGGAATCATGGGATGCAGATGCCAGGCTTGAATGTTACTTTGGTGTCAGCTGTCATGTTTAAAAAAGTAATAGGTTCAGATTTTTCTGCAAAACACAAAAAGGGGAAGGAATTTCTAAAAGAGAAGATGCTGAGATGTACTCCTTAGTGCCCCTCTGGCAAACTGGAAACTGAGGAAGTAATGGTGAGGGGAATCCCAGATCTACTCTGCCTTCTGCTGTGCCTCTGAATTCCTCCTCCACTGCTGAGAGGATGAAACTTTCTTAAATTGTATCCTATGGAGAAGTCTGAGTGAGTAGCTTTTTCAGGTCACCAGTCTAGGATCAGAGATGGTCTTCGTGCCATTCTGAAAACATCATAGAATCAACCATTTTCAAAGAGACCTCCAAGCTCATCCAGTCCGACCTATCACCCATCCCTACCCAATAAACTAGACCATAGCACTAAGTGCCTCATCCAGTCTTTTTTTGAACACCTCCAAGGATCTGTCCAGGGTGGGCTTTCTGTGTGCTTTGGTTTTGCTGTGGCATCAATTACCAAACCTCACTGTGCAGTTAACGATGTCTTGTGGATGTCCATCTTCCCATAATGTCTTTGTTTCAGCCCCTTCCCTGGCTCTTCCTGCTTTCCTCCTCCCCTTCTCTTTGTGCATATCTTCCTGTCATTTGAACCTATGATTTCAGCCAGTTTTGACATTCTTCTCTTGACCTTCATGGGTCAGTTCTTTCTCCTTCACTGTGAAGACATCTGTGGTGTGATCTGTTCTCTCTGTGCATGCTGCTGGAATTCGTGTACAGGTCCCATCTGTTGCTGTTCTTGTGATAGTTTTGGTTTTACCCCGAAGTTACGTATTTGCATTGTTTACTCAGTTTGGTTTTTGGCTGACATAGTTGCATTGGCTGGAAGTATAATTAAGTATTGATCACAGTGCACTCAGCAGTCAAATTAGTTAAATTATTATATGTAACAGTTTGTAATTGCAGTAGTGTTTGTCACCTACCAGCTTAAGTAGTGTTTGGTGTGTATTGAGAGGAAGGGCATAGAGAGACCTTGGAGTGATGTGCCATGTTCTGCCTTCAGTTTTACCTTTTAATACTTGTGTACCACTTGGCCACTGGTGGTCTGGGCATTGCTGTTTTGCTGGTACCTGACATTTTCTTCTTGCCTGTCACTTCATACATGCTCTTTCAGCTGTGTTGTGCTTGTTATTACATTGTTTCTTTACTCTTCCTGTTCATTATTCTCTGTTGGTCATAAATTTCCAGGAGAAGCCCTATGCCATCTCTGTGGTTACTGAGAAATCCTCTTATGTGTTTGAAGCCAGGCTGGAGTACTTCCAGGTAATACTTCACCTTTGGGGGTGCTTCCTGGAAAATATCTCCCTGAGAGTGTCTATTGGTAATCTGTTGGCCAGATTCAGGAGCTAGGTAGCTGCTTGCTGGAAGATGCCTTGCTCTGCTAGGCCTGCACATAGCAGAGAGTGCAAATAAATGCAACTTGTCCTTTTTGACCATGGTGATCTCCATTGCTCCAACTCCTCTTAGACTTCCAGAGAGATTGCAGAGAGCCATTGTGGATACATGGCTTAAGAAGCACAGATGGGAAAAAATGTTTCTCTGCTGTGAAGTTTTGCTACCAGTCCACATTGGATTCTTTGAAAAGCTTTGGCCAGAGGCGGTCTTTAATGTGAGCGGTGTGCTTAACCTCATGTGTCCTGCCTGGCTCCTCCAGTGCTTAAAGTTTTCCTGTAGCCTCATGTCAGTGAACGTGGTGGGAGATGCAGAGCTTTCTCCTGCTTAGTTACTGCAATGTCTGTGATGAGCTAAATATTTTATTATGAAGGTTTTAAGATGTTTGGAAACTTAAATACTGGACCGAACAATTAAGTGGTCATTCAAGTAAACACTGTTGCAATGTAGCAGGACTTTGCAACTTGGCCTTGCTGAAGGTAAAGCATGTGCTTGTGGTGATCCCTGAGATTCCTCCGCCCTCTTTTTGCCTGTTTCTACCTGAGGAAAGGTCCAGCTGCAGCTCTTCCCAGTGGCTACATCCCTGCCTTGTCTATTGGTTAAGGCAGACTCCTGCAGGTACGTGTTTTATGGAGTCACATGGTGAATGCAGGTCTGGTTGCCCATCCTTTGGTATTTTAGTTGAAAGAAATCCTTCCAGATCATACTGTCTACATCTCTGCTGTGTCCTGTGTTTCACAGTGGAGAAAGGGAAAAAAGGCTTGGGATACTAAACCTGGATCAAGGAAATAAGGAAAACTTAGTGCTTCTAACAACAAACCAATGTATCCATGAAAGCTATTACATGGAGAAGTGGGGGGGAAAGTGAGACTCCACAATGAGTATATCATACTGTCTGCTGTAATCTCTGAGGAACAGTAAGCAATTCCACAACTTGTTCTAGGTGTTGTCTCACACATCCTTCTGTGTACAGCTGGTCTGCTGCCAGTGCTGCAGTGGCACCTGACAGGGACATATTTGCTTGTCTGCCTTGGAAATTTTACCCTCTGTGCTCTTGTGGTTCCTCTAAGGATTCTCAAATGCTTTCCCTCCCCCTCTCTTTCCTGTTTTTGTTCACCTTTTCCCCTTCCCTCAGCATCCCACGAGGCCACTGCTTTGGCAATGAGGAAAATGGAGCACAAAATGAGATTCTCTGCTGGGTATTTTAAGGAAAAATACCCATGGTTAAAATGCAGCTGTGGTGAACACATGAGTGTGTTCATAAATATGCATAAACATTGGTTATGCCTAAGTGTCTCTTGTGCACTACTTGCAGGAGCTACAAATTTGTCTGAGGTGTAGGGTAGCTTCAACTATATAAAGCTGTTAAACAGTAAAATCTGCATTTTGGATAAACAGAAGTCTTTTGTCTGCAGTCCCATTAAAGAAGCTCTTTAGAAACCAAGACTGAAGAAATTCAGGTGGGAAGAAATCTGTCTGCTGACAAATGTAGGAAGGAGACTGAAAACTGATATGCAGGGTCACCACAAAATGCATGCTTTGAGAATGTAATAACAACTACAGCTGAGCACAGCTGAATTGGCATGCATGAAGTGATAGGTAAGAAAAAAACGCCAGATACCAACACACATGCAAGAGGGATCACAGGGACCAATGGCTGGAAAGGGAAAATTTCCCTAGCAAATGCCCATTTCATTGTCTGTTAGCTGATGTCCAGCTGAAATAGAAGAAAATTAAAGTAAATGAATGTTTTCTTGCATTTTTCATAAACTACAAGCACCAGGCAAAATCATACAGTGTAACACTTTCAGATCTAGATCTTCCACTGTGTAATAGTGCAGAAGGTATTGAACCACTGATTTTTCACACTCGTTAAAGGTAATGTTTTGGGCAGGAATGGAATGGATAATTTGAGGAGAATCTCTTCAAAATACAAACCTACAAGCCTGCAAGCCTATGAGCCTGTCAGAAAGCATAGCAGTGTTTTAGTATTCCATCTCCCTTTGATAAGCCCTAGGGAGAGAAATTGCCCATGGGTAAGCATGAATTACTTTTGGTCTCCGACTAAATTGCATTCAGATAGAATCACAGAATCATTTTGGTTGAAGGAGACCTTTAAAGTCATCAAGTCCAACTGTTAAGCCAACACTGCCAGGTCACCACTAAGGCAAGTACCTCAGCACCAGATTACACACCTTTAAAATGGTTCCAGAGATGGTGACTCCACCACTCCTGGGGCAGCCTGTTTCAGTGCTTGACAGCCCTTTCAGGGAAGAAATTTACCTAATGTGCAACCTAAATCTGCTCTGAAGCAACTTGAGGATGTTTGCTCTTATTCTATTGCATGTTTTGTGGGAGAAGAGACTGACACCCTGTTCTGGTAGTTGTAAAGTGTGAGAAGGTCTGCCCTGGGCCTCCTTTTCAGACTAAACAACTCCAGATCCCTCAGCCACTCCTCGTAAGATTTGTAGTCTGCTTAATTCACAGCAAGGACTACTTCTACAGTTTTGTGCTTTAGTTACCAACATTATGGTTGTTAGACCCAACCTATGGCAGAGGGTATCACAGTATCACAGTATCACCAAGGTTGGAAGAGACCTCACAGATCATCAAGTCCAATCCGTTACCACAGAGCTCAAGGCTAGACCATGGCACCAAGTGCCACGTCCAATCCTGCCTTGAACAGCTCCAGGGACGGCGACTCCACCACCTCCCTGGGCAGCCCATTCCAGTAGCCAATGACTCTCTCAGGGAAGAACTTTCTCCTCACCTCCAGCCTAAATTTCCCCTGGCGCAGCTTGAGGCTGTGTCCTCTTGTTCTGGTGCTGGCTGCCTGAGAGAAGAGAGCAACCTCCTCCTGGCCACAACCACCCCTCAGGTAGTTGTAGACAGCAATAAGGTCTCCCCTGAGCCTCCTCTTCTCCAGGCTAAACAATCCCAGCTCCCTCAGCCTGTCCTCGTAGGGCTTGTGCTCGAGGCTTCTCACCAGCCTCGTTGCCCTTCTCTGGACACATTCAAGCATCTCAATGTCCCTTCTAAACTGGGAGGCCCAGAACTGGACACAGTACTCAAGGTGCGGTCTAACCAGTGCAGAGTACAGGGTGACACAGGCAAAGCAAGAAGCCCAGCACATAAAGCACGCACAGCTGCCTCAGAGGCACAATCCCTGACCTGGAGGTCACAAAGACAAAAAAATCCTCTGAGGGAACTGGCACTGGGCCCACCCAGGGTGCTGGGCTGCATGGCACTGGGAAGGTGGCTCCTTGCTGAGGGAGTTCCACAGCCTGGACGAGGCTCTGGTGCCATTGTCCCACTGCTTCCCCTCAGCTGCTCTCACGCTCCTGTGTGCTCACTGATTTACTACTGTTTAAGCTTTTATAGGAACTGTATTCTGTTATTCCTCCTGCTCCCATCCAGAACTGCAATGTCCACAGAAAGATCTCTTGTGCATGTGTTCTTCTTTGTTGTTAAAATGTAAATCCTTATCTTCTGTGGATGGGGACTTGCCAGCTGTCCAGACCACTCCATGCCGTGGACCCCCTGAAGTCTAGTTTGGTGTGCCTGTGGTGTCCATGGTTTTGTACAAACATTAAAAATACTTGTGGTAGGAGGTAAAGACAGCTTAGAACTACACCTCCACATGCCCCCAGTACCTTGTTTTCAGGTTGCAATAGCAAACCTATGAGTCATTGCCTTACAGATGTCTGCTGGAAGTAACTCTGTTGCCAAGGTGACTTTTCAAATACTGTTTTTAGGAGGGCAAGTCTTTTCTGGTAAGGAAGCCAAAGATTTGTGTGCATTCCTCACTGCATGTATACAGAGGATGGGCTCAAAAGAGCATGGATAGAATCATAGAATCATAGAATGGTTTAGGTTGGAAGGGACCTCAAGGATCATCCAGCTCCAACCCCCTGCTTAAACCCATTACCCCTCGTCCTGACATTACTAGACCTTGCAAACAGTCCCTCTCCAGCCTTCCTGTAGGCTCTGTCCATATGATGGTGGACAGTCAGGAGTGTGGCTTGTGCCCTGTCACAACATCTGTGAAGATCCTGCTCTCTCTGTTTCCAAGGCTTTTACCTCATGGAAGACAAAACTCTGCTACCCTGAGTGATCAGCATGTGCTGCTGCCGGAGTCAAGGGCTGGCATGTGTGCTCTGCTAGTGGCACTGATCTTTCGGAACTGGTAGCAGGGAAGGGTAGGAATGAAAAATCTTCTGCAGTGCTTTCCAATGCCATGTTATGCCAGCAAGTGTTTTGATTTTACAGCAAGTATCTTTCCCAAATGTTAGCCTCCCTACAGAGGTGTTGAGCATAGGTGCACCTGTGAAAACTATTTGAATTTTTTGGTTTTTTTGTTAGATATAATCACAAAATTGTTAAGGTTGGAAGGAACCTCTCAAGATGGTCTAGTTCAGCAGGGTCAAGTAGGGTCATAGGCAATAGATTGTCCAGGAGTGTGTCTAATCAGGTTTTGAGTATCTCCATGGGTGGAGACCCAGAGACTCAATAATCTCTTTGGGCAACCTGTCCCAGTGTTTGGCTACCCTCACAGTTAATAAATTAGAATTATCTCAAGACGAAGTGTTTCACTGCATGCCCATTGCCTCATGTCACTGGGAACCACTGGCTCCCTCTTCTCTTTCCTTCCCATAACTCTTTTCCAGCTCTCACCTTCTCCACAAGTGAAAGATGTTCCAGTCCTTTAATCATCTTTGTGGCCCTTAGCTGGATTCATTTTAGTAAGTGCTTATCTTTCTTGTGCTGAGGAGCCCAGATGTGGACCTGGCACTTCTGCTGTGGCCCTCCCAGTCCTGAGCAGAGAGGAACGATTGCCTCCCGTGACCTGCTAGCAATACTCCTTGTAAAGCATCACAGGACACCATTGGCTGCCTTTCACAGGCACGTTTTTGGCTCATGTTCAGCTGGGCACCAGAATCCCTGGGGCCTTTTCTGCAAAGATGCTGTCCAGTTGGTCAGTTGCTTTGTGTTTCTTATCTGAAAGCAAGCATATGACACAGAGGAGAGGAGGCCAGTCGGAGAAGGGCAAGATGGAGGGGAACTACATCGCTCAGCCGGTGGAGAGCTCTGTTGGTAGAAGGTTGTGAGAGCATCTGTGTGTGTGCACACTCATCACGGCTATTCAGGGGGTGGTGGGTTCTAACTCACTTGGTTTGGCTTTGATGTTTGTCACTAATTGCTAAGGCATCTTTTGACAGTGTTATGACTCCACAGCCAGCTCAACCAAGAGATTCTGAGAACTTTGTAGCAATGTGTGGTCTGTCCTCCCCCTAAGTTTTATCCCTTAGGTCAATATTTATAAATGGCTTTGTAAGGGCTGTCTGTGCTCCTAGGGCAGCCTTCCCATTGAGAGTCAGGGCTTGAGGGCTTTGAACAGCACCATTGTGCCCTACATCTAAATTACAACAGAGGAAGCTGCTTTGCTTGCAGTGCTTAATGCCGGTTTAGAAGCTCACCAGCTTTCTAGCCTGAGGTCTGGCGGAGATGCACTTGTTCATGTTATTAAGGAATATCTCGAGCAGATCATACTTGTTTCCCTTAGGTGGGGAAGGGGAATGCATGGTGGCATTGTGGTTCCAGGCTGTCCTGGCACTTCCTGAAGCATCATTCAGTCTCAGCTCCACTATCTTGCTCTTCTTGGAGACCTGACTCTTAGGCCTCTACATGGACTACGAAACTGAGTCTGAGGTGACTGGGGCCACAGTGTTGCCCTAAGAAGCTGTCTGGTAGGTTTCTCTGTGAGCAGTAGCAAGGCAGGAGGTTGGAGATGGTGAAATTTCTTGTCCAAGTGTAGGGAAAACAAGGCTCTGCTGCAGGCCTACAGTTTCCTGGATTGGGTTGATTGCAAGGAGGCTTTGCCGTTCATTTTGTCTCATATGCAGACACTGCAAATCCTCTCATTCTGTTGCTGTTCCCTGTGTAGTTTGCTGTAATCAGATGAAGGGTGTGTGTGAAGGACAGTGTCATGAAACCTGAAAGGAGTTTCATGAACTGAGATGTTGAGAGTGTTTAAAAAATACATTGATATCCTAGCCCCTTGCTTCTCTTCTCTTTGGACTGAGTGACCTTTTGTAAGGCTAGAAGCCACGGTGGCATTTGCTGAGAGATGCTGGGCGTAACATTTACTGTACTTAAACTGTTTATGGGGCTGCACAGAAAGCAAATACATGCCAGAGGAGGCAAAGAAAAAGCTTCTTCAGATGTGCTGTTCCTCAGCAAATAAGAATATCTGATTTGCACTGTGCAACTCCAAAATACTTTTGGTGGACTTCTTGTTATTTTGTTGGAAGAAATTACTCACATTTGTTGCATGTACACCAGGTGGGTTTTTTTGGTTTTGGTATTTTTGACATAAGAAGGGGCTAGAAGGGATTGAAGTGTCTTTTCTTGAAGGCAAACTCACTCTCCCAAAGCAGGAAACCTTGCTTCCTGAATGAAGTCACACTTGGTCATGCACAGTCTCCGACATGGCATGCATTTCCCAGGGCATTTATCTGCAGGTAAGCCTTTTCTATATGCTTTGTGTTTTTTGAAGCTCAAGAAGTACTGAGAACTGGTTTGTTTTAGTCCTGCTGAAGAAGAAATGTGAAGAGAAATAAGTAAAAAAATAATCCAGCATATTTTGTCACAAAGATGTATTGAATCCAGGCAGGAAGTTGATCTCTGGTTGGTGAGGATACACAACGCATGACACGTTTTCTAGCAAACAACGTGGAGCTGCTGCACTGGTGCAACACCATCCTCAGCAGCTCTACTTTCTGCCACATGGTGTTCTTCTCTGGCTAGGGAAGCATCTCAGAAAGTGGCGAGGAGCTGTCTCACTCACTGCTGCTGTGCTCAGTGGAAGAACAGCCAGAGGGTACCTCTAAATCTGCTGAGCGCAGAGACTGGTTTGGCTGTTGCTCACTGTCATAGTCATCCAAGAATCCCAGAGAAGGGACAGCCAAGTATGCAAGCCGCAGGAGAAAAGAATACTGAATGATAGCACCTACATTATTCAGGCATAATTGTGTCTGCAGTGTAATAAGGATAAATTAGGTTAAAGACAATGCTGTTAAAAAAAGGCACTTTCTGCATGCAGTTTCCAGAGCTCTAGTGGGTGTTGAATAGTTACCATTCATCCCCTCGTGTTTGCCAGAGCCAGGTTTTCTGAGAGATTAGTTCAATACTTGGTTCACTTTGCCTGTTGTAGGCAAGTCCCCCTCCTCTAGGTGCCAGAAAAACTTCTATAGCTGTTGTCTGCTATGGGTCCTGGCTGAATCTCATAATGCTTTCCTGGTCAGGAAAGGGAGAAGCAACATGGCCTGTCTTGATATCAGACATGGGCACTGTCTGTCTGGTATCCTGTATTCCATTCTGTCTCCTCAGACTCACCACATACCCAGTGACTCAGTAGGACATGCTGACAGTAAATAGATTATTTCTTTCAGTTTTTTTTTTAATTAGAAACTTTCCAAAACCAGCAAAATGTATGTGGGGAAAAAAAGGCAGTTTAGTGCCTTGGGCTAGTGATGAGTCTGACTGAATTTGCTGCCCTCCAGGGTGTTCACCGTAGGATAGTGGTAATACAGGAAAGGCACTAGTGGAAATTCATGAACAAGGTAAACAGAAGCCATGTGATTGTCCTGTTGTCCCTCAGCACAAGTTCTGTGAATGTTTCTGCCCTAGGAAGGCTGGATCATTTTTCCCTCTTACCCCACCCTGTTTGTACCCTATACCTGTTTTTTGGGGGAGAATAACTACTGAAATAAGCAGGCCTTTTTCAAAGAGCAAAAGATAACTTTGCCCAGGGAGGAGCTGGAGACCTGGCATATGAGATGAGCTCATTGCAGGAGCCCCAGCTTCTCTACTGGGAGGCTCCCATGTGCCACGAACTGGCAGTGTCAAGCACCTGGCACACGGAAGGCATTTTGCAGCCCTCCTGTCCTGCTTTGTTCAGAAATCTAGGTTGCCTGGAGGTGTTACCTCTTTCTGCCTTGGTTACTAACATAGCCTTCCAGCTGCAAAAGTGGTTCTAAGGACAGTGACACGGGGCCAGCTTGAGCAGCTTCTCTGTGCCGATCTGAGACTGATCCTTGCAATGTCAGCCTCTGTACTGGGGAGGGCTGCTGGAAGGATGCTGGTGGGAAGAGCAAAGACTTCTGCAGAGAGAAAAAGACCTCAGACAGAGAAAGAAAAGGTACTTTTGCTTGCAGCAGGGGCTAAGCATGCCTGTAGCGCTTAAGACATTGCTTGAGAAGACAGATTTTTTGTCTTCAGGGTTGCCTTTTTCAGGCTATTGTGCAGATTGCGACTCGTTCACCTCCTGAGGGGAAGTGCTCCGGCTTCAGATGGCATGTCACTTGTGTGCTTATGCAGCTAACTCGAGATGAGTCTCAGCTCTTCTGCAGAGGGAGGTTTCATGCCCTTGTTGTAGCTGGTCAGAGCCTGGGGATGTTTACCAAGCCTGATGGAGACGTGACCTTGGTGTGAGGACACGAGTTGCACTGTTCCTCTGTGTCTCACTGTAATGCTGGGCTTGGAAGTAGGCTCATCTTTAAATAACCAGGGAGTCTGTAATGGTGGAGAATGCAGATCTCACTTCAAATGCCTTCCTCACCTGGGGCAGGAGGAAAGCTTGTGTGCTAGTGTATGGTTAAGTGTGAACAAAAATAATGTAGCTTGTTTTGGAATATAACAAGCAAATGCTGTATCCATGATGAAACCTGCCCTGTCCCAGCAGGGGCTGTCATCTCTTCCAGCACTGGCTCTTGAGACTGCTCAGGGTGGCAGGGCTTGAAATGGGTAAAACCTAAACAGTACAGGCTATCAGTCTGTCTCTAGGAACCTCTCTGGGATCAAGGTTGTAAAGAGACTGGATATCAGTGCTCTGCTTCTGTTCTTGCTTCCTCCAAACCCTGGTCCTGGTGATGACCCAGGCTCCCCAGATGCTTCTGTGTCAGTGCTTTCTGGAGGAGAATTGGAGCTGGAGGTTGCCTGGCTGGGAACTGAGCTGTTGGGTGTGGTGAGGGCAGCAAACCACCAGGCCCCTGTAGAGCACTCACTCTGCTGAAGGGTATCTTGACTTCCTTTCTGCCTGGTCTCTGTTGCCCCTCAACTTCCTTCCCACAGGAAAAAGAGTATCTTCATTGGTTCTGCTCTGGTGTCTGTCAGGTCACACCACTGCAGTGTTTGCCTCAGGAGGCTGTGTCTTACCATTCCCTAGACCTTCTTAGTGTAAAATGGTATCAGGCAACTTACAAGTGACACTATGTAAAGTTTTTAAATAATAAACCAAACAAAAAACCACAACCATAACCCACCCAAACCTATACCCAGTCTTCTGCCTTTGTACTCTGTACTCTGAATCTCTGTACTGAACTCATCTCACAGCTGTAGACATATGCTCATTTGCTGTTATACAGTAGAGGCTAAAATTAACACATCTGTTGTTATTTAACTTCAATTTATAGGGTACCCTGTTTAGCCAAAATACCATATTTTGAGCAGCAACAGCTTCACTGTTATGTGTTGTCAGAGTTCTGGGAATAATATTTAGTATTACATGCTGTTTATTAATAGCTTCTACCAAAGGCAAGACCTGGGGCTTCGCTGCAGTTTTGCTTGGTGAGGAGTTAAATGCTCAGTGCTGAATGTCCCTCCTCTGTGTGTAGGACATTGCACAAGCAAAGATATATTTGATACTTCTACTCACACATTGACAAATGCCCGAAGAGCGATGGTGAATGGAATTAAGTCCCTTTGGTGGTTGCTCACAAGTGCTGTTCCTCAAGACTCAGTACTGGGGCCAGTTTTCTTTAGTATCTTTATCACTGATCTGGACGAGGAGACTGAGTGCACCCTCACTATGTTTGCAGATGACACTAAGCTGGGAGAAATAGCTGATCTGCTTGAGAGTAGGAAGTGTCTACTGAGAGACCTGACAGGCTGGGTTGATGGGCTGAGGCAAACTTATGAGTGATGCCAGATCCTGTACTTGGGTCACAACAACCCCGTGCAGTGCTGCAGGCCGGAATGCTGTCTAGCAGAGAAAGACCTGAGGGTGTTGATTGACACCTGATGGAATATGAGGCAGTAGTGTGCCCAGGTGGCCAAGAAGGCCACCAGCATCCTGGCCTATATTGAGAACAGCGTGACAAGCAGATCAGGGAAGTGATTGTCCCCCTGCACTCAGCACTGGTGAGGTCACACCTTGAGTGCTGTGTTCAGCATTGCGCTGCTCATTACAAGAAAGGCATGTTGCTGGAGCGTGTCCAGAGGAGGGCAATGAAGCTGATGAAGGCTTCAGAGCACAGGTCTTAGCCACAGGAGTGGCTGAGGGAGCTTGGGTTCTTGAGTCTGGAGAAAAGGAGGCTGAGGGGAGACCTTAAAGCTCTGTAGAACTGCCTGAAAGGAGGTTGTAGTGAGGTGAGTGTTGATCTCTTTTCCGTAGTAACAAGTGACAGGGAGACAGGAAATGGCCTCAAGTTGCACCAGGGGAAGTTTTACTGCAGGAGTGGTCAAGCATTGAAGGAGGCTGCCCAGGAAGTGGTCGAAACCGCATCCCCAGAGGTGGTTAAAAGATGCAGATACTTGGTGCTGAGGGACATGGTTTAGCACCAGACTTGATGGAGTTAGATAATGGTTGGACTTGATGATCTTAAAGATCTTTTCCAACCAAAATGATTCTATGATGCTATGATTCTGTTTCTGTTCAAGGCCAAGTCCTTGAAGTAATGTGGTTTTCTGGAGTTGTGAAGCCTCTCAGTTGTGGAATCAAATAGTGAAGATCTTGGAGCTCAGGGAACTCTGAAGTGTTATGGGTTTAACCTAGTCCAGCTTCTTTCTAAATACCTAGAAAGGATAAAATGGAGACTTTTAAAGTAGGACATATATATATGTGTATATATTTACATTTACTCAAAGAAGGCCTTGACCAGTAAGAGACAAACTTTATGAAGTGAAAGAAGCTGTACTCCAAAAAAGAATCAGCTTCTCTGCTGTGAAAGCAGGAGCCTGAGAATTACCAGGAGTGGTATCAAACATAGGTAAAAAGGACTCAAAAAGCCATTGTGGCTTTTTTTCAAAACTATTTATATTTGAGATGTTTTGTACTGCACAAATCAGCAGGAAGAGAAAACTCATCCTTGCTGGAAGGAAGAATTGTCAAGTTTATGGTATGTAAATGGCTCTCAGCTCATGTAAGCGGTTTTCCTCACTTTTCTTCCTTGCACAAGGTTCCAAAGGCAGGTGTTGTTAAATTACATGTGGAATGGGCCTTCTGATTTCACAGACAAATAATTAAACTGGGGCTGCAGTCTGGCTTTGATCTCAGAGGTGCTTGCAAGCTAAATAAAAATAAAAGGAGTACCTTGGGGACAGTCTGTGCCGGTAATTAACTAGCTAAATTCTGCCTTTGCTCTTCTCCGGTGGGTTTCCAGTGGCTTTGGCATTCAGCATTGCAGCTGAGAGTTGCCAAATGCAACTTGGCACCTTCCAGAAGCAAAACAACCTCTTGAAGGATGGGGAGAGATATGTGGAATGGAGGTGTCCAGGAAGCAGGCAGTGGAAAAAGGCAGAAACTGGCCACCTTGCTGGCTGCTCCTGGTGGGTGGAGGAGGGAGTTGGCTCCCTTCTCCACGCCCTTCTGGTGATCTTCAGCTGCCCGTCTGGGTGCCGGCCATCATCCTCAGCCTGCAGTGAGGTTGGGCTTCTGCCAAGCAAACAGCTTTTGTGTTTCCTTAAATAATCTGCTGCTGTTTGAGGGAAGAAAAAACAAACCTGAATGGATGTTATTACTAGAATTGGCCAGCTGGATGAATTTATTTTTTTTGTTCCTTTTGATTAACAGATCCCACCGGGCACTCTTTTCCCACTGAAGCAACAGGCATGTTTTCAGATGAGGGGGCACGTCTTCCCGGCATGCTGCCACTGAAATCTGGGCAGGCTTGGGCAGCCAGAAAGGCAGGGTGGAGGTGTCTGGTGCAGGCAGCCTAACAGACATCACTGGGGTGCTATTTGCATTTTAGCCTCTCGTGATTCATGCTCTTTTTTTTTTCCCTGAACCCACAGAGGTATGGGGTGAGCAGAGGTGGGGGTGGCTGGGCGCTGATTGTTGGAACATGCAGTTAGTAGTTTTAGCATCTGCAAAAGGATTGAAGAATTTCTTCCTTAGCATGATCAGATGTTTGTTCCTATTATCACCTGGCCCCATGTCCCAGTGTGGCTGTCCTGCTGGCCAGGGCCTAGTGGGGTGCCCATGCTTTGGTGCTTTTTGCAGGAGACAGAAAAACGGATTGCAGCAGCAGTTGCATTCAAACCCTTCAAGACATACCTGAGCTCTGTAAATAAGTGATAGGTTTTAGACAAGGCTTTATTTCTTGCTTCTTGGGTGTACTGACTGCAGTAGTGTATTTTTCTGGGACAGGAGGCAAGGAAAGCTACAGCTTTGTTCTCTGTGTCCTCTAGAAACTCAAAACATGGGGGTGGTTGTTGGCTTTATGGAAAAATCTCCTTGCTCCCTAGGCTTCATCTCATCTTAAAACACTGAAATCACAAAATTATGATCCTGCTTTTATTTAAAGATTCACAGTTTCAGAGAAGTTGTCCTTAGTTGTCAATGACTTTGTCACCTTCCTGGAAGACTTCCTCAGCAGTTTGGCCCCACGAATGATACTGTCAATGAATTGTGTGTGTTCTGGAGCTTTCCCTTTCTCCAGTGCATTGTGGATGACTGAGTGACAGATCACTGAACTATGTTTCCACCCCTGAGGCAAATGGTTGAATTGGTACTGGTGAATGCAAACTGAGGCCTGCACTCCTTTGCTATGGGAATAGAGGAGAAAGCATTAGCAATGTCTGTGGTAGGACATTGATGCACGACTGGAGAGAATTTTTCTCTCACACCAGCACCAGTCATTGTGCACACCTCACATGCCATGTTCAGCATTAGAGGTGCCCTGCCTCCAGCCAGGAGGAGGAAAGGACTCTATTGGAATGTATTCATTAGGTGGCCTGGCAGTTCAGAAGTTCCAAAATTCATGACTTCAGTTGACACAGTGTGCACATGCAGCCCAAACAGCCAACCGTGTGCTGGGCTGCAGCAAGAGCAGTGTGGCCAGCAGGGCAAGGGAGGGGATTCTTCCCCTTTACTCTGCTCTCCTCAGATCCCACCTGCAGTACTGTGTGCAGTTCTGGAGCCCCCAACACAAGAAGGACATGGAACTGCTGGAGCGAGTCCAGAGGAGAGCCACGAAGATGCTCAGAGGGCTGCAGCAGCTCTGCTATGAGGACAGGCTGAGAGAGTTGGGGCTCTGCAGCCTGGAGAAGAGAAGGCTTCGAGGAGACCTTAGAGTGGCTTTGCAGTATCTGAAGGGAGCCTACAGGAAGGCTGGGGAGGGACTATTGACAAGGTCTGGTAATGTCAGGACGAGGGGGAATGGGTTTAAGCTGGAGGAGGGGAGATTTAGACTGGATGTTAGGAGGAAGTTCTTTACAGTGAGGGTGGTGAGACACTGGCACAGGTTGCCCAGGGAGGTTGTGGATGCTTCCTCCCTGGAGGCGTTTAAGGCCAGGCTGGATGAGGCCTTGAGCAGCCTGCTCTAGTGGGAGGTGTCCCTGCCTGTGGCAGGGGGTTGAAGCTGGATGATCCTTGAGGTCCCTTCTAACCTAAACCATTCTGTGATTCTGTGACACAGGTGCTCAGTGTACTTTACTGCTATCGAATTGCAAAGGGACAGACTCCATTTCTGGACTCACTGGTGGATCTCAAGAGTTAACCGAGTTGCAGGCTGAAATAAGTTTAACTGATAGAGAGTGGAAGAAACATACTGTTGTAACTGGTCCTGATGCACCTTGCATTCTGGGAATTGACTTTTTGAGACAAGGTTGAGTTGTTTTTAATGTTCCATCAAATACTTTTTTTCCCCCTGTTTCTTTTGAGGGTAGTTTTTTCTTTTCCAGGCGCAAAAATAACCTAAAGTGAGAGGAGTAGTCTTTGAGGAGCTTGTTGCTCCACTGGCATTCCTGAAGGAGTATTCACAGGACATGGCAGGAAGAAAGCTGACTGAAGTCTGTTTTGTTTGAAACACTGGGGATAAGATAAAATGTTACAGTGTCTGCAGTGGCTCTACAGTGAAAATATTTGTGGCATTACTTTAATTGGTTTTGGATATCAGTGATCACCAGCTGGCTTTCAAATACTGCATGTGCTACATAGGAGGTACTAGCCTTTTTTACAAGCTGTCTGTAATAGTCTGCTCCTTAGGGCTGCCATGGATCTGGGTATTTCAGACTATTTTCAGTCCTTCCCCTCCCTGCCACGTGCTGTCTGGGCAACCGATGAGACCATTGTTTGGGCAGGCAGATGCCAAGAGCTGTGTCAGGTTGCCATTTCCCCTCCTACCCTCATGGGTCTGGAGCCTGTGTTTTCCTTCTTTATAGCTTTATCCACCTGCATTTTTTCCACATTTAATCTTGGTGGGTTTGCTCCCAGTTTTGGGACCTGTAGGTCCTTTCATCACTTGCAGCTAGTATTCAGAAGAAAATGCCAGCTCCCATGTCAGATTCGGGCAGGGATGCAGGAGATGAGGCAGGAGTCTGTCAAAAAGCTTTTTTGCAAGGGCTACTTGTGCTGGTAGAATCACAGAGTTAGTCAGGGTTGGAAGGGACCACAAGGATCAGCCAGTTCCAACCCCCCTGCCATGGGCAGGGACACCCTACCCTAGATCAGGCTGGCCACAGCCTCATCCAGCCTGGCCTTAAACACGTCCAGCCATGGGGCCTCAACCACCTCCCTGGGCAACCCATTCCAGCCTCTCACCACTCTCATGGTGAAGAACTTCCTCCTCACGTCCAATCTGAACCTACCCATCTCCAGCTTTGCTCCATTCACCCAGTACTGTCACTGCCTGAATGTTGGCGATCTAGATGCCATTTTCTTGTTTCTTAACCAACAGTGAGCTGAGTTTACTCTTTATTTACTCTGCTAAAAGTTGAGGTGCAGTGTAGCCCCTGGTTTGCTTGCAGCCTGCCTGATCCGTCAGCAAGTTCAAAAGCATCAAGGATTGAACAAAATATTACAGACTGCTGTCTTTGGGAGATGTCCAGCGCTGAGTCTGTGTGCAGGAGCCAAGCTCCATCTCAATGTCTCTGTTTTCCTCTAGGTCTAGAAGAAAAAACAGTTCTGTCCAAAAAAGAAAAAATGAAGCTGAGAAAAGAAAGATGGCTACAAAGTAAGTACTCCTCCGAAGCACAGCGGCACTGCCGGCATCGCAGTGTGTCTCTGCTGAATCTCTCTGTACATGGGGTGTGGGTGTCAGTGTTGGGCAATGCCAAGGGAGGCCAAATGCTTCTCTTTCGTGCCTGCTCCTCAGCACATGGGCTTAAAAGTCCCAGATATTTTTTTCTCAGTGTTAGCACCAAGACTGAGTCATTGCCTCAAACCTATTTTTCATCTTCCTTACGTGCAGTATAAGTGACTACATGAAACGTTTATTTATCCAGATGAGGCACTGTGCCCATGTGGACTTGACCCATTTCTCTATCTTTCAAAGCTCTGTGACAGATCAACTAGCTGTATAGTGGAGCTCCTCCTCCCTGAAGAGCTCTGGGGACCGTACAAAAGCCTGGAGCTGATCGCCATGCAGCCACCAGCTGATCCCAAGGCTCTGTCTTGAAAAACTGCAGTGGGCCCTGCTGCCTTTCAGTAAGGGAGGTCTCTGGACATTGCTGGTTGTGTCACTGCTCTTTCCCATGTGCCACAGGACAGTAACCCACATAGCAAACAGTCTGGCCTTTCTCGAGGCTGTGAAATGCAAGCTAAACAAAATCAGCCCATGGCAGAAATGCTTCTTTTTCCTGCGGGAAGTGTCTGCAGCTTTGCTTTGAGTATCTTGGCACAGTAAGAAACACTCAGTGTAGCAGAGGGATTCCTTTTGCCACCTGTAGCTGTTCTTGGGATTGGCTTGTGCCCTAACATCTTCCTGCCCAACGGAGTTGCTAACAGACTGTGTCTGGCACCCAACGATGTGGCTTCTTGACACACCATATGCTTTTTGCTCCTTAGCTCTGAGCTTGAGTCCATCAACCTGTGATTTCACCAGTTGCAGGCTTCTCCTACATAAAAAGCCAATAACACTGTGAGTGTGAAGGAGACCTACGCCCTGTCACCAACCAACAACTTCCAAGTGTCTTTGATATCTGCAGCCATTGGTATCCCTGTTGGGCACAAAGCTTAGATGGCTGTGCTTAGCCCTAGTGTCTGGCATACTGGCTGCAATTTTGATGTTCATGAAGGTCTCTTCTTGTCTGGTATTATTGTGGGAACAGAGGAGGGGACTGCTGAGGTTTCTTTCCTTCCCCTGAAAGGAGGTACTGTATGACTGATGTGGAGGAAGTTAAGTCCTCAGCAGCATTTTACGACATCCACAGTAAAAGAAATGGAGGGCACAATCCTGTAGTTGTGTGTCAACACTGCTCCCATAGACATGGTCAACCAGTTTGGTAAAGCCCAGGAGCAAGATGCCTATACTCTCTTAATCCTGCCCTCCTTTATCTGTGCCTCTCTAGCATCAGTCTTTCTCAAGGTCACATACGTTATTTTCACTCTGTCATGGCTTCTTACCTCCTCTCTTGGCTCTGAAATAACTAAGAAGAGGGAATACAAATGAAATGTAAAGGTTTTCCTTTGAGTGGAACATCAAGATGTTAGGACGAGGGGGAATGGGTATAAGCTGGAAGAGGGGAAATTTAGACTGGATGTTAGGAGGAAGTTCTTTACAGTGAGGGTGGTAAGGCACTGGAATGGGTTGCCCAGGGAGGTTGTGGATGCTTCCTCCCTGGAGGTGTTTAAGGTCAGGCTGGATGAGGCCTTGGGCGAGCTGCTCTAGTGGGAGGTGTCCCTGCCTGTGGCAGGGGGTTGGAGCTGGATGATCCTTGAGGTCCCTTCCAACCTAAACCATTCTATGATTCTAAGATAGAAAACTCCAGGTCAAATTATCTCTGTCTTAGAAGATACTTAGTCTGTCTTAGAAGATACTAAGTATTGGAAGTGCTTTACAGATTAAAAAAGTACCTAAATTGCTGTCTCTCGTGACTTCTTCCCTAAGCCTGTGGCGGGTTGGCAAACCAGCATTCACTAGTGAATGCTTTGCTAGGTGTAGCAGGTAGCAAGGGATTTCTGTAAGAAAAGATGGTGTTAGTGTCAGGTATGTAGCTTGATCTTGAGAAAAATGGAATAGCTGGGAAGAGCCTGTATAAACATCAGTAAAGAAATGTATTCTTAGCTAGAGGAGCAGAACAAACTGGCATTTCCAGAGGTGGAGATTTTTAAGTGAGGCTTGGCATTCTAACATTGTGACCTTCAAGAGCTGCAGTCAGCAGAGACAGCGCTGATTTTTATCTGGTGCAGATAACTGCCAATTCTTTGTGGGTTCTGTAATCTGTCCCCCTCAACGCAGAACCCATGTTGGGCTGTCAAAGTTGTTATCATTACATTTCTGTTTTCCAAAATCTTCCCAAGAGTTTGTTGTTTCTTCCTGACCCAGAGCTGCCTTTATGGCGTTGAATGCCAAGACCCTGGGAACTAAAGTTCAGCCCAGTAGTGCAAATGCAAAACTTGGAGATTTCTTCCATTGCAATAAATCATCTCAGGAGAGACTAGAGAGGGGGAAAAATACTATGTAATGCTCCAGACATTAGAAGTATGCACATTTAAAAATACATATATTGCATGGCTCCTCAGTTGAACAAGACTTCATAGGAAAAGAATTTGGGATGTTTGCGCAGAATCAGGTGTCTGAAAATTTTAAGCACATGCTGTTTATGAAAGCACTGAAGTAAGTAGTCAGCTCCATAAAGCCAGACCAAAAAAAGAAGTGATGCAGAACAGAAAGCTGTCTTCTTGGCAGGGCTTGCTGTGAGCAGAAGCGTTTACAACCCAGATTTGTCACAAACATCCGTGTACAGCAAAATTGCAGTTCATGAGAAACCGTTGCTCTTCGGCTCAGCTGTGAGCTGGGGAGTGAACAAGGCAAAGACATTAAAGGAGCCAGCAGCTAGCCAGCCAGCTGAGTTTTGTGTTCTTGTATGTGGGCAACAGGATTAGACCCTGAATGGCCAGTGGCATCGTGCCTGTGGTCTGTAGAGTGGCACTGGCTGCTTTAGTCCTGCTTCTGTGGCCATGCTGCAGTTGAAGCCATTGCCGGCTTGGCCCCACAGCTGCTGTCACTGAGCTCCATTGGGTCCAGACAAGGAGTTTCTAGCTCAGCACTGGGCCTCATCCTTGCAACACACTGTTGAAGGCAATAAGCAGAAGCTCTTCTGCTGCAGCCTCCACTGGATGCTTGTAGAGGAGGTGGAGTCCTCCATCACACTGGTACCATTTGGGTGTGTCAAGGAAGTACAGAGGGTTTTCAGGGCTGGCAGAAGGAAAGGGAGCTCATCAATCCCACTAAGCTGTACTTGGTTTTGGTGGCATCCACTTCAAATACTGCATCCTGGTGCCCCCATCATAAGACAGACACAGAGCTGCTGAAGCAAGTCCAGAGAAGGGCCACAAAGATGACCCCAGCGCTGGAACACTGCTGTGAGGATAGGCTGATGGAGCTGGGGTTGTTCAGCCTAGAGAAGAGATGACTCTGGGAGGGACCTTATAGCTGCCTTCCAGTACCTGAAGAGATCCTACAGGAAGGCTAGAGAGAGACTTCTCATAAGGGTGTCTAGCAGTAGGACAAGAGGCAATAGCTTTAAGCTGAGGGAAAGTAGGTTCAGACTGTATTTCAAGACAAAGTTCTACATTGTAAGGGTGGTGGGATTCTGGAATAGGCTGCCAAGGGAGGCTGTGGATGCCTCCTCTCTGGGGATATTTTCAGGCCAGGCTGGATGAGGCCTTTAGCAGCCGAGTCTAGTTGAGAGGTGTCCCTGGCCATGGTAGCAAGGTTGGAGTAGATGATCCCTAAGATGGCTTCCTACCTAAGCCGTTCTGTGATTCTGGGACAGGTTGAGTCCTCTTAGAGCTCAGCTGGAGGCTTGTGGCAGTGCTGGGATTTTGTGGGCTGTCCTGGAGAACATGTTCTGGGGGGCCTATTCTGGTGCCTGCTGGCTCTTTGATGATTTAGACCTGTTTCTGTGCCAGAGAGCCTTGAGGACTGAGGCACAAACCTGCAGAGAGACCACTATAACATTTGTAGAGCCTTGCTCAGAGCTGCTGCAGGGAAACTGGTAAACATGGTCTTGAGGAAGAGCCAGCTGCCTCTCTGTCTGCTGTGGTGCATTTCTAAGGGTGCAGTTTATTCAACATCTGACTGGTTGAGCTCCACATGAGTCATGAAGGTGAGACCTTGACTTGCTTGAAATTAAGTAAACAACTGAAATGAAGTTCATCTCTTTTGCCAGTGCTAGGAGACCATTGTTTTGACCCAACAGCAAAGCGGAGATGGGGATGTGACTGTGTAACACCACATATGGAGCTGACTGTATTTGGTTGGTCTCTTCTTTCTGTCTTCCAGTTCCATGCATGGGCACTGTTTTTTTTCCACCCCCCAAGAATTTTGTGCTCTGCTGCTGTGAACAATGAACAGTCTCACACACCATAGTCAGACAAAATCAGTCTGAGGATTTCACTTCCCACTGCAAATATCAGTAAAGATGTGTATAGTTATAAGAGAACGCAGTAACTCAGCTACATTATATTCAGTCTTTGCCTGGTTTAAATCACTTCTGGCCTGTTGTTCATGTAGATGGTGAAGCAACCTATGAATTTCTTAGCTCACAGGTCATCTCATGCAAACAGTTCTCCTTCCTGCAGTAACATCTTGTTTCTCATTCAGAAATAGAAAGTGTGAAGCTAGCCAAGCAGAAGCAAAAAGCTGAAGCAAAGCGAAAAGCAACACCTGTAGTGGGAGACATGCAGCCATTGATGGAAGCCTTACCTGAGCTCTCTGGCCTGACCACAGGTGGCAGAAGCAGGAAGCTGCCCAAGAGGTATGTGCCACTTAGGGATAAGCTGTGTATTTCCCTTCTTCCTGTGAGGTGAAATGCCCTTCAGCTCAGCTGGTAGTTACAGGCAATGCAAGTTTGCTGCTAGTGGTCAGAAGATCAAGAGGATATGGCTATACACTTACTTTGGTCTTAACTCCTGTCTGGTGATCTGCTGCAAGCTGCTTCAAGTCAGAACAGTGGCCAAAATGTTCCTTCCAGGTACTGCAGTCACTCTTCTGTAGTATACTTCATGACAGAGGGTGATTGGCACATGTGGAAGCGTTTGGTGGTCTTGCACATATCTCCAGCTTGACATCCTGGACTCCCTCTGTCTCCAAACCTGGACCTCCAGTAGGAGTGTGGCAGCCCTTCTTCTGGAAGCCTGAGCTCACACTCTGACTTATTCACTTCAGCTGTGAGGCCAAAGCCCAGTGGAGCTCTGGCACAGAAGCCCAGCCCTGGCATCATCTGCAGTTGGAGGTGGGAGCTTGGCATTGACTGGTGTCACCGAGATTGCTTGTGACATGCCAACCAAAAACCGGTTGGTACTGGCCTGGAGCTACTACAGTGCTCTTTCTTGCCCTTGCTGGCTTGTGGCTTCCTGGGATGCATGTAAGGATGCCTGTGCATTAAGTATTTGAAATAATCAGGGGAGGCTTTTATAGGATTTGAATTATTACATAAATGAAGGGTAATACTCTGGTGATTTGTCAGCATTATTAATAAAATATTAGATTCTCCAGGAATTTGATCTCCTGATGGGTAAGAGAGCATTACAGGGAGGGTTCTATTCTGTTTTATAATGAATGAAGTGTAATGAAACAGGGCAGCTAACATGGACCCTGTGAGCAGGCTGTGTGCTGATGGCTTTGGTGGGGGAAATTCAGGCAGCAGCCTTTCAAACTTGCAAGACAAGCAGGGCAGAGCTATTGAGTGGAACTGAAAAGCCTCCAGAAGCACCAAGCCCTTTAAAATAGTGGGATGGGATGGCTGAAGGTAAAAGTGGGCTTGCACAGCCTTCTTGATCTGCTGCAGAGAAAACCGTCCCAAGAGGCACAAGCCTGTGGGGCGTCTGATCTCCTACAGCCTGGCATGTACTCTAGACAGGCTTTCCTTTAGGCATCATCACCCTCTGCAGAGTTGCTCTGTCTTCAGAGTTACTGCCATGGCAGCTTGGTGGCACACTTGGCAAGCTCCAGCTCTGTAGGTTGCCAAACAGTTTGAGGAGGGATTTCTCTGTGCTTCTATAAACGATGGAGGTGAGCTGGGACAAGAAATTGCTCCTGTGCTGAGCAGTTAATGAACATGAATAGAGCAGAGATGCTTCCTCTTCCTTTGGTGTCTTGCAGTACCAGTGGATGCAGCAGTGTGACAGGAGATGCACAGACCCCTCTAGCTGTTTGCCTGCTGTTCCTGATTGCCATTCATGAGCTCTTGGGCCTGTTGTGTAATGCCAGCAGTGCCAGAGGTGACCTTGAGGGTATGGAGCAGCGCGCAGGCATTGATCTGCCTGGCTGCTGTTTGCTGCACATGCTCTGAGCTGTGAAGGCTGGCTGATAAATGTTCACCATGTTTGGGTTTGTCTGAGTGAGCAGGGGCTGTGACCTGAGGAACACTGTGCTGCGTTGAAGGTAAATCAGAGATGATTTGGGCAATGATGAAAGCAGCCTTCAGCAACTTAGGTCCTCCAGGATCACCCATGAGGGAGAATAAAATGGACAGGAAATGGAGCAGGAGCTGATTGAGTAGTGAAAGATGATGAAAGTGAGTGGGGTGAAGGAATAGGTGGCAGAGGAGGAGGTGGAAAGGAGAATGGAGAGAAAAAAAATGCAGAATAGAAAGGATGGAGGTTAACAAGTGAAGAGGATGTCACTAACATTGCCAACAAGAGACCATATCCTACTATCTTGAAGAGACAGAGGCTGTCCTATTTCCTAACCTTGAGAAAGTTGAAGGGCTCTGGGGCAGATTAGATAGAGGAGGCCCTGGCTCTCAGCACCCACAAGTAAAGAAAGATTCCTCCTTAAGCTCTCCTCCAGCAGAGGAGTGGGAGACACTCTCTTCCTCTCTTGAGCTTGTGTGCTGGGGCTTGGCCCCAGGGCGAAATCAGAGAGACACTGCTCTGTGCAGGCAGAGCCTGTTGCCCACTCACTTCTCCTGTTTGTATCTGCCTGATCCTAAAGAACAGAAGGTGGTTCTCATTTTGTTAGTGTCCACTTCTACCAGCAACTTCTCTTGAGCACTTCAAATTGCTGCTTTTTCCACGTGTCCCTTGCTTGGGCTTAGCATTTGTCTTTGTGGTAAATCTGTGCCGCTGCTTGGCACTGGGCACCAGGTACTTCCAGCTTCCTGTGCGGGATGCGATTACATCTCTAATCTCTTTGAACTTTGCCCAGGAATAAGGAATGGGTGCAGAGAGTGCAGATCTATGCCTGCAACTGTGCCTTAGCTACACATAGTGTACCCTTCTAGGTTCTCATGAGTCCGTTTTCTTTCAGTGTCGTGGGTTCTCAAAACCTGTGTTTGGTGGCAAAAGCTGAAGCTCTGTCGTGCATTCTCTTTAAATAACCTGTTTGCAACTGACTCAGAGTAGAGAGTCTTTGATGAGGATATATGTTCACAGGGAGAAAAGAATAGTGGCATTCTTTATGTTGAAATGTGACTCCTTATACTTCAGTGGTCCCACTGCAGGATCCAAAGCAGAGCTGGCAGTGCCCTTTTCTTGCTAATTGTGACACTGTAATTGATGTCTGCTCATGCTGGGGCTCTGCAGTGTTAGCAAGGAACATGAGATGTGCAGAGGTGACATATGCCTGCTGGGGAGGGGAAGTTTGATGGGATTGTTAAGCAACAGTATCACTTTGACCTGCATGTTAGTGATAAGCAGAAAATGATCTGGGCGTGGACGGATAATGACCAGGTTTAGAACCAGCATTTGGCCCTCCACTACTTAAAAGAGGCCTGTAAGAAAGATGGGAGCAGTCTTTTTAGCAGGGCCTGTTGTAGCAGGATGAGGGGTTTTAAACTGAAAGAGGGCAGATTCAAACAGATAATAAGAGGAAAAAAAATGAAGGTGGTGAAACAGTGGTACAGGTTGCCCAGAGAGGTGGTAGATGCCCTATCCCTGGAAACATTCCAGGCTGGGTTAGACAGTGCTCTGATCAACCTGAGGTGGTTGAAGGTGTCTCTGCTCAATGCAGAGGGGCTGGACTAGCTGACCTTTAAAGGACCCTTCCAATCCAAGCCATTTTTTGATTCTATAAACTAAGTGAACTGATTTTTCTGCAGTGCATTTACTTGTCCATTCAATCTTGATTCCTAAGCTATCAGTCTGTGGCAAAAGTAATTTGCATCTTCATTCTGTCTGGCTAGGGACATAATTGCCTTTCAGGGACACTTTCCATACAGGACAATTACCTATCCTTTCTGGGAAGGCAGATTCAGAATACCTGGACTCTTTCCATCTCCACAGCAATTGCTAAATTACTGCTTCTCTGTAACAGTCATTCACACACTTGATTTGTTTCTTCTCTCCACAGCCATGTAAAAGCAAAGGCAGAACCAGCAGACTTCTGTCTGATGAAACAAGCTCAGAAACACCGGCTCTTGTAAGTACCCAGTTACTGGAGTGCCCATTCCCTGATGAACATTACTGAATGGTTGAGACTGGAAGGGACCTTAGAATAGAGTAGAATAGAGTAGAATCAATCAGGTTGGAAGAGACCTCCAAGATCATCCAGTCCAACCTAGCACCCAGCCCTAGCCAGTCAACTAAACCATGGCACTAAGTGCCTCATCCAGTCTTTTCCTGAACACCCCATTTGTAATTTGTAGGCTCAGGGGCCCATCTGATCCAACTTCCCTGTTGAGCAGAGGTTAAACTGGTTGCCCAGGGTGATGCCCACAGAGTTTTTTAGTATCTCCCAGGATGGATATCATACAACCTCTCTAGGCCATCAGTTTTAGTGTTTCAGGCTTGCATACCTGGCTGCATCTGGGTCATGGCAATCCCTAGCACAAATGCAGGCTGGCAGTGAGTGGCTGGAGAGCAGCCCTGAGGAGAGGGATTTGGGGATGCTGGTGGATGAGAAGCTCAACATGAGCCAGCAGTGTGCACTTGCTGCCCAGAGGGCCAACCAGATCCTGGGCTGTATCAGAAGTGTGGCCAGCAGGTCGAGGGAGGTGATTCTCCCCCTCTACTCCTCCCTGGTGAGACCCCACCTGGAGTACTGCATCCAGTTCTGGAGCCCCCATTACAAGAAGGATGTGGACATGCTGAAGTGTGTCCAGAGAAAGGCCACGGGGATAATCAGGGGTCTGGAGCACCTCTCCTATGAGGATAGACTGAAAGAGTTGAGGCTGTTCACTCTGGAGTAGAGTAGGCTCCCAGGTGACCTTATTGTGGCCTTCCAGTGTCTGAAGGGGGCCTACAAAAACGCTGGGGAGAGACTTTTCAGGATATCAGTGAGTGACACAAGTGAAGCTGGAGATGGGTAGGTTCAGGCTGGACGTGAGGAGGAAGTTGTTCAGCATGAGCATGGTGGCCCAGGGAGGTGGCTGAGGCCCCATCCCTGGAGGTGTTTAAGGCCAGGCTGGATGGGGCTCTGGCCAGCCTGATCTAGGGTAGGGTGTCCCTGCCCATGGCAGGGGGGTTGGAACTAGATGATCCTTGTGGTCCCTTCCAACCCTGACTGATTCCATGATACCTGAAGTCCCCAGAAGAGGGCCTTGAAAGGTGGCAGCTTTAATTTTCCCTTTACATAGTGCAGGATGTTTCTGTCTTAGTCCTTGTCAAACTCGGTCAGTTCTAGATGGATTCAGTCTACTTCCACTTCTGTCTCACGTTAAAGGTAAGCAAAGGAGCTGCACTTGCTCCCTTAAGAATTTACCTTGCCCATATTGTCGAAAAGAAAGTGATGGCTTGGGCCTTCTGTGTATGGTCTATGGAGCTTCAGGACAAACCCACACCAGCTGTTATCTTGTCTTTCTGGCCACAGTTCTCATTTCCAGCTGTACCAAGTGAGTATGTCTGCACTGCATCCCTCTGCGTGGCATGGACAACCTGGTTATGAGCCAGGTGGCCTGTCCCTTGGCTTGCTGAGTTGAAGCTGCAGCATGACACCAGGCCCACGTAGCTAATACCCTTCAGGAAAGCCAAGTCTGCTGTGGTTGTGTGGATGGAACTCTGTAGCATTACAATCCAGAGCTGTTCTGTTAGAACATCCTTCAGATGCTAACTTAACATCCCATACTTTGCTTACAAGGACAACAGTCCATTGGCATCTGCCAACCCTTTTCTTGTAAAGGGAAGCACTAAATGCTTTAGAGTAATTCCTGGACTTGGTCTGGCAACTCCTTATTCCTTTGTAAAATTGCCTGGATATTTTATACTGTGTGAGGAACTTAATTTCCCCACAGCACAGCTCTCCTGGGTCCAGACACTGTGTTCTGGCAGTGTTTGTTTTCTGTGATCCCTGTTCCTAGGATTTCTCTCAGTTCTGGGCCATTCCATTTCTACCTGAGGCTGAGGAGAACAGGCTACAATTCCCAATGCTTTTCTTCAGCAAAGTCTGTGAATACCCTTTTCTGTCTCAAACTGGCCAGTGTTGATGCTGGGATGCCCTTCTTAGTCCTGCCTTTCTGAATGAGTCTTTTCTTGGCTCATTGCAAAAGGTCATGGCTTTGAGTACCACCACTACATGTCTTGTGCTAGAACTCATAGATGAAGGGCACTGCTTGAGGATGGTCTTGTTTACAGGTCTAAATCTGAATAGTCAACTCCAGCACAATGTTCTTTATCAGCAAGCCAGTGACCTCCATGTGTGCCCCTCTTCTCTGCACAAAACTGGCAGATGCAGCAAAGATCATCTCTGGCACATACCCTACCACAGTGGATGGGAAGGCTGTGCTTTTTAGGAGGGAATAGTTTGGAAGAAGGTCTTGAGGTTTATTTTCCAAGATGTTATTTAGGATGGTAGTTTTCCTAAGCCTCACCTTGTTGCCTCAGCTCACACAACCCAAGCTTTAGGTTTGCCTTCTCTATCTGTTCCTCTGTCAGGGGCAGGGCTGGAGGGAAAGGCTGTTCTAGGGAGGGAGCTAGCTGCATGCTGTAGGCTGAAGAGCACTCTGCTAATCCACAGCAGCTACAGAGAATGTGGAGATATGTGTCTGGCTGGGCTGTGGAGGGTCTGACGGTTTGTCTGAGGGACGTGAGGAGGCCACTTTGGATGTTGCTTACATGAAAACTCATGGGACTTTTTTGTTTGGTTTTCTTTTTTTTTCCACACTCCTGCTCTCTTCTTATTTCTCCTTGCTATTTAAGACAAGACCATTTCCACAGTAACCAAGCATGCAGAGGTAATTCTGTCATACTTCTCCTATGGTGTCTAACTATGTTGCACATAGGATTACCAGGCCTCCATGTTAAGCAATAAAGAGTCAGTTGATGAGGTCTTGGAAGCAGAATCTGCTTTTGTGCTTGTGCAATCTGGAGTAGTTTTAATTCTTAGTGATTTACTAGATACTCAGAGTCTCTTGTTTCTGATTTACTAGGGAAAAGCTCTTAAAAAAAACATTTCTAAGTGATGCTGGACACTAACATGATTGTTTTGTCTCTATGGCATGAGATCAAGTCTCTGGCTTCTATGAAGCTGGCAGCAATTTGAGCTGTGCCCTTGGGTAAATTAGGTTTTATTTCTTGTACTGTTTCTTTCTGAAGTTTACACTGAGGATCATTCTGTCTGTACAGAAACACACTGCTTTGAGTTCTGTTCTTATCCACTTAGTCCTTTCTGCATGAGGCATTTAGCATCTATATGTTGTTTTATTTCCCTCAGGGAGGAAGAAGTGGCTCGGTTTCATAAGGTCATCACCAATCCTACTTACAGAGCCAACCCCCTCATGGCCATCAGTGAGCATCTCTCCAAGAGGCTGAGGCAGGATGAAGGCAACCCTCTCTAAGGTGTGAGCTGAGACCACATGTGCATGCTGGGGCTGGTGTGAGGGCTCCAGACTGCAAAGGAGCACATCACTAACATGACCTGTCAGCCATTTCAGCCCTTGGAAGCAGTTCAGCAAATTGTTAAACCAAACAGTCCTGTTTTCTCTCTGCAGGAATAATGCAGTTCTCTCCTGACAGTGGCAGCTGCTCCTTGGCAAGCAGCCTGCAGAGAGCAGAGTGTTCTGCAAGATCTTTGTGCTGACATTAAGCTCTCTGTGAAGTGTCTTGACACTTCTTCTCTTCTTGTGAGCAGGCACAATTTAGGAGATTTAAGAAACGGTGCCAGTGGCAGTGCATCTGTTTTCTGTCACTTCCCTCACTTTTCTGACGACTCTGAGGAGAGATTCACTCCTGCTCTGCTGAGATGGTTCAAGACCCCAAGCACTGGAGATCGGAGGCTATTGTAGATCTGTGTAAGGACCCAAATGCAGCTGTTCAGAGACACTGTTTTTAAGTCAGAAATTTAGCTTTGTAATAAATGCACTTTCACACAGTACTGGGTTTGTCTGGTTCTTGTTTATGTAAATACTAATTGAAACGTGGCCTTATTCCCATCAGTAGGAAAGTGACTTAATTGTGTGGAGTGGAACACTGGACTGATGTGGCATGCAACAGCAGCCATGTGAAACCATTGCAGGACACGTCTAAGCCGTGGAAATGGCACCCTGGAAATGGATGCTTTATGTAGGTGCTGCTGATCTCTTTTGGCCTATGTTGTGTTGCCTGCTTGGCCTGCTCTAGAGGAAGCATCGCAAAACGTGTCCTGGCTGCAGTCTGTGATCTTCAGCTAGTCACTTGTGTGCTTGGGTTTGGGAGTCGCTGCAGCAGGGACAGACCTTTCCTTCTGCCAAACACCAGTTTTCAAACCACTCCCGTGGGGCCAAATGGAGGCAGGACTCTTTGCTGTTTTGATATGATCTCCAGTGACACCCCAGAATGTCAATGCTGTCCTTGGAAATGTACAAAAAAAAATTCTGATGCTTCCTCACCTTGCAAAACCAGGTTGCCTCTATCAAGTCAGCTTTGAGGAGCATCTGATACCTTTAAAAAAGAAATTCACTCTGAATCCCAGACAGAGCACAGAGGCTGCCGCCAGCTCTCGCCCAAGTTGATGCTTAAAACCAGCTGCTATGAGAGCGGCAGGCACCTTGATCATACCATGCTCCACTAATAATGTTGCTTTTTTTCCTCCCTCTAGCCTGGCACTGTTGAACAAAGGCAGTTTTTCAGTTTTTTCTAATGCCTGCCTCTTAGCCCTGGCAGTGCAGACACTGTTGCTGATGCTGCTTGTGGTTAGAGGAATGTCATCTGTCACCTCTTTGCCCCCAGGGCCTGGCGCAACAGTTGCTGGCAGAGGCCACAGAGAGTTCCTGGCTATATCCCATTCTCTCTACTCTTTGCTCTCAGGCTGGTATAGGCCTATCAGGGCTCTCCTCTCCCCTGACACTGCTGTGCCAGTGCTGAGAGGTGAATGCTGCTGTGCTGTTCATCAGCATGGTCTAGGAAGCAGAGGGCTGTGATGGGGTCACACCGCTTGAAATATCTCTCCACTTCCTGGTTGGTTCCTGCTTGCTCTCTTAGCAGTATCTGACTCTGTTTCTTTTAGGTCATGTTGGATTTTGAGCTTTCAGCAGCAGCCCTAGCTGCAGCCAAGTTTTTGCACATGTTATGAAGGCTGGGCACCTCACTGGAGAGCTGGGCTTTGGATGGAGCTGTGCACTGATGGCACCTCCTGCCCATGGCCTGCAGCTACTCTTGCTGCTTGTGGCTTCCAGCAGCCCAAGGTATGACTAAGACTTGAACTAAGCTAAGGTTTTTGGGGTGGTTTTTTTCTGTAAGCTTACTGTTACCTTTTTACTCCATCATATAGCTAGCTGCCTCCTGAGAAAGGTGTCATGCTTGTGTTTGAGTGGAATGATGAAGAAGGTGAAGACATTCAAGTACAAAGGAGGATGAAGATTGCTACTCTTATTAGTGAACAGGGCACTCAAGGATGGAGATGTGTATCTGGAGTGCTGCAAGGGCAGAAGGCAGCTTGTCTGGCACCGTTGGAGGACTCCTATTGCTTGTCTTCTGTTCTTTGCAGAAGCTTTAAGCTGCAGCCTCATTATCCAGCAAGCAAAGGAGTGGCTGACCATGCAGAGGTGTTGAGCTGTGTGACACTACCTCCATGCACAGCTTCACTGTTCACACTTCTCTTTACTTTGGATGGGTCAGCACAGACACTTGGCTGCGTGTCTAGCTCTTAGCCCACTGTTTGAAAATGTTGGTCTCCTGGGTATACAGCAGCAGTTAAACATGTGACTGTTTGAAACTACAGTTCACAGCCTGTTGCTACAGGCATCTCCTGCCCCCCCCATCCTAGCAGTTGAGCAAAGGACTTAAAATCTGCCAGGAAACAGGCGTCTGAGACACAGAGTCGCCTTTGCAGTTGGCATGTTTTCAGGATGATAAAAGCTTCCATGCCAATTTTTTTTATCTTTTTTTTTTTCTTTTTTTCTTTTTTTTTTGGATAGCAGAGTGGGAAAATGTAGCTTCCAAGCTGTAAGAAGTAGCTGTGCCAGAGGAGAGGGCAGGGGCCCGACCCAGCAGCCCTAGAGGAAGCAAGCAGCAGGTAAGCAATGAACGCAATGCGAAATAAGGACTGGAAAAAAATCAGGGCTACTTTTCACAGCTGTTTTCTTGTTGGTGATTTTGCCTTTGAAGGCTGTTCACAGGATGGTGTCTGAAAGCAGAAGCCTGGGTATGCTGTCCATCTGGTGGGACCAGCAGATATTTTCTGCTACACACAGAGAGCTCAAAGCAGTGGGTGGAAAGGGATTCTCCATCACCAGCAGCTCACAAGCAGTGTCTCTGGTCTGCAGGTTGTAAAAGCTTTGGGTTTTTTTTGTTACAGCAGCTCTTATGTTCCTCGCTGGTTTGGGTAACAGCCTTGTTTCTGCTGGAGCAGGAGTTACATCAGGCTAGTGGTATGTCTCAGAAAAGGCATGGTGAGTCACACAGACCTGGCCCTGACTCTTGTCTAACCCAAAGTAGTGGCTAGTATGTAGACTCCTTTCTTCTTCCTGTCCTTTCTGGCTTGTCTGCCCTGGAAGTTTTCCTTACAGACCTTGGTGCAAGTGAGTGCCTCGATCATTTTCACATACAGGGAATATGTTGAGTAGAGAGTACTCAGAAACAGTCTGGTTGAAGCTATGAGCTGTGCTGGCCCCATAACTTTCTTTTTTTCCTAGAGCTATGCATGTGTGATGGCTTTTGACAGCATAAACCCTGACAGGTCCAGCACCAAGGCATATGCTAGCAGGCATGGGTGGGGTGAAGCTGGGTGCCTCTGAGGCTGTCAAGGAAAGTCTGTGGCAGCAGTACCTGGGTCATGCCCCAGTCTGGTGTAACTCCAACCTTTTTTCATCCAGTACTTAGGACTGTCACTGGCAGCTGGTGAGGAGCAGTGGGAATGTTTGCTCTTCTGTCCAGGTCATGCCCAGGGCTGGCCTCCTTCCCGTGCATAGGCTTGTTCAGTCTGGAGAAGAGAAAGCTTTGGGAAGACTTTACTGTGGCCTTTTATTACTTAAAGGGCCTTACAGGAAAAATAGGGAGGGACTTTTTCAAGGGCATGTAACAATAGAATGAAGGGTAATGGTTTTAAACTGAAAGAGAGTAGATTTAGATGAGATGTAAGGTAGAAGTTCTTAACTGTGAGAGTTCTGAGACACTGGAACAGGTTGCCCATAGAGGTTGTGGATGCTCCTGTCGAAGCGTGCAAGGCCAGACTGGACAGGGCTTTGAGTAACCTGGTCTAGTGGAAGATGTCCCTGCCCATGACAGAGGGTTGGGGTAAGTGATCTTTAAGGTCCCTTCCAACCCAAACCATTCTGTGGTTCTATCTCTTCATCATAGCCACATGGTCACTGGAGCACGTCGTCTTGAACCTCTGACAAATCACTTAGGGGTGCATCTGTAGGTTTCATTCTGGGAGTGAGGAGTTGTGTTCCAGCTCACAAAAAAGACCTGAACTCTTCATCCTTCTTAACCTCATGCATCACCAGGATGGGCTGTGAGCAGGGGCAGCTGCTCAGTGAGCTGAGTCACACCCCAGCCCACAGGAGTAGCTATCTGTGACCCCGCTGGCTCTGACTCAGCCTGGCCAGAGCTTTCATTGCTACAGCCTGGGTCCTGGTCACCTCCCTATGACCTGGAGCGCCTCTGTGGCTCCACTATGTACAAGTCAGCTTCCTGAGGAGCACAGTGACTTGTGGAAATGGAAATCCTGGGGCTCAAGGAAGTCAAGAGTTTTCTTTTGAATAGCAAGTAGCACTGAACTTCCTTCCTTTATCCCTGCCCTGTGTGCTCTGCTAGGGGCAGCTTCTTGGGGATATGGTTTCGGTGCTCAGCTTGAACTGCTTCAGACAACAGGCTCCCTCCAGCCAAGAAGATGATTCTTAACAGTCCTACTGCAGAGACCATAGCTGCCCCAGTGCCCAAGGAGCTTCAGAAGGTTCAAGCTACAGTGAATCCTGCTTCTTCCAGTCCAGAGGAGCCAGGACAGACCAAAATGTGGCTGGCAGTTAAGAGACCTGGTACTTGCAACCTTCTGCGACTCCTTGCTTCTGCAAGTGCAGTGAGCCCTTTCCCTGCATGGGATGGTTTCTCCCATGGAAGGGGGCTTCCCCAGCTAAGCCTTACATTTATTTCCCCATACCTTACGAAGCTCCTTGCATGCTTGTACCTGGTTCTTTTGTCCTTTATCTACAGCACTGGTGCAGCTGAAACCAACCCAAGGTGATTTCCTGCAGATGTAGCAGGAGCAGCCACAGGGAACCTGAAGAAATGCAACAGCATGCAAATGTGAGCTGCTCGATGGTTTTGGAAGCAGATGAGCTTGCCACTACTAAATCCTCCCACATGTTGCTGCAGAGAGGGGTGAGGCCATTCACCTGATACAGCCTTTGTCTCTGAGCACAAAGCCACCTGTCCCTGCCCTGAAACTTGGGTCTCACTGTAGCCTTTTAGGGGCAGCTTTTGTCTATTGCTTTCACTGCCCTTGGTAGCTGTCCTGCCAGGATGTGTTGTCATCTTGCTGTATCCTGGCCTTTTCCACAGTGCTTAAGGTCTGAGTCACCTTTACCCACAGTCACTCCATCAGAGCCCTTTCTCTCAAGATGCAATCCTACTCAGGCTCTTCACATCCTGACCTTTCACCACTTACTAATCCCAGGAGGTCTCTACCTCTTATCCCATGGCAGCTCAGTTTCTTTAAGAGCTTTTGGGCATTCTTTAAGTGCTTAAGAGCACTGCCACATGCCATTTGGAAATCCACATAAAGCCTGATTAATTGGATCACCCTCATCTCCATACTCACCGTTTCACTGCAAGGGAAAATCACACTCTGCAATGCTAACTCTTCCCAACATGGTAATTATCTGGGCATCTGCTGATTCTGCTCTGAACTGTGGCTTGCTTCAGTGTGAGGCATTAAACCTGGCTTTATGCTTTCACTTTGATGAGCAATTTAATCCTGTTTGGCCATTTTCTCTGTGAAAGGTGGCACAGCCTCCTGGGAGCTGCAGAGCTGCAATCCAGGGTGGAAGCAGCACTGAGGTGGGGTGGCATCTGGGGACCTGGCCTGGAACACCAACAGCTTGGCCATGAGGCAGAGGAAAATACTTGAACTGCAAATCCTGACCTCTCTGGTTTCTTGAAGCTGTTGGGATGTCTCACATGTGGTGGTGAAAGGAGAGCATGTGAACAGTGCTTAGCAGGCCACTGGTTCTGGTGCTTATCAGTCATCTGGGCTGGGCTTCTCACTCGGAGTGTGTGAAAAAGCAGTACCTTCATCCACAGCAAAAGAAAAAGGGTTGCAGTTGCTAAGCATAAATTTATGTAACAAAGTTAGACTTGTGGTAAAAAAGCTCAATATTTAAGGGTGGTAAGATACACAGATAGGACAAAAATTCGTTACATGCTAAGGGAAGCCTTTCCAAAACGATACAAAAATAAATGGTTGCTGTCAGTTCCCTGAGGACAGTGCCCTGGCACCTGAGCAGCCAGAGTCATAGTGTACAGCTTTGTGGTTTCTCTCCACCCAGTCTCGATGCCTCACTGGGTGCAGGAGCTCCAGCATACCAAACTGGAACCAGCATCAAGAGCAGTGTTGCTGATGGAGCTCTATTGGCTCAGCAGCAGGGTGGGGATTTTTCTGGTGGCTTTTTGCTTAACCAAGTCAATTGTTTCCTTACACAGAAGTTGTTAAATAGTGCAAACAAAACGTAGAGCCTTGGCAGGACTGTCATTAAGATTTAGACCTTTGCATCCAAAGGCTCTGGGATTTTCCAGATTGTTCAGTTTCAAGTAGGATGCATAGAATACAATCTGAGGGTTTCTCTCTGCTCTAACTATCGGTGTTAGATGCCAGACAGGGTGTGTGGGTGACCCTGGCTGAACTCAGTGTGATTTCTACTCGAACTGCTCCTATTTCCGTACAGCTCTGCACGTATCTGCTTGGTGTGGTTCAGCATCCCTGGATATGTGGAGAGCTGTAATTGTCCTAAATGCTATCAAAGCACCTGCTGTGCTTCCCCAGGGTGCTGGGGGTGGATGGCTGCATTGATGGGACCTGGACCCTATGTTCAGTGTTCATAAAGTGAGGATTTCTGTGAATTAATCCAGTGCAAGTTCTCTTGGTGACTGAGTGAGCTGTGGCCCAAGAGATAAGGAGTAAGATGTCAGCACGGCTGGTGGGAACCATAGCCATGTTGTGGGGTCTCTGGTGGCGTGGAAGGTTTTGCTGCCTGATGTGAACACATGCTGCTTGGTGAACATAGGGGATGTAGTTTTCCATGAAGGGATGTGGACCACACCAATGGTAGCTTGTGACACCTTTATTCACGTGGTGCTCCCAGGACAGTCTTCTTGGTTTCAGTGGCACAAGTAGGAGAGGAAGCTCAGGCAAAGAAATATCCCAAACAGGAGGCTGCTGGGAAAGGAACAAATGTCAGGAATAGGTAGTTGAAGGCAGATGATGCTGGGATATCCTCCTAGAAGGAGGAGATGGAGGAACAGATAACCATCTTAGTACACACATACCTTTGTTCCATGTCCGGCTAGCCTGGACAGACAGCCAGCAAAAGGGGCCATGAGGACAGACTGTTCTTGTGGCTGAAAAGCTGGTCTGAATGCGTTGTTTGTCCAGCTTCAGCAGGTACTGAGGGACAGAAACCAACGTGTGAGAAGTTGTGTTGGCCCAGTGTCACCCTTTCAGCCCCTAAGGATGGAGATCCCTGCCTCTGGGACCTGTCCCAACTGAGTGTGAGAGCCTCTCAGTCTTGGGGTTGTCATGCTGCCAAGTCTCCCTTTGGATGATAGAAGGCAGAGCACACCAATTGAGGCAGCAGCCAGCACCCAATTTGGGTGCTCAAAAGCATGTGTCAGTTTGGCATCACCATTGTGCCTGCAGACCCAGTGCAGGACATTGTGTAAGCAGAGGTATGCATCTCTGCTTCACTCAGGGGTCTGCACAAGCAGATTACTCTAAGTGGAGCTGCCAAACTATGTTGAATCATGTTCTGGCATCAGAAATTCATGTTATAGACAATCTACAAAGCAGTTCTATTGTGTACTGGTATCTGCACATATGTAAGAACAGTCATGTGTAAACAAGGCAGTGGGAGACAGGCACAGGCATGTTGTGAAGTACAAGCCAGGTCTTGGCAACCACTTCAAGTTATACAACAAACAATTTGATATCTCAACTGCATGGAAACATCAGTAAGTGAGCTTGGGCTGTGGGGTGAGCATGCTGAATAATTGAGGCAGTGATGATTTTTGAGAGAGTTAAATTATGTGCTTTGTAGCGATCTCTGCTCAGACGTACACAGCTGGTGCCAGTGTGGGGTGAAGGTGATCACTGCAGTGAGGAAGGATTTTGGAGCATGGCAGGCTCTGCACAGACAGATGGGAAGGCAAAGAGATATGCAGGGTGCCCGAGGCCCCTGGCAGAACAGGTGGGACATGGTAGGGGTGTAGGGTGTTGGGCAGTGTGTCTGAGATGCTCAGTGGGGATCTGCAGATCACAGAATTCCCCCCCAGCCCTGTATCCTGTCTTAAAAGGACTGCTATCAGCAAGCAGCTATATCCTGGAGAAGGTGACTATGCTTCCCAGGTGTCCTCTGACATTATCCTTCCATAGGACAGCCAGCTTACCACTCTCTGCTAAGTCTTGGTTAAACATCCCCCTCCCTTCATTTTGCAGCATCACTTTAGAAGCAGGTTTGACAGGCTTGGCTGCTACTCCACTGAGGATCATATGGCAGCAGCAGGGGAGAAACTACCAAGCTTGGATCTGCTGCCAGGGTTTTCTGAGGATGTAGTTTCTGCTGGGTTGGTAGCACAGGATGCAGGAGGTATCCTGCAGTACATCCCCCCCATGTCCCTAAAGTGAGGGCAAGTGCTCTAAAAGCAGGTATGAAGGAACTGGCATGCCAGGCGCAAGGTGTGGCTCCAGTGCAGTGGATGTGGGACGGAAGCTGCATTGCATGAGTTATGTGCCAGGATGGCAGGCCTAGCACACAGGGTTGGTTTTAGTGCCTGCTCCAAAGGCTGTTGGGTTGCCAAAACATGGGTCCTTTAACTTGGACTCCACTCTCTACATCAGAGTTCATGGGTGGGTCTGCTACAGAAGATGCCAGGGCGTAACATGGAGGACGCATGCAGGTGGACCTATTAAAAAGTGGCAGGCGGTTTCAGCAGCTGGTCAGATACGGCAGCAAGGCAAGATGCCAGACAGAATTCCCCTGGAGTTACAGGCCGTGCTTCTGGCCATTTCTGAAGTCTCTGGCTCTAGAAAGCCCACAGTCATCTCAGCTCTTGAAACCCTGCATGCTGCAGGCACTTCCAGTGCTGCACATGTCCTGGGGTGTGGGGACCCCAAGGAGCGAGGCCATCCTGCAAATCAAGCTGCTGGAGTTTGGGAAGCCATTTCAGAGTGTGGAAACTGGAAGGCTGGTTCTAGCTTGTGGTGTTCTGAATGTGCACTTGCTTTTTGCAAGAAACAGCCTAGTGTCTCCAATTTACCAGGACTTTGATGAAAAAGCCATTGTTTAAAAGCTATTAATTTATTAAAATAAGTATATGGAAAACAAACCAGTCCAAAAAATAAAATGAAACAAAACCCCCAAGAAGACCAAACAAAAAGATTCAGTTGAAAATTAGGAATAAAAAGAGAAAAGTGTGATATTTCACAAGCAGCAGCAACTTTGTTACCATGATGCAGCTCATCAGGGCCAGTGCTGTCCAGGGAGGGAGGCCTTTTTGCCCTGCAGGTGGTCTGCAGCAGATTTGGACCAGCCATCAAGGAAAATAAGGAGCCTGGGGATATGCCATGCCTCCCACCCTTGCCCCTGCATCATTTGCCCAATATGAGCCTTCACAGGGGCTCCAATGGTGACTTTCCCCAGCACAGGGCTGGAGCTGACAAAGCCCCTTCCTTGTCCCTTGGGCTCTGGAGGAGTCAAAGGGGATGTCCTTGTGTATTTTTCTGGCTGTCCTGGGGGATACAGACAGCCTTGTGGGGAAGAGATGCCCCAGGGGCCAGCTGCCTTTTCCAGCTGAGTGGCAGGAGCACTCTGCTAAGTGCTGTGATTTTCATTGTTGTCAGTGGTACCAGTCAAGGTAATTAATTCTCAGCATTATCCCCCTTCTTCTGCCTTGTAGTGGTTTATCCAATGTCCCGACTGGACACAACTGCTTTGGACCATGACACAGCAGTGAAATTGAGGAAGACAGTTTTGTTCTTGCTAGCTTCACTGGTGATCCTTGAGGGGTGGGGGAAGAGAGTATTAGCTAGTGTTAAATTCCTGGAGCTGAAAATAGGGTAAGGCAACACAGACAGGCGTTCCAGAAAGAGAAGGCTTCACCAGCCAAAAGCTGCTCGCCCACGGGTGCTGCCACTCCCAAGCAGGGCAGAGGCGGAGGACTCTGAGGAAGTGTAAAAATAGATTGTTTCCAACATGGGCTTTCATACCAGTCCCCCTCACCCTCTCTGTGAACATGTGCATGGATCCTTACCCTGCCAGGAACAGAGAGGAAAGAAGCCACTTGAGAGTGGAGCAGTCACTCACTGCTGCATCTTGAGCCTGTGCCGGGCACTGAAGGGAGCATGACGGAACACAGTACTGTGGATGCCACCTCCCAAGTGCTTCAGAGAAATGGGTGAGAAAGCATACTGAGTTCTTAGCACGAGGGCTGAGTAACACTGAGGTGGTTGATGCAGCAGCACTTACCATTTTTGACTGATGGATTTCTACACGAGGCTCCTGCGATGCTGGGCACACCTCCCTGCCAGACAGGGCCAGCTTCCTACAGGGGAAGACAAATGGGAGGTACCAGAGCCTCATCCCACTGGAGGCTCTTCCCACCAGCATGTCTGTGGGTCAAAGCCTTAGAAAGGCACATGGTTTTCTTTAAATAAATACCTTTAAATGTCCCTTCCTTTTGGATCCTTATTAACTTTACTGAACTCTTTCTTTTTCTGTTGGCCACTAAGCTTGAGTGTCACCTGCAGGTATGTGGGCAGCTGCAGGAGGATGGACATCAGCACTGTTCTTCAGAAACTTATGTCATAAGGCTTGGATAAGTACTGGATTAAAAACTGGTTGGCTGAGCCCAAAGAGTAGTGGTGAATGGAGTCAAATCTGAGTGGCACCATGTCACTAATGGTGTCCCCCAAGGTTCAGTTTCTCTTTAATATCTTTATTAATGGTCTGGATGAGGAGATTGAGTGCATCCTTAATGGCTGTGTCGATCAGCTAGAGTGTAGGGAAGCTTTGCAATGGGACCCAGACAGATTAGACTGATGGACAAGGCTAACTGTATGAAGTTAAATTAGGCTAAGTGTCAGGTGCTGCACCTGGGTCACAACAACCCCATGATAAGCTACAGACCTGGGGATGTGTGGTTGCAAAGCTGTGACTTGGAGAGAGACCTAGAGGTATTGGTTGATAGTTGACTGAACAAGAGTCAGCAGTGTGCCCAGGTGGCCAAGAAAGCCCCCCTCACTACAGGGAGGATCCTGAGGTGCTAGAGCATGTCCAGAGAAGGGCAGTGAGGCTTGTGAAGGGTCTGCAGCACATGACCTACAAGGAGTATCTGAGAGAGCTGGGGTTGTTCAGTCTGGAAAGAAGAGTCTGAGGGGAGATCTTACCACTTGCTACAACTACCTGAAGAGAGGTTTGAGTGAGGAGGTGGTCGGCCCCTTCTTGATGGCAAACGATGGAACCAGAGGAGATGACTACAAGCTGTGACAGAGGAGGTTAAGGCTGGATGTTAGTAAATATTTCTTCACTGAAGGAATTATCAAACACTGGAATAGTCTGCCCCAGGGTAGTGGTGGAATTGCCATTCCTGGTGCTTAGGGACATGGTTTAGTGTTGGACTGGATGATCTTTGAGGTCTCTTCCAAACAGATATATTCTGTGATTCTGTCTTCCAGGTGGGACCCTGCAGACAAGGTCCCACCTTCATGCACCTGGTTTCAGTGTTGGCTGTTGCAGTTCTGGATGTTCCTCTCCTCCATGCAAAGGTTGGTGGTTCTGCTTTGTGGCTTGGTGTCGATGGCAGACGGAGTCTTTGAGCTCTAACCATGGTCAAATTTTGTGTTGGTTGAGGACTCTGCTTCATTGGGAAGGCAGACTGGGGAAAATTCTTCAGCTTTTCTTAGTGCTTCTGGTACTTTCTGCATCCTCTCTCTGCTTTGACCCAATGCAGAGAGTCCTGGGGCTGGTGTAACCCATAGCCACATGGCCCATTGCTCCCCTGGAGGAAGCTTCTTCTGAAGACATTTCCAGCATACATTCTGCATTTCACTGACTTTACTCTTATCACCAGAAATACCTGAGTGCAGAATAGCTTTGCTGCCTGGACATCCTGTAAGTGACCCAGGACATGAAAGCAGGAGTTTGCAGTGGTGCAGCAGAATCTTCCCATCTTGTCCTTTTGAGCATGGAGCCGATGATTTGTATACGGCTCCACCACTGCCCTGAGGGGGGACTGAAGGTGTTTACTGTTCCCCCTCTATGTTCGCTGAATGATGGCTTCTTTAGTAACTTGTTGTGTTCATTCTGTAACCGTAAAAGGTCAGAGAGCTAACAAAGTAAGTAAGATTTCTGTTTGGCCAGTTTATGTCTCTGATCAGCTGTGGGCAGGAATGAGATTTTGGGACTTGATGGTGTACTCTGAAGTACAGAGAAGAGGAGTGATATTAGGTTGCAGGCCTGAAAAATCACACAAGCTGGGAATAGCGAGGCCAGTGCTGTATTGTGCTGTGCCCTGCTGCATCCCATGGGCTGAGCTTGGTTAGAGACCTGCAGATGTGAAAACCAAACCCAAGTCATTACTCAGAAACCTGCTGCCCAAGCAGCTGCAAGCTTTCACTCTCAGTCTGCTGTCGGGGGCAGATCTCATGTGAGAGCCAGGTTTTAAAGCCTTTTGGATCTCCTGTTCTGCAAGAGGATGAAGCCATAATTTATATAACAAGCTCTGAGATACACATTCCAGAAGGACTGATGAAATTTTTTGCTGCTGTTTGAGTGGAGATCACTGTTTACTGGAAAACACTGTTTGGCCTTTTCATGATGACACGTGGGAGGCACTTAACATAGGCCTACCATGACACTCACTTACAGCTGTCCCCATGTGCTTGGTGAAATTTCTGTTTGATCCCTGCAGGCTCCCCCAGGAGGAGTCATCCCCATCATGCCATCCCCATCATGCAGCATGGGATGATGCAGGTGCCCAGCCCAACACATACTGTGTGTAGCCATTTGAGCTGATTTTCTAGCTCAGAGGCGAGAGGTGAACATTCCAGGGATCGGCCATATAATGGCAACAATGGATAAGAGAATATAATTTCATTGGAGCAGCAAGAGCTTTATGTCTAGAAGCACAGCTTGTTCTTCCCCCTTGCTGGCTTCTGCTGCTTGAGCTGCGCCTGCCTGCCATCATCCCTCACTGCTGTTTTGGCTGCTGCTGCTTTTGCTGCTTTGCCGCCACTTGACCCCTTCTAGATCTTCCTTAAGGTTATTATATTTTTTTACTCTAGTAGTTTATTTCTCTTTATACTGTTAAACTGTAAGAAATACAATTTCATCCTTCCCTGACTTTCCAAATCCGTGTTCTGGTGAGTTTATTCTACGGCGGGAGGGATCCACCCTAACCCGGGACACCGTGGAAACAGCTGGGCTACCTCATTGCCACCTGCCTGATGAGATCTGGTTCAGAGCTTGGTCAGAGAGCAGCAAGTCTGGCTTTGCCATACTGGCCTGGCACATGGCTGCCTGCCGTCTGGGCACTGGTGGTGCACAGGTAGTGTCAGTGAAAGCAGCAGCGCGCTAAGGCGCAGGCCAAGGCACACGATGCGAACGTGAGCTGGGCCCTGCCCCAAGCCAAGACTCTGTCCCGCCCCTCTACCCCGCCCCTCCAGGACCCTGCCCGACGCCGGTCCCGCCTCCGGCCATTCTGCGCCGCAGAGCCTCCCGCCCCGCCCCGCCGCACTCGCCCAATCAGCGCCGGCTCTCCCAGCAGCCGTCCCCGCCTCGCCGTCGCTGTTGTCCGCCGTGCGAGCGCGCGGGCGCGGGCTGAGCTCGGGGCTGCCGGCCCCGCCCCCCCCTCCCGGAGCCCGCCAATGGGGATGGCTCTGTTGCTCCGGCCCCGCCCCGCGCGCGGAGCTCGCGCCGCTGGCGGGCTAGACGCGGCCTGCACGTCGGCGGGGGCGCGCGCGGCCGGTCGTTCCGGTCGCGCGCAGGCGCGCACGGGAGCCGGTATCGGCGGCGGCGCAGCGGGGGCCGCCGCTCGGCTCGGCCGGGGGGTCTGCGGATGGCTGAGTGGCGACGGCGGCCGGCGGCGGCGCCCCAGGCAGCGGCGAGGCACGGTGCCGGGGGAGGTGAGATTCGGGTGCGGCGGCGCGAGCGCCCCGCGGGACCTGTCCAGGTCCTGACGCGGCGGCAGGTGCCGGTGCCGGCGGGCCCGGGTACTCGGCACCTGTTGAGCTCCGCAGGGCGAATCGGGGTGAAGGTGCCGGCTGGTGGCGTGGCGGGGCGCAGTGCGGCGCGGGGCCCGGCCGTGCCTGGCAACGGGGCGGGGGCGGGCTCCCCGGCGGCCTTACCCGGTCAGGGGCCGCGGCGGCGGAGCCATTTTGAGGGGGTGGCGGCGCGGCGGGAGTTTGGCCCCGGTCACCCACCCCGAGAAAACCACTCGCCCCCGGGTCCGGCCGCCGAGCTCGACACCTTCTCCTTGTTTTCTGGGGACGCGGCAGCTGTGGGAACCGGAGTACCTGCTCAGGCCGATGCTCTGCCGCCTGGGAGCCCGCTGCTGGCAAGGAAGGTGAGCGCGGCGGTGGCCTGCCCGCTCTCCCATTTCCCTGACTGCCACCCGGCCGCTCGGGGGCGCCGTGTCCCTTCCGAGGAAGCTGCGGCTGCCGGCCCCCTGGCACCCGCTGCTCGCCCTCTGCAACAGGGAAGGCAGACGCGTCCTTGCGATATGAGCTCGGGCGTGAAATGCGCCTTCGCCTCGCAGCGTCTCTCTTCAGGCTGGCTAAAATACCTTGTAAGCTTTTGTTTTTTTAACGTGTTGGGCTGTTGCTTTGGCTTCTGGTGGGTTTGGGTTTCGCGGTTCCGCCTGGATTTGGTTGGATGCAGGCAGAGCTGGAACAAAACTGTTACTGTGCAGAAAGTCTGGTTTGCTTAAGAAGCGTTCATGCGTGTTGTCAGAAATTGAGGCATGCTTGGTTCCCCCATAGGGTGCTTGGCTGGCTGATGGCCTGGTCCAGCCCTGCTTTTGCCTAGATTTCACTGCCTCTCATTTCATCTTGTATCTGCCAAAACTCAGGGTGAGGGAGTGCTGGCTAGAGAGGGAGGTTGCAAAGTGGTTGGAAGTCCAAATTCAGACTGCTGAAACCACAAAATATAGCAATGAATGGCATAGCCACCAGCAGCCAGATTGGTCCTTGGAAACATTCTTGGCCTGGAATTTTGTTTAGTTCTTCAGGCAAATATGTCTGTGTGCAGGAACATCTTTATTTTCCATCTCTAGTAGGTTCTTCTAAGCAGCAGCAAACCACAGCTGGTATTTTTGTGTTGCACCATACTGGAGTCTTGAGGCTCTGACTGTGGTGTTGCTACTCATGGCAAAAGCCCTTATTTTTTGCACATTAATTTTTCAGGTAGTCTCTTTCAGTGATAAATTAAAACCTCTTGGTTTTTTTTGTAGCATAAACAGAAGATTGTGCTCTCTTGGGGTTTTTGCTTGGTTTTTTGGTATGCAGAAGTGGTGACGAGCTCACCCTGGCTGTTAAACTCTTAGAGACATGCCACCTGCTCTGTGAGTTATCTGTCACCACTGTTGGAGCATCACACAAGTGGAGTTGTAGCATCATTCTGTGAGCTGTTACACTGTAAAGTGGCAGGATGCCAACTTAGAGAGTGCAGAAGATGTTTAGAATAATTGGTGATGGAATACCCTTTTAAAAGAGTTGTTTGGTTTTATCTAGCACTCAATCGTAGTGGTACCTACCTCTAAAAACAGTCAGGTCTCTTGTGTAGTGAGTCTCATAGTATAAACAGTCGTGTCTTGAGTGACTGTTGTTACTTTTAGGGTGTCCAAGATAGATACTTTTGGGGGGTTTGCCAAATCTGCCCTTTCACTTTTTTTTTTCCCTGCAGTGAGTAATGTGATTCTTGGCCCTCATGGTGCCTACTCGTGTGATGACCAGAGGAAAAGCTCAGTAGCTCTCACCGTTCAGGACTGGCATAGCAGGACAAAAAACTTCCTGCCGCTCCTCTGGCAGCCCATGCTTGAGCAATCCTGTCTTTTCCACATAATTCAGGCACAGTACACGTCGGTATTTGCAGAATTGTGGCCAGCAGTGGGCTTTGACAGGTGACTGTGCATCACTTTTGCTTTGAGGCACTGTCCTCAGCTACTTCAGTGCGGAGCTCTGTCGACTGACTGTGCTGGTAAGGTCATGGTCGTGCGATTAAGAGAGGGCAGCTCAGGCGTGATCGTAATCAGTGCTGCTTCTGCTGGTGTGTTTCACAAGGCTGACCTCCTGGGATGCCTTCCCCAAGTTGGCTGAGGCACAGTTGCATGAACACCCGATTCTTGCTCTCAGTGATTAAAAAAGAGGATTGCGTGTGGAATTTTCTCCAGGTTTTCCCAGCAGTTTATCAGAGCGTAACAGATGAGCTGTGGCCCTGACGCCTCTTGCACACGTGCTTTTTAAAGGCTTTTTTTTCAGCAGCCAGTGTGCTGGCCAAGGCTTGCCTGACTGGCTTGTGTACAATAGCATCTACTCTTATAGAATCATAGCATCATAGAATGGTTTAGGTTGGAAGGGACCTCAAGGATCATCCAGCTCCAACCCCCTGCCACAGGCAGGGACACCTCCCACTAGAGCAGGTTGCTCAAGGCCTCATCCAGCCTGGCTTTAAATGCCTCCAGGGAGGAAGCATCCACAACCTCCCTGGGCAACCTGTGCCAGTGTCTCACCACCCTCACTGTAAAGAACTTCCTCCTAACATCCAGTCTCAATCTCCCCTCTTCCAGCTTAAACCCATTCCCCCTCATCCTGACATTCCCAGACCTTGTCAATAGTCCCTCCCCAGCCTTCCTGTAGGCTCCCTTCAGATACTGGAAAGCCACTCTAAGGTCTCCTGGAAGCCTTCTCTTCTCCAGGCTGAAGAGCCCCAACTCTCTCAGCCTGTAGTGGAGAGTTAGCTTTATGAAGACTTATCAGTAGGTACCGAAAAGGATATTGTGCTTAGTGTTTAAAGTGAGAAGCGTCTCGTAGCTCTGCTCACACTGCGCTCAGACCTCAGGCTATTTTGCTGTCTGACCATGGCTTATTCAGAGTTATCTGCTCTGATGAAAGCTTGGTGCCTGTTTGTGGGCTGTATGTGGTTTGCAAGTGATAATGTGGTGCCGTAAGCTTTCGATGGCAGGCCTCTTGCCTTCTATAAGCACATAAGTCTTCTAGAGTATTTTTCATTTTTATTATAAGCAGATGAGACTTTTTTATCTTCTGAAAGATTACTGTGTTTTTCCTTAAGTGGGTAAAACCTTCTAAATATCTGGGCTTATTAGCTCAGACAGGTCATCATTGCAGTTTGGACTGCAGTCAGGTCAGACTCTGTCTCCAGCAAACTCGTCTCTGTGCTTGGTACACACTGCTCCAGTGCCTTTTGTTGTTTGCAGTCACCTGGTCAGAGATTGTGCGTGGGAGCATGAGGTTCCCATTAAACAGGGTGATGGTAAACACTTGTCTGGGAGAGCTGTGAGACAGACCACATATCCTCTGAGCAACATCAGTGACTGTGGGATGGCATCTGTGGCATGAGGAAGTTTTGGGGTGGCAAGGGTGGGTGTGCCCCCAGTGAAGGGTGCTTCTGTGGCTGTAGGGGCTGAATGAGTATGTCAGTGCTTCTCTGCACCAGGATGATTTTCAGCAAGGCCGAAATAGGGCTGACTTCATCGGCTGGTAGTGAGTGTGGCTTTTCAGGTTGATGCCTTTTGCATTTGCAGTTGTTTCAGTGGGTATAGGACCCTGATGCATTAGCTGAGGATCTTTACTTGCAACCCTAAGAATGTGGTCTGATGAAGAGAGACAGCACTTGCTGGTTTTGCAGCTTCTGATATCGGTAGTTGCTTGGCACGTTCAAAACTCAGGCCATCCAACTGCTGTACTACAGATTTCAGATTAAGTACCAGAGATTAAAACTGTGGTTTTGAACTGTATTGATCAGTAGAAGCTGTTATTTATGCTCCTTGGTTGTACAGTTTTAAAAGAAATATCTTTATAGGATAAATTTTGGTTGACTGAAAAGAAAAAGGTTAGTGAATTGATTATGTAAGCAAATGAAATGACATTTTAAAGCAAATTTCTTTCCTGTTTGCATGCAGTGTGGCCGATTTTTGCTCTTTTCTACCATTTAACAAGAGAGTGCACCTTTTCAATCCTTTCAGTGAATGCTTTTTGTATGATAGGTACAAAAAATACTTGGGTTTGCAGTTTAAATCCTTGAAAAGGCTGTTAGCAGGAGCCAGCTGTGCATATGGAGGTCTGCATCTGACAAAGGCATTGGAACATCTGTGTATTTAAAAATACTAATAAAAAGAAGGAACCTATGTAATGGATATTACTCAAGGAGCCAAGCTTATCTCGGAGTGATGCTCCAGACAGCTGTCCTCTCAAGGATATCTGGTTGCAGAGGGAATTGGAATCTTTTTATGTTCTGTGCCTCCAAGTCAGCCAACGCATTTGTCTGTCCCTGTGCGCAGGGAATTTGTTGTCTCCACAGAAGCTGTGAGGGTTACCTTGAGCTTCCTATGCCGGTAGGGAGCAGGGGACTGAGTCAGTGTTGGCAGCTGAGGGCCATGACTCAGTGCCGTCCCCTCAAATGCACACCTAGGTTGCTGCCAGCCGAGCTGGGGAATAACCTGATGACACCAGTGTCCTCCCAAAGAGGTCTGGGAATGTCGAACTGCTTTCAGTAAAATTATGTGTGTGTTGGTGGAAGTTGGGCATTACTGATCTTTTAGGTGTGATACTGAGCAGCTGTGGAAGTGTCAGGGAGCTCAGAGGCCAGAAGCTTCTTTTCTTTGTACCTTACAGCAGTGCTATGGATTTTTATCTTTCTAGGATATGTTTATTTTTTTTAATACTTTGTTTCCTTTTTCATGTTTGGGTTTATGGGGTTTTGGGGGTGTTTTTTTTTAAACTCACATGCTTGAAGAGGAATGGTGCTTTGTTTTCCTTGGGGAGAAATTTCTTTTCTGATGCTGTAGGGATCTGTCTCTGTGTCCTGTCTTCTGTGTCCTCTTGGTGAGAGGCCTCGAGCACAAGCCCTACAAGGAGAGACTGAGGGAGCTGGGATTGTTTAGCCTGGAGAAGAGGAGGCTCAGGGGTGACCTTATTGCTGTCTGCAACTACCTGAGGAGTGGTTGTAGCCAGGAGGAGGTTGCTCTCTTCTCTCAGGCGGCCAGCACCAGAACAAGAGGACACAGCCTCAAGCTATGCCAGGGGAAATTTAGGCTTGAGGTGAGGAGAAAGTTCTTCCCTGAGAGAGTCATTGGCTACTGGAATGGGCTGCCCAGGGAGGTGGTGGAGTCGCCGTCCCTGGAGCTGTTCAAGGCAGGATTGGACGTGGCACTTGGTGCCATGGTCTAGCCTTGAGCTCTGCGGTAACGGATTGGACTTGATGATCTGTGAGGTCTCTTCCAACCTTGGTGATACTGTGATACTGTGAAAGTAAGCATGCTGTCCATGCTCTTTATTCAGAGTTGCTTCATGAACAAATAAACTCCTAACTATGTCACTGAACTCAGTTTTCTACCGCATGAGTGTCACAGTGTCAGTGAATGAAATTGACCAATCCTACTGAAAAAGTCCATAGCGTTTCAGAAAAAAGAGTGGAGATGGCATAGGTAAGTGCTGAGATGTTGTGTGACCACAGGAATCTGCATGGAGGAAATCCTCATGTTAGTGCTCTGCAAAAAAACTGTTGACTGAGTGCAGCTATATTATTAGACATCAGAGGATCTTTGTGGTAGGGTTTCATAAGTAATTCCAGTAGATGTTGTTAACCTTAAAATCCTCATTTTCCTTTGTGAAAGCAGTGAGGCAATCTTGCACTGTCATAGATAATAGAAGAAAACAAAAGGCTTTGAACACTGTTTTTCACCCTGCCCCTTGTTGAAGTGGGAGTGAAGATTTTAAATTTCACTGTATAGGCTTTTGCAATTGTCCAGGAAAATGTTCTTTTATATAGGTCCCATGTAACCACTTTAACCAGGACTTTTCTGGCCAGAGTGCTTTTGGCAGAGATGCAAAAGGAGGGTCTGCTTGGGAGACTGAAGAGTATCACCTCTTTCCTGTTGGCAGGACTTTTCCTTTGTGAGACATACTGAAATGGAAATTTTCTTTAAAATGTTGTTTGAAAGAGATTCTAACAGAATAGAGCTCTTGGACCTGTGTGTTGTGTCATGCAGGTAGGATACCTGAATATCCTGAGTATTCTCATTCAGAGCACATTTGGGAGGAATATACTTTGTTTTAAATTTAAAAGAGAATAGAAATCATCTTCATTTGGTGATGACTTTGGCGCTGCCTGTCAAAATGTACTCTGGTTACTTTGCTGTCTGTGGCTTTTGCTATTATGATACCTGAAGTCTGATGTATTTTTTTTTGTGATAGGCCTTTGGTAATAATAGGCTGATGGACTTATACTGATGCCAGTTGATCGTTGTTCCAAACTCTGTGTGTTCTTGCACTCTTAATTTCCCAGTCTCTCTCCTTCTCCTTTTTGTTATTAATTTTGTCATATCAGCTCTAGCAAGAGATGAACCCTTTAAAATTTGATCAAAAAGAAAGCAAGCAAGTATGGAAAACATTAGTTTCTTTCATTTGTCAGATGTAGCATGGGCAAATGAAGTTTTTACAAAGGGATTGTGAGGCAGCCTCAACTAGAAGTGCTTTTTTCCTGTTTAATCTGTTTAAGTTTTGAGATTTGCAGAGATAATTAGCACCTACATCTTCCATTCTGAAATGCTTCTGCTGAAAGTGTTCAGTGTGTCTAAAATGAGACTGAATTTTATATAGGCTGATTTATTCAGCCCTTCATCTTTATTAGCAAGCAAATCTTTAAACTTTCACAGCCTTTTTGCTTCCTTACTTATGCTTTAATGTTTGGACACAATATGCTGGGAAACCATTAGAGGGGGAAAAGATTTTTGACTTCTTTCTTCATGTGTAGATTTTACAAAGCCCATTCTGAATCAAAATTACATTTTTTTTCATCTCAAATATTGAGCACAGGTACTGAGTAGTTAATAAGAAAAAAAAAGACTCCCAATAAGAACATACTTTAAGAGCATCACCAGACCTCTGTTTTTGTTAATAAAGTTTACATATGCATGCAGATTAGCTGGAAAATAAATGTGGACAGCCCTAGCAGAAGGCTTCAGCTAGGAATAATAAAAACACCAAGGTACAGACTGTAAATTGGGAAGTGTTTGCAGCAGGAATTACCAGGGACTTTGGGAGAAGACTGAAAGAAAATCTGTCTGCAGGCTTGCAGCAGCTGCCAAGGGAAGAGTATAGCCCTCAATACGGTGGAGCCTTAGTGTGGTCCACCCTGGATTAGGAGGGTAGGAAAGAAAAAATGTGTACTGATCAAAACCAGACTAAGGTAACACATTTCCACACTGCTTTTGTCTTAGGCTTGCCATGTTTTTCACAGTTAAAGATAGAGGATCAGTACTGATATATTTAAGTCTCTGAAAAATGAGAAGAATGAACATAAGCTGGTGGCTGAACTGTGTTTTGTTTGTGGGAGATTTGTAATAAAACTAGCTCCATGGGGGAATTGGGTTTGTATCCCTCCTTTGCTGCCCACACAAGGAAACCAAAGGAGAAAGTGATCGCTTCTCTTTTGTCAGGTGCCCGCTCACTTTTTTATTCCCTATAGCCTTTGGTCAAGCTTACATATTGGAAAGATCTTTGTAGCATGCATGTTTTATGTTTTCCGTGCTACAGAAATGAACAAGAGGTTTTATGTAGGGAGAGCTCCCCTTTGTCATAGCTGCTAATCTGTATGAGAAATACCACCATTTTCTCACTTAAATTTTAGTAGTTTTGGTAGCTGGAACTTGTGAACTGGTTGAACTTCCACTTTTGGACACTGACTCCTTTGCAGCTTTACAGGCCTTTGAACTTGTTGCCTGTGGAGTCTGCCCATCGTCTGGGTGTTGTTTTGAAGGTGTGTTCACAGGCAGCTCTGAACTGTTGTCATATTCCACATTAAACCAGACTCATCTTTTCCAGCTAGGCTGAAACACGTTCTCATTTTTTTCTCCTTAAGCTTTTCAGAGCAGCCATGTGGCATGACACTTCCATTTTCTCAGCAACATTGGCTTTGATGTCTTCTCTGGAGCTGCAGCCCCTCTCTTGGTTAGAAGCACTCTTACAGGCAGTGAAGTCATCATTCAAGTGTTGAGAGCAGATGTGCTTTCCTGAGAGTCAGTGTGTATTATGCAGACATTCTTGTTGTCATATTTTCACAGATGCTTTTTATCTCCTGCTGCTTACCAGGCGGTGTTCCGTAGTTTGATGTGTGATGCTGTGTTTTGATAATGAAGTGGAGCTGGGCATTAATGCTTAATTTGAACCAGTGATCGTGGCCGTTGTGTGTTAAGTGTGTATACTGGCGTTTTAATGCGCATCAGGAACGTGCTTTTGAAAGTCTCTTGCTTGTCTCCACCTCTGTCATTTAGCTCATGTGGAGGAGTGAGTTGGGAGTATGGGGCAGGTACCCTTTGAAGTACATACAGTGAGTACAGAGATGAGCTCTAGGAGTGCATATGCTGCCTATAAGTTTGTGATTGGATTGTGCCTCAATTGCTAACGAATGTTCAGCTTTTGATTAATCAGAATCTAAACTGGGACCCTTGGCTGAGTTAGCAGCTCTTAAACATGTGAAACAGAAGTATAGCTGATTCAAGGAAAAGCGTGGAGCTGTAGTGCTTCCCATGAAGTACAGGGAAAGGAGCAATGCCTCCCAGACTGGAAAGCTTTCCAGAAAATGCAGAACATCCTCTCTTAACTCTGTCACCTACCCTACATACTCAGACCAGTGGAGGCTTGAGCCTGGTAGCCTCTTCTCTGTCATGCCTGTCCCTCATAATAAAGACTGATTTTTTTTTTTCACTCAGATGTCTTTGAACATCTTCACAAAACTCTGGGAGTTTACATTAAACCCAGCTCTGTTGTTTTCCATGATGACGATGATGAGTTGACAGTGCTTCCCATCTGCACAAAGGGCACGCAAGTCTGAAAGCCTGTGGATAGTTTATCCCTGTGGATGCCTTTCTGTCGAAGTTGATTTCCGTAGACCTCGGCGCTGACGAACGCGGATAATGAGGGATAGTGAGCGGAGCTGTGTCTGGTTTTTTTGATAGTGTAGCCTAGTTTCTCTTCTCTTATCCCCTGAAAGCTATTCTTAGGAAGTGGTTGTTTTTTTTGAATTAAATGAGTGAATAATCAGTATTTCATTCACTGTCCTTACATATGCTTAAATATAGTATTAACATAATCTTCTTATATGCTTCTCCTTCTGCTGCTCCTGAGTTCATAAAGGAACCAGGTTCACTGTTAATAACATCTATGAATGAACTTATCTAGAAGTAAAAGAATTCTTTGGGACATTATCTCGTATTTATGGCCACGGTGGTGATTTATTTCTGTTTTGGGGGGATAGCATCGTTCCACATGTGTATAACTTCTCGTGCTGTGCCTTCCCCTTTTGTTTTCTTTATTGCTGTCAAGAGTAATTTTTCTGTGTACAAATTCCTTAGATACCATCTGTGGATCGTTTTTGTTGGTGATTGTTGTTGTTCTTTGAAAGTAAAATTACTTGTCTGGTGGCAAACTTTCTATTCTCTCTTTCAGGAGGGATGATCAGCTAGAGAAGACCAAGGTGGTAGTTGATATCTGTCAGTGAAGGAGCTTCGCGCACCTCTCTTCGGGGCGTGCAGGGAGGGTTACGGAGCACCGTGGGTGGGGGTGTCGGGGCGCTGAGGGCCGGGCTCAGGGAGCGCAGTGCCGGGTTCTCCCCACAGCTCCGCTGGCGCTGCTGCGGCGGGGGCGCGCACGGGCGGCTGCCTCTGCTGCCGCCCGCCGGGACCTGGGAGCTCTCCGTGGTGCCGAGCGGGACCGGGGGCCGCCACGTCCCTGCGGTGGTGCTGCGGCCGAGGCCGGTGAGGAGGGAACCGTGTCGGCTGGCCGGAAGGCTCAGTCTGCCCTGCTGATTTCAACCTATTCCAGGGTCGGACCCGTCCAGCGGGAGCTTTGGTCGTAGGCTGCTTATGCCGGTGTGCTGAAGGTACGTGGTTTGTGTGGTCGCTGTGTTCAGAGGAACTGCGCCTTGCTCTGCCGAGAACCTGAGTACGCTGGGGATGCAAACTGAGCACTCAGCCATGATCACGTTTCCCGGAGACAGCGTAAATACAGCGTGAATAAACAGAGCCAGTGTGCCTAGAACTCAGAGGGGTTTTTCCGCCTCTCCTTGTCGTTGCATTTCAGATTATGACGGCTAGCTCTTTAGTAGCCCAGATAACGCTCAGCACTATTAGACAGTATTCCCAACTCCAGTCTTCATTTTCCACTTCCTTTGGCCTCCTCTTGCATTTTTCCTTAGGCAAAACTGTCTGCTTTTCACGCAGGGTACAGTCTGGTTTAACAGCCAGCGGGTGAAATCTCAGTCGAATGTGGACCACAGTATTTCTGGGGACAGTTTTGTTAGCCCTGTTATGAACACATGTGGCTTCTTTTAGCATCAGTGGTATTCCTGCTGGCTCTTGCAGCATAAGCCTGTTTCAAGTTCACTGTTATTCTTCTGCGTTTGATCTGTTCTTTACTCAGTGACTCGTTCAAGAGATTTTATTGTAAAAGAAAGTTGGCTGTCCAACCTTAAGCAAGCTTCCTTGATAGCTGTGAGAACATTTTCTAAATAGCTGCCCTGGATTATTTCAAGCAAATGTAGACAAGACTGGAAATGCAATATTTGATTCTTGCAATAAAAGCTCTATTGAGGAATATGGCTATTGACTGTTATACTCTTGCCAGAGTATCACCTGATCTGTAGGACTGCTTGGATGACACAAACTGCTTTAAATCCTAAAGGGGGAAAAAAGCCAGTGGTTTGAAGGTCTTTTATGGTGCAGTGGTACAAAGTAGGGAAGAGAATTGTTCTCTGGTAGCTTTCCATGTGGTATGAATCTTCCGTATTAGCTAATGTTATGAATTCAGTATTTGTGCTGCTTCCTGGCTTATGTACCATCCTTGGCTGCCTCTGGTGGTTTCTTTCCTAGGTTCAGTACATTGCTGTAGTCCAAATGAGACAAGCCTATTTATTAAGATAGGATAGTTCCTTGCCTGAGAAGAGATAGGAAGCACTAATGTTGTCCATTTAGCTGCAGGCTTGCTTTGATTAGGAGACCCAGAAGAATGATTAGCCAGTGGATTGTCCTGACAAAATGTGAGTCAGTTGTTTAAAATGGAATACTACACTGCCACTGTAAGGTATTTGCTGCTCTTGCTGTTGAGCCATAACCGTCATCTTGTGTAGTAATTAACTGTACCAATAATCAGCTTTTTTGTCTGTAGAACATTTGGGCAGGTTGGTTGTAATGGGACCCTCTGATACAGAGATCTGGTGAGTGTCCTGTGAAACACAGAATCAACGCAGCCCTCCGAATCCTCCATGTGTGGAAGCGTGGAAGAGTGAGTATAAATGTGCATTTTTGTATCCACTGGTACTTAAAATGCAGGTATAATTCTCTTGCTCCAGTGGTTTGCTGGACTTGAAGTGTATATCATTCTGGCAGCACTGGTAGTGAGTACTGTTTTAACGTGTGTGTGGTGAGATAGCTTTGAATAAATGACATTTGGATCTGTATTAGGAGGCCACTGGCAGTATTGGAGGTTTTCCCTTCACAGAGCTGAAGTCTTGGTTTGTTGTTTAGTTCGTGTTCACATTGCCGAGTTATCCTTTACAGAATAGCTAAATCTCTATACTTCAGAATCAGTAGCTTCTGTGCTTCACAGAAAATATGTGCAGTGTGTGCATATAGATGAAATACATGTATAGGTATATTTTTTTTTTGTCCAGAATAAAAAAGTTAGCCTAAAAATAACTTAGATGCAGTAGAAGGAAAGCTACCTTTTCATGCTTTGCTCACATGTGAACTGATGTATTTCTTGTTTTGGTGGCTGAGGTTGCTTAGGTAGTCATTATTGCATTAAATACCTCTTTCACTCTGTAATTCTGTTGTAGGGAATCTGAAGCAATTTTTACTTCTTGAGTTAGTTACTCCCCTGTGCTGGTATGCCAAGGAAATGGGGAATTTCCACCCTGTTGCAGCAGCAGATAGAGCATAATCTGTTCAGAAGCAGCTCTCATGTCTCTGTTAATCTCTTGCTGTTTTTAAATTCGTGGGGACCTGTGATGGCATGATCTTCAGACCTTATCTTTGTGTTGGTGTGTGTGGGAAGTGGCAGAGATGGAGTAGGGATGCAGTGGCAGTACAGGTATGTACATGCCCCAGGATGGGGATGATGGCGCTGGCATCCTTTTTCTGAGCAGGGATCTGGGATGGCACTGCCGTGCTCTGGTTTCAGCTGGAGTGAAAATGCAACCAAAGCAGATACAAAAGAGACATGGCTCTCTGGTTTCCAGCAAAATCATGGTGAGGTGCCCCTTGACCCCAGGTGAAGACTGGCTTCCTCAGCTTTTCCATCCTTCCTTCCATTGCAGCTCAAGACTGGCTGGTGGCTGGGCGCTGCTCTGCTCCACAGCTGCTCTGAGGCCGGCAGCTCTCTTCCAGGTGGCCCCAGGAGGAGATGCTTTCTGAAAGGCTGTAGGAGAGCAATAGCACTTCTGGCTAATCTGGTGTAGTCCTTGCTCTGCCATCAGCTGCGGCGTACATCAGTTCTGCCTGAAAAGCATTGCTTATTTCTTGCCTTCATAAATGAAAACCTCATTAGATTCTGTACAGAGCTCCCTTCTAGGACAGAGAGTTTCTTCCCTTGTTTCCTTTTCTCTCTCTGTTTGGCATACTCATACTCTGATTTGTTCTTAGATTGAGCAGCTCTTGGGAGACTTCCCTTAACTTCCTGCATCGTATCATCCTGTAGTCCTTCCCAATCTGCCTTCTGCTTTGAAATTATATCCATTTGCTAGAAATGGCAAAGATGGGTAGGCTTCTCTTTGCAATTTTGCCATGCCTCATGAACTGCCAAATTCCTGTTATAAACAATTCGTTTGGATTGGTAAATTTTTCCTAACAAAATGTCCCTCCTGGCAGAATCCTATCCTCTCCGTTTTCAAGGCCTCTTATTCTGGAAGTCACCATCATCTCTGCAGAATTAGTTAATTATTATGGTGTTCCATCATTATACCACATTGATTTATTTTTATTGATAGAAGTAGTATTATCACCACTCTTTCAATGTCCATCAGAGTGATGATGGTGACTGTTTATGGATTATTTGTGATTTCTTGAGAGGGGACACTGGCAAAAGCCTTTGGAGAGTCTAGGCAAAGTCAGGATACCTGCTTCTAACCAGTGCTTCGCTGATGCATTCAAGATATGTAGTGAGTGCAGAGTTTGACTGATGGGGTCCCATGGGGTATGTGGTCCTCTTTGAAGCTTCTCCTGCTCTTACTCAGCGAGGCTTTCTCTTTGGCCAGTCTCACTCAACATGCCTCAACTAATATCTATAGGAATTAATTCTCATTCAAAATGTTGCATTTTTTTCTTCTAAAAAGAACTTCTGCATCTTTTAGAATCATAGAATCATAGAATCATAGAATGGTTTAGGTTGGAAGGGACCTCAAGGATCATCCAGCTCCAACCCCCTGCCATAGGCAGGGACACCTCCCACTAGAGCAGCTTGCTCAAGGCCTCATCCAGCCTGGCCTTAAACACCTCCAGGGAGGAAGCATCCACAACCTCCCTGGGCAACCCATTCCAGTGCCTTACCACCCTCACTGTAAAGAACTTCCTCCTAACATCCAGTCTAAATCTCCCCTCTTCCAGCTTAAACCCATTCCCCCTCGTCCTAACATTACTAGACCGTGTAAAGAGTCCCTCCCCAGCTTTCCTGTAGGCTCCCTTCAAATACTGGAAAGCCACTATAAGGTCTCCTCGAAGCCTTCTCCTCTCCAGGCTGAAGAGCCCCAACTCTCTCAGCCTGTCCTCATAGCAGAGGTGCTCCAGCCCTCTGATCATCTTCGTGGCTCTCCTTTGGACCCGCTCCAGCAGTTCCATGTCCTTCTTGTATTGGGGGCTCCAGAACTGCACACAGTACTCCAGGTGGGGTCTGACGAGAGCAGAGTAAAGGGGGAGAATCACCTCCCTTGCCCTGCTGGCCACACTTCTCTTGATGCAGCCCAGCACTCGGTTGGCTGTCTGGGCTGCATGTGCACACTGCCGGCTCATGTTGAGCTTCTCGTCGACCCAGACCCCCAGGTCCTTCTCCTCAGGGCTGCTCTCCAGCCATTCATCACCCAGCCTGTATCTGTGCCTGGGATTGCACCGACCCAGGTGCAGGACCTTACACTTGGCCTTGTTAAACGTCATGAGGTTGGCCTGGGCCCACCTCTCCAGCCTGTCCAGGTCCCTCTGGATGGCATCCCTGCCCTCCAGCAAGTCAGCTGTGCCACACAGCTTGGTGTCATCTGCAAACTTGCTGAGGGTGCACTCAATTCCTCTGTCCATATCACTGACAAAGATGTTACAGAGCACTGGTCCCAGCACTGACCCCTGAGGAACAGGGGTTACCATAAACATTTCTCCACCTTTCCCAGTTGTAAGGCTATATTGCCTATGAATCAGAAAAAACACTTTTGTGGGTTCAGAATGAAGTCCCATCACAGCAAACAGCAGAAGCAGCAGTATAGACTTTACACTACTTAGGGAATGCAGATTTTGACAGCAGCGTGGATGAAAGTAAGCACAGAGTACTGAAGTTGAGGAACCTCCTACCAAGATGTTATAATTATGCTAAATTATGTTTAAAATAATATCTTCAGGCTCAGTATGTGTAACTGAAGTACCATTTCTCAGCCATTATTAAGACTTAGATTTAACTCATGCAGCTTAAAAAACCCCATGTGACTTGTGTTTTTTCCCTTTTTGTGAGACTGAAATTTCTTCACCGCTGTTTTCTAACATGACTACTAGTAGCTGTCACTACAGTAACCTGCTTTTGTGAGCAGCCACCATTCCAACCTCTGTTTTCAAGGAAAAATAATGAACCTGTGTGCTAGTTTGAGCNCTGTATATACTGTAACTATCTGCTTGTAAATTGTGCCAGCTGTAAATATAAGCTTCATTCAAATCTCCAGAGCCGACTGAGTCTAGTCTGGGTAATTTCTAAAGTGTGGGGGGGCAGGGGACACCCAAACCATCACATCCTGGAAAGGGCTCCTGTCTGTATATGCACAGAGGGAGTAGAAACACCAAAAAGTAACTGGAAGATGGTGGCTTTTGGCGTTAAGAGCCAAGAGATTAGCTAGCTAAGAGCTGATTTACAGGGGGAAATGGCACTTGCTTTGACCTGTAGTAGTTAAGTCAGAGAATTAGTATTTTCTCTGTTAATCAAGGGGATAGACAACCTCAAAGTTCCCATGAGGTTAAAAGAAATTGGGACTTTGGAGAAGCAAATCACCTAGCTTTTTGTGGATAAATATCTTTATGCCCTGCTGTTGAATTGTTTGGATTTCAAGGATCATGTGGATCCTATAGTCAGGATTTTTTTTGCTGAAAGCTGTAGGCAGACAATCTGTAAGCCCTGAATTGTAATTTCATCTTCAGCATATGCTGAGCTCTGTGTGCAGTTTTAAATGTAGTATTTTATGTTTGCCTCAGTTTTTATTTGATTTACCTTAATATTGATAGTTTGAAATGTAAGCCAGCCTTTGCCCCACCAGGCAGGGAAAAGCATGGTGCAGTGGTTAAGAATAGAATAGAATAGAATCAACCAGGTTGGAAGAGACCTCCAAGATCATCCAGTCCAACCTAGCACCCAGCCCTATCCAGTCAAATAGACCATGGCACTAAGTGCCTCATCCAGTCTTTTCCTGAACACCCCAAGGGACGGTGACTCCACCACCTCCCTGGGCAGCCCATTCCAATGTCAATCACTCTCTCTGGGAAGAACTTCCTCCTAACATCCAGCCTAGACCTCCCCTGGCACAACTTGAGACTGTGTCCCCTTGTCCTGTTGCTGGTTGTCTGGGAGAAGAGACCAACCCCCACCTGGCTACAACCTCCCTTTAGGTAGTTGTAGACAGCAATGAGGTCTGCCCTGAGCCTCCTCTTCTGCAGGCTGCACACCCCCAGCTCCCGCAGCCTCTCCTCATAGGTTTTGTGTTCCAGGCACTGCATCTCCACATCTGCCACATCAGTAGATACCAGCCCAGCTGTGGCTGCACCTAGGGCTGCAGCAGCTCCTGGTGTGAGGCTATAGGAGGCATTCTGACTGGGTGAAGCCAAGCCAGTTGGAATGCTTCTGGAGAAAAGCACAGGCAGTATGAACATTTCCATGCTTGGAAGCCCTGTGATACCAGGCATTGTCTCGACAGCCCACAAACAGAGAGCAAGGTGGGGTTTGGAGTGTAAGCTGAGAGAAGCATTTTGTGTTTCATTTGGACCAGTGAAAGGAATTATTTCAGCTCACAGCATTTTTGGCTTGAGTGTTTTTATTCAGGATTACATTCCTTTATTTTTTTTCAGCCCTAGTATTATTTTTTTTTAATGGAAGTGGAAAAAAAAAACATTATGTGTCTGGAACTTTGGTCACTGACTGAATAAACCTCCCTCTTAAATATATGTAATTTCAGATTTGTCTTGCTAGGAAATTCTTTGAGGCTTCTTTGTGTAATTTAGTTAGTATGTGAAGTAGTAGATCAAGTTCTAGTCTTATTAGCCTCATTTTCTTTGACTATCGGGGCAGCTTTTAATACTCAGCAAGGGATATTATACTATCTGAAAATATATTTATCAAATTCTATCTAAATTCAGACAGTTTGATGAAAATGAGCACATGCTCTACCTGCTGACAACTCAGCCCATGGGAGTAATGCATCAAAACTGCCTCCTATACTCTTGAGTCCCTGTCTTCATATGCTCAGATATTTTGGTCCAGTTGCCTTCAGCTGTGGTTTCTGCTCAAGAGCCACAACACACAAGACTTTTTCAGTTGTTTTTTTCTGTGTGCAAGTAATGCAACCCAAGGGTTTGTTCTGGACATGTCATCCTGACCTGTGCCCTCCCTCTCTTTTGCTCTCCTTCTGCCCTATTGGAACTCTTCACAGGTGTTTTCCTTGCTGGCCTTGTGAAACTTGGGGATGTATTACAATTTATGGAGTAAGAAGGTGCGGTCTCAAGCACAGATACAGGCTGGGTGGTGAATGGCTGAGAGCAGCCCTGAGGAAAAGGACCTGGGGATCTGGGTTGATGAAAAGCTCAACATGAGCTGGCAGTGTGCACATGCAGCCCAGACAGCAGCTGTGTCCTGGGCTGCATCAAGAGCAGTGTGGACAGCAGGGCAAGGGAGGGGATTCTCCCCCTTTACTCTGCTCTCGTCAGACCCCACCTGGAGTACTGTGTGCAGTTCTGGAGCCCCCAGCACAAGAAGGACATGGAACTGCTGGAGTGAGTCCAGAAGAGAGCCACAAAGATGCTCAGAGGACTGAAACAGCTCTGCTATGAGGACAGGCTGAGAGAGTTGGGGCTCTTCAGCCTGGAGAAGAGAAGGCTTTGAGGAGACCTTAGAGTAACCTTCCAGTATCTGAAAAGGGCCTACAGGAAGGCTGGGGGAGGGACTGTTTCCAAGGTCTTGTAATGACAGGATGAGGGGTAGTGGGTTTAAATTGGATGAGGAGAGATTTAAACTAGATGGTAGGAAATGGGTCTTTACAGTGAGGGTGGTGAGACACTGGCACAGGTTGCCCAGGGAGGTTGTGGCTGCTCCCTCCGTGGAGGTGTTCAAGGCCAGGTTGGATGAGGCCTTGAGCAACCTGCTCTAGTAGTGGGAGGTGTCCCTGCCTACGGCAGGGGGTTGGAGCTGGGTGATCTTTTGAGATCCCTTCCAACCTAAACCGTTCTATGATTCTAAGTACTATTTCTGTACAACATGGCTGTAAAATGTCTAATGTTCTGTGATGGCAAACACTCAGCCCACACAACAGAATGGTGGTGGAAGTCAGATTCTACACCATAAGTGTGGCTGGTGGATTTTTCTTTTTTTAACATGCAGATATTTAATATTGGGTAGCAGCACAAGGAACTACTCTGGAAGAGACAATTCTAGTTTTGTCTTAGAGAGATCTCTGATAGCCAGCTGTAACTGATCCCAAGGAATGCTTCCAGAAACTCAGAAGACTGACTGGGAGTTGATCTCTCTCAAAAGTTAGCTTGAACTTCATCAAATCCACTCATATTTGTAGTGGGGGGGGGAAGCAGAAATGTGATTTTAGAAGTGAAAGGTAACACTTCCATATTCTTAGAAGGGCAGCAGCTGCTTCTTCCAGAAACATTGCAGGGATGAGACACAGAGAAAAACTCTGAAAGGCGCTGCCATGGAAATGCAAGATGTCAGGAAGACTTGATTTACAAACACAGGCTACTTCCAGACAGGCTTGTTGAGCCTGCTGCCATATGCTCTCCATGCATGCTCTGCGTGGTGCTTTAAGGCTTGTTGGAATAGTCTAATAAGAGAAATTGGTACTTTCCTGAAAGTTCAGTGCAGAGTCTAACTAAATTAGATCATTGGTTGTACAAGAAAAATGATGATTATTCACCTGGAGGCGTTTAAGGCCAGGCTGGATGAGGCCTTGAGCAAGCTGCTCTAGTGGGAGGTGTCCCTGCCTATGGCAGGGGGTTGGAGCTGGATGATCCTTGAGGTCCCTTCCAACCTAAACCATTCTATGATTCTATGATAAAGTCTATATCATTCATTGGCTTGCTAAGAGGTATAAAAAGCCAGTGCTTAAACAATCTTCTTAGCTCTGAGGCACTGGCTCTGTTTGCTGTTCCTTTGCTTCTCTCTCTAACTAACCTTGATTGACCAGGTAGAATAGAATAGAATCAACCAGGT
>WAAF01014954.1:0-24249 GCA_013400475.1 Tricholaema leucomelas | reverse complement strand
GAGTTGTGCTGGGGATTGCACCCACCCAGGTATCAGGATTGTTTTCTGTTGACATTGCTTGACATCCACCCAGGACCTCCTTCCCACTGCTTTGCTGTGGGTGTTCGTGGTGTGCATTATGAAAGTAAAATATATTGATTGATTTTCAACTATATTCCAGGTGAGGTCTTACCAGGGCAGAGGTTCTGCTCTACTCTGCCCTGGTAAGACCTCACCTGAAGTACTGTGTTTAATTTTGGGCTTCCCATTTCAAGAGGGACAGGCATCTACTAGAGAGAGTCCAAGGGAGGGCTGTGAAGATGATGAAGGTGCTGGAGCACTGCCCTGTGCAGAGAGGCTAAGGGACCTAGGACTGTTTGGTCTGGTGAAGGGCAGACTTAGAGGGGATCTAACCAAGGTTTATAAATATCTGGGGGCTCTGTGTCAAGAGGGAGGGGACAAATTCTTCTCAGTTGTGCCCTAAGCACAGAACAAGAGGCACTGGATGGAAACTACAGCACAGGAAGATGCATCTCAACATGAGGAAGAACTTCTTGAGTGTAAGGGTGACAGAGCCCTGGCAAAGGCTGCCCAGAAAGGTTGTGGAGTCTCCATCTCTGGAGCCTTTTCAGCCCTGTCTGGATGTGTTCCTGTGTGACCTATGCCATATTCTGTGGTCCTGCTCTGGCAGGAAGGTTGGACTCGATGATCTTTGGAGGTCCCTTCCAACCCCTAACATCCTGTGATGCTTTAACCTTAGCAAACAAAGAAACTTGATGGTGAGAGCAATAAAAATAGGTAATAAAGACAACAGTCTGCCACTGGAGAACTGGGCACAGTGATGGCATTTGAGTCTACTATGAGTCTGCCACTGGAGAACTGGGCACAGTGATGGCATTGGAGTCTACTATGAGTCTGCCACGGGAGAACTGGGCACAGTGATGGCATTGGAGTCTACTGTGAGTCTGCCACTGGAGAACTGGGCACAGTGATGGCATTTGAGTCTACTATGAGTCTGCCACGGGAGAACTGGGCACAGTGATGGCATTTGAGTCTACTATGAGTCTGCCACTGGAGAACTGGGCACAGTGATGGCATTGGAGTCTACTAAATGATTAGTCAGATGGTTTTGCATTTGTGTTTCACAAGGTGATTGAACAAGAGGAAGTGGCCTGAAATTGTGCCAGGGAAGGTTTAAGTTGGGTGTTAAGATAAATTTCTTCACAAAATGAGTGGTCAGGTCTTGGAATCAGTTGTCTAGGGAGGTGATAAGAGTCACTGTCCTTGGAGGTGTTCAAGAAACCTGTGGACATGGCACTCTGAGACATGGCTTAATGATCATGGAGGTCTTAAGTTGATGGTTCATAGACTCCCAGGATGTTGGAGATTGGAAAGGACCTTGAAAGCTCATCCAATCCAACATCCCCCTGCCAGAGCAGGATCACATGGAGCAGATTACACAAGGACACATCCAGGTGGGTTTTGAATATCTCCAGAGAGGAAGATTGGTTGGACTTGGTGATCTTAGAGGTCTTTTTCCACCTGAAACAATTTTATGATTCTACAATTCCATTCAAAAAAAGAAAAAAAGGAATAAGGAGACAGAGAGAGAAAGGATGGGACAAATAAAGGATTTAAGGTCTTTACATCTGCAGAGAGTAAGGAAAGGCCTGCAAGGACTTGTGTTTCTGTCAGAAAAGAATTATTGCATGACAGCAGAGCACACACTGCAAGGTAAGAACCTTTGCATTCCCTGGCAAATGAGAACACTGAGACTCAGAGCCAGACTTTCCTGTCACCAAGCATTGTCTGTGAGCATATGTCAAGTGCTGCTGAAGGTATCAGCACAGCTGACTGCAAAAGCAGGAACAAAATCTGATTTGAAAGAAAAGTATCGAGTTCCTCACTCTTGGAATACCACAGAGCTCCTACTTTTAGCTCCCAAAAAGATCCAGCAACCTTTGTGAGGCAGAATAGGGAATGCACCAACTATGAAAGATACAGAGAAGCTGGACATGAGCAGGCAGTGTGAGCTTGCAGCACAGGATGGCAAAGGCAGCCTGGGCTGCATTCAAAGCAGCATGGCCAGAGGTGGAGAGAGGGGATCCTGCCCCTCTGCTCTGGTGATACATCACCTGGAGTACTGCATCCAGATCTTCTTCAGTAGAGGAAGAACAAGGGGACACAGTCTCAAGTTGTGCCAGGGGAGGTCTAGGCTGGATGTTAGGAGGAAGTTGTTGGCAGAGAGAGTGATTGGCATTGGAATGGGCTGCCCAGGGAGGTGGTGGAGTCACCATCCCTGGAGGTGTTGAAGAAAAGCCTGGATGAGGCACTTGGTGCCATGGTCTGGTTGATTGTCTAGGGCTGGGTGCTAGGTTGGCCTGGATGAACTTGTAGATCTCTTTCAATCTGGCTGATTCTATGATTCTAAGTTGTGCCAGGGGAGGTCTAGGCTGGATGTTAGGAGGAAGTCCTTCCCAGAGAGAGTGATTGGCATTGGAATGGGCTGCCCAGGGAGGTGGTGGAGTCCCTGTCCCTGGAGGTGTTGAAGCAAAGCCTGGATGAGGCACTTAGTGCCATGGTCTGGTTGATTGGCCAGGGCTGGGTGCTAGGTTGGACTGGATGAGCTTGGAGGTCTCTTCCAACCTGGCTGATTCTATGATAAAGGGAGATTGGATTCTGTGGTTTTGCAAATATACTTTTTTTCAGGTTAGTCTGGGTTTGATGCACAGAGCTCCAGTTTTTTGCACCCCAATATTCTGAACTTGGCTAAAGCTTTTATTTTCCTACTGACAGTTAGGCAGAGATGATAATAAAATCATAGAATAGTAGAAAGGTCTGGGTTGGAAGGGACCTCCAAAGCTCATCCAGTCCAACCCCCTCTGCAGTCAGCAGGGACATCCTCGACTAGATCAGGTTGCCCAAAGCCCTGTCCAGCCTCACCTTGAATGCCTTCAGGGATGAGGCCACAGCCACCTCTCTGGTAAACCTCTTCCAGTGTTCCACTACACTCATGGTGCAGAACTTGTTGCTCACATTCAATCTCAATCTGCTGTGCTCTAGTTTGAAGCCATTGCCCTTGTCCTGTCGTTGCAGCCCTTTGCAAACATTTTCTCTCCATCCTGCTTGCAGTCCCCTTCAGGTACTGAAAGGCTGCTCTCAGGGCTCCCCAGAGCCTCCTTTTCTCCAGGATGAACATCCCCAGCTCCCTCAGCCTGTCCTCATAGCAGAGCTGCTCTGACCCCCTGATCATTTTCATGCCCTCCTCCAGACCTGCTGCATCAGGTCCTTGTCCTTCCTACATTGAGGGCTGCAGAGCTTGATGCAGTACTCCAGGTTAGGTCTCACCAGAGCAGAGCACAGTGGCAGGATGCCCTCTCTCCATCTCTGGCCATGCTGCTTTGGATGCAGCCCAGGCTACCTTTGGCATTCTGTGCTGCAAGCTCACACTGCCTGCTCATATCCAGCTTCTCATCCATCAGCACCCCTAAGTCCCTTTCCACAGATCTGTTTTTTCTCACCTCCTCCCCCAGTCTGTACTGATAGTGAGGGTTGTTCTGGGCCAGGTGCAGGACCCTGCACTTGCTCTTGTTGAACCTCATGAGGTTCCCCTGAGCTCACCTGTTGAGGTTATCCAGGTCCCTCTGGATGCCATCCTGTCCCTCTGGTGTATCAACAGCACCACTCAGCTTGGCATCAGCTGCACATTTGCTGATGGTGCTCTCAGTCCCGCTGCCTATAGCACTGATCAAGAGATTAACACATGGAAACAGTTTCCATTATTTCATCTTCACTTTTGATGATGGACAACATCACATTAAAAGCAAACAAAGATGTAGACAAGTCTCAGGCTTCTCTACTGCTGCACTGTTGCAGCCTTGTGTGTTTTAACGTTCTCCACTCACGATACGTTCAAGTGATGAATGAAAAATCTATCTCATATCCTGTGGTTCAGGTAAAGACTTTCAGGGTATTGGGCACTAGAAACCATAGAAGAATTGCATTTCAGATCTACATGGTCAAACTCTGTTCCCAGTGCAGTATTCCCCACCTAGCTTCAGGCAAAATAACTCCTGCACCTAAATGAAGAGGATGGTCTCCAAGGCGTCGCAGCTACTCGGTGAAGAGAAGCACAGAAAGAGTCTGGCCAGAAGGCAACTCAGAGCAGGTGTCCAAATTAGATGCTCTAAATCATTTCTTGAGAAGCTTTTCCTTCTCTGGTTATGTCTGCAAAGGGAAACTCAGGAATATTTCTTGGGATAGCAGCATTGAATCTGTCCTGATTTCATGATGCCATGGAATCCTAGAATCCTAGAATCAACCAGGTTGGAAGAGACCTCTAAGTTCACTGTCCCGGGGTACCCCAAATTCCTTTTTCCTCATCTACCCCCTGCCTTCCAGCAGATTTGAATGGGAGAAGAAGGTAAAAAACCTGCCTCACAGAATCACAGAACACAGAATCACAGAACAGAGAATTGCAGAATCACAGATCGCAGAACACAGAATCGCAGAATCACAGGACACAGAATCACAGAACACAGAATTGCAGAATCACAGAGCACAGAATCACAGAGCACAGAATCACAGAAAACAGAATCACAGAAAACAGAATTGCAGAACATAGAATTGCAGAATCACAGAACACAGAATCACAGAACACAGAATTGCAGAACATAGAATTGCAGAATCACAGAATCACAGAATCACAGAACACAGAATCACAGAACACAGAATTGCAGAACATAGAATTGCAGAATCACAGAATCACAGAATCACAGAACACAGAATCACAGAACACAGAATTGCAGAACATAGAATTGCAGAATCACAGAATCACAGAATCACAGAACACAGAATCACAGAACACAGAATTGCAGAACATAGAATTGCAGAATCACAGAATCACAGAATCACAGAACACAGAATCACAGAACACAGAATTGCAGAACATAGAATTGCAGAATCACAGAATCACAGAACACAGAATCACAGAACACAGAATTGCAGAACCACAGAACACAGAATCGCAGAGCACAGAATCGCAGAACATAGAATTGCAGAGCACAGAATCATAGAACACAGAATTGCAGAGCACAGAATCACAGAGCACAGAATTACAGAACACAGAATTGCAGAACCACAGAATCACAGAGCACAGAATCACAGAACATAGAGTTGCAGAATCACAGAGTGACAGAATTTCTTAGATTGGAAAAGACCTCCAAGCTCAGAGTCCAATCATTAGTTTCACACTGACAAGTCCCTGACCAAACCAAACCACTCAGCACAACATCTCATCACTAGGAATTGCTATGCTTGGAAAGGACCACCAGGATGATCCAGTCCAACCTTCATCTCAGCAGCCTCAGTTTTGGCTCAGTATGAAGAGTCTCATTGTTTAATAGAATCATAGAAGTGTTCCAGTTGGAAAGGATCTCTAAGATCATTGACTCCAGCTATCAGCCAAACATCAGAGAGTGATTGGCATTGGAATGGGCTGCCCAGGGAGGTGGTGGAGTCACTGTCCCTGGAGGTGTTGAAGCAAAGCCTGGATGAGGCACTTAGTGCCATGGTCTGGTTGACTGGACAGGGCTGGGTGCTAGGTTGGGCTGGATGATCTTGGAGGTCTCTTCCAATCTGATTGATTCTATTCTATTCTATTCTATTCTATTCTATCACCATGGTCATTGAACTGTGTCCTCAAGTGCCATGTTCATAGAATGTCACACAATCACACAATGTCAGGGGCTGGAAGGGACCTGGAAAGCTCATCCACTCCAGCCCCCCTGCCAGAGCAGGATTGCCTAGAGCAGACCACACTGGAATGCATCCAGATGATTTTTGTAACATCTGGAGACTCCACAACCTCCCTGGGCAGCCTGTTTCAGTGCTCTGTGACCCTCACAGTGAAAAAATTCTTCCTCAGGTTCACATGGAACCTTCTATGCCTCAACTTCTACCCATTGCCCCTTGGCTTCCACCCATTGCCACCCATTGTCTCTTGTTCACGCATTTCCTGAACACCTCCAGGGTCAGTGACTCCACTTCAAGCCTTACAATGATCTAAGTCTATGTTTTTAATGCATTAACCTGAAGCCTTTTCTTCCCTAAGGCAGAAACTTCTCTCAGGCACAAGGACTGTGACACTTTTTGTCTCCAGCTGTGTGAAACAATCCATATCAGCAGAAGGATCAGGCTGGATCAGTTTTTTAGAGGACATGGCATCTGATAATGTTCAGATATCACTCACATGAAAGAGAGCTTTCAGCTGCCTCTTTATGGGAGCACAAAACTTTAGAAGTTGGAAGGGACCTCCAGAGATCATCCAGTCCAACTTCCCTGCCAAGGCAGGATCACTCAAGGATGCTCCACAGGAATGCTTCCAGGTGGGATTGGAAAGTCTCCAGAGAAGGAAACTCCACAACTTCTCTGGGCAGCCTCTTTCAGGGCTATGTCACAGTCACTGTAAAGAAGTTTCTCCTCATGTTAAGCTGAAACTTTCTCTGTTCCAGTTTGCATCTATTGCTCCTTGGCTTATTGCTGTGCACCACCAAAAAGAGCTTGGCTCCATCCACTTAACATCCACCCTTCATCTACTGAGAGGCATTGCTCAGATTCACCCTCAGCCCTCTCTTCTTCAGACTAAACAGCTCCAGGGCTCTCAGTCTCTCTCCATAGGGGAGATGCTCAAGTCCCCCAGTCATCCTCGTGGCTCTCTGCTGGACTCTCTCCAGCAGGTCCTTATCACTCCTGAACTGAGAAGCCCAAAACTGGAGCCAGTATTCCAGGTGTGGTCTCACCAGGGCAGAGTAGAGAGGGACTTTGAAGTACCTCTCTTACGCTTGGCAGCCCAGATTGACTTCACTGAAATGAAGACAACTTCCCAACAGCACGATTAAAGCACAGAATTGCTTCTGCTGCTCTTATTCTGGGATGGTCAAAAATCAGATTCTGAACATACTTCCTAAGCCCACAGTCAGCCTCCAGTTTAGCCATTACTTGTTAACTGTACTCAAAACATCTTCTATACATAATGTGCATGATAGCAAAGCTCAGGAATCTGGTTTGCTATCCTGTAGGCTTTATGGGAAATAAATAGGCTTTGAGTTCCAGCTTATGACCAAGGCACAAATCACTTTTGGAAGTTAAGAAGTGACCTCCCCAATTAACAAGTCATAGAGCTCCAAAATTACCAACAGTGGAAAGATGCTTGCTAACAGAAAAGTCAGTGCTTGCCACAGCATCGTTGACTGCCCACCACTCCTGCTTGTGAACAGAAGGTGCCTGGATCAATAGAAGGATGCTCAGGAGTCAGCAACCTGCCCTTGGGGCCAAGAAAGCCAATGGCATCCTGGGCTGTATTAGAAGCAGTGTGGTAAGTAGGTAGACAGAGTTTCTCCTCCCACTTTGTTCTGCCCAGATGAGGCCACATCTGGAATATTATGTCCAATGCTGGACCCCTTGGTTCAAGAAGGACCTGAGGGAAGTGCTTGAAAGAATCCAGCAGAGAGCCACAAAGATGCTGAAGGGAGTGGAACATCTCCTTTGTGAGGAAAGGCTGAGGGAGCCTCTTAGAGAAGAGGAACCTGATGTGTGACCTCATTCATGTTGATAAAGGTGTGAAGGGCAGTGTCAAAAGCATGGGGCCAGGCTCTGCTCAGTGGTATCCAATGATGGGACAAGGGCAGTGGGTGCAAGCTAGAGCCAAGAAGCTTCCATCTGAATGTAAGGGAAAATCCTTTCACTGTGAGGTTAACAGAGCCCTGAAGCATGTTGCCAGAGAGGTTGTGGTGTCTCCTTCTCTGGAGACTTTCAAAAGCCACCTGGATAAAGCTGGTGAAAGGCCTGGAACACAAACCCCATGAGGAGAGGCTGAGGGAGCTGGGGGTGTGCAGCCTGCAGAAGAGGAGGCTCAAGGATGACCTCACTGCTGTCTTGAACTACCTGAAGGGAGGCTGCAGTCAGGTGGGGTTGGGCTCTTCTCCCAGACAACCAGCAACAGAACAAGGGGACACAGTCTCAAGTCGTGCCAGGGGAGGTCTAGGCTGGATGTTAGGAGGAAGTTGTTGGCAGAGAGAGTGATTGGCATTGGAATGGGCTGCCCAGGGAGGTGGTGGAGTTGCCATCCCTGGAGGTGTTCAAGCAAAGCCTGGATGAGGCACTTAGTGCCCTGGTCTAGTTGACTGGATAGGGCTGGGTGCTAGGTTGGACTGGATGATCTTGGAGCTCTCTCCCAACCTGCTTGATCCTATGATTCTATGATTCTATGAACCTATGGGTGCTTTTCTGTGTGACCTGCTCTAGGTGATCCTGCTCTGGCAGGTGGCATTGGACTGGCTGAGCTTTCCAAGTCCCTTCCCACACCTAACTTCCTGTGGTTCTGTGACCATAAAGCTATGAAGTCAGAATAAATAAAAGACAGTGACTGTGTCAGCAAAACATCTCATTTTTTGTTGTGGCTTGAGGAATATGATATGCATGCCACATCTCATGTGTATGACACATTTTATCCTTTGCTCTCCCAGTAATAAGCAAAATACATTTAGCAGAAGTGATGGACCTGACTGAACAAATAACAAACAGTAATGATGATGCCTGCAGAAAATCCATAAACCATAATTATTCTGGCTTGTATCCAGCACACATACAAAGTTTGAAACATTATTTCTTTGCTGAAGGAAGCTGCTTCTGAGGACAAATATCAATAACTATGCAGAGATGCTTAGGTAAGACTTACCTCATGTGTGAAATGGTTAATTTCTCAGAGAGGCAGTTAGCAATGCACTGTGCTCTCTTCATAGAATTACTTTGGAGAGCAAAATTTCTTAGTAGGAATAGCTGATGGTAGAGGACAATAATTAAAACAGAGGTTGGGGTATAGCAGTAAGCAAGAAATAGCATCTCAGCAACAGCATCTTACAGCCTCAAGTTGTGCCAGGGGAGGTCTAGGCTGGATGTTAGGAGGAAGTTGTTGGCAGAGAGAGTGATTGGCATTGGAATGGGCTGCCCAGGGAGGTGGTGGAGTCACCATCCCTGGAGGTAATCAAGCAAAGCCTGGCTGAGGCACTTAGTGCCATGGTCTGGTTGATTGTCTAGGGCTGGGTGCTAGGTTGGACTGGCTGAGCTTGGAGGTCTCTTCCAGCCTGCTTGATTCTATGATTCTATGGTTCTATATAGGTGTAGTATATGGGTAACCTAGATTTGGTTAGGTGTCCTTTACATTGAAGCTGGTGAGACACTGGCACAGGTTGCCCAGGGAGGTTGTGGCTGCTCCCTCCCTGGAGGTGTTCAAGGCCAGGTTGGATGAGGCCTTGAGTGACCTGTTCTAGAGGGAGCTGTCCCTGCCTGTGGCAGGGCCTTGGAACTGGATGTGCTTTGAAGTCCCTTCCAACCTAAACCATTCTGTGATTCTATGATTGAGTCCAACTGCCAACCTCACACCACCATGGCCCAGAGTGCCATGTCCACACCTTTCTGAACTCACCTCCAGAAGATGGTGACTCCACCACCTCCCTGGGCAGCCTGTTCCAATCTCTGACCACCCTTGCAGCAAAACCAAAAACTAAATCAGAAACCAAACCAAACCAAATCAATCAAAACATTGTTTGTAGAGAAACAAAAAATCATTGCAGAAGGCAAAATATATCCAAGCTTTTCTGCTAGAATTAAAATCTTCAGGTCAACAACAAATGATTTAGCCTGAGAACTCAAAGGAGGGATTGCTCACATCCTTCTGAGAAGAAATGTTGCCTAGAAGACAGTTAAGAGACACAGAGTAGGAGGGAAAGAGGGAAAGAAGAAAAAGCAACCCCAAAAAAAGAGCAGAACAACCCACCCTCATAGAATCATAGAATCATCCAGGTTGGAAGAGACCTCCAACATCATCCAGTTCAACCTAGCACCCAGCCCTAGCCAGTCACCTAGACCATGGCACTAAATGCCCCATCCATGCTTTGCTTGATCATCTCCAGGCACAGCGACTCCACCACCTCCCTGGGCAGCCCATTCCAATGCCAATCACTCTCTCTGCCAACAACTTCCTCCTAACATCCAGCCTGGACCTCCCCTGGCACAACTTGAGGCTGTGTCCCCATGTTCTGTTGCTGCTTGCCTGGGAGAAGAACCCAACCCCACCTGGCTACAACCTCCCTTCAGGTAGCTGTAGCCAGCAATGAGGTCTGCCCTGAGCCTCCTCTTCTGCAGGCTGCACACCCCCAGCTCCCTCAGCCTCTCCTCATAGGGTTTGCCTTCCAGGCCTCTCACCAGCTTTGTCAGTGTTTGAAAGAGCCAAACCAATCAAGCCAATGAATAATTTAAACCATTTATAAGGCAGAACTTGACAGTGATCTGCTCAAGCACTCAGGCACATCACCCTTTTATGGTGCTGTGTTCTATGAATTATGAATTCTGGCTGACAAGAAAGCCTAAGGGTGACAAGGGAGCCGCAGTGTCAGTAAGGCATTGTCATTTCACACTCTTTAAGTCCCTGCTCTACCTAGATGAGGGTTCCCCCACCCCCCTCCCCAAGTTTAAATAATGCTTCTGGCTGCCAAAGTTCTCATTAAAAGGTCTGATGAGAATATATGCTCCATTGGGAAGATGCTAATCCTTATTAAGTAGAAGAGGGTCAAAGAGTCTGGGAGACTGGCAGGGTATTCTTTTTGCCTTCTGTGGGTCTTCAGATGCAGCTCTATTCCCTCTCCACGACAGCCTTGTTTTGTGTTGGATGGTGAAGAAGGGAAAGCAGCCTGACAGCATCTAGCAGCAGGAAATTTGAGTAGAAAAGACAGGTGTTCTGTGAGGTTTTACACGGCTCCTGTTGCCAAGGAAACAAGTTCTGGCTTTGGAAGGCTTGGCAGTAATTGCCCTGACTGCAAATTGGGCAGTAGAGGATGAGGGAGGCTATTTATCTCATGTCATCATCTATGGACACACAGACACGCAATTAACCTCTTATTAAGGAGGCAAAGAGTCAGTGAAAGTGAACTATGAAGACATTGAAGTTTGGGGAAAAGTTAGGTATGGAAAGGGACTTTGAAAGATCATCCAGTCCAACCCCCCCTGCCAGAGCAGGATCACCTAGAGCAGGGCACACAGAAAAGCATCCATAGGTTCATAGGATCATAGAACCAAATAGGTTGGAAGAGGCCTCCAAGATCATCCAGTCCAACCCCCCCTGCCAGAACAGGACCACCTAGAGCAGGTCACACAGAAAAGCATCCATAGGTTCATAGGATCATAGAACCATAGAATCAAGCAGGTTGGAAGAGAACTCCAGGATCATCCAGTCCAACCTAGCACCCAGCCCTGTCCAATCAACCAGACCATGGCACTAAGTGCCTCATCCAGGCTTTGCTTGAACACCTCCAGGGACAGCAACTCCACCACCTCCCTGGGCAGCCCATTCCAATGCCAATCACTCTCTATCAAGAACTTCCTCCCAACATCCAGCCTAGACCTCCCCCAGCTCAACTTAGATTAGTTTAGGTTCTCCTGTTTGTAGGAGCACAACTATTTGTAGGACCAACCACCTCCCTGGGCAGCCCATTCCAATGCCAATCACTTTCTCTGGCAACAACTTCCTCCTAACATCCAGCCTAGACCCCCCTTGGCACAACTTAGATTAGTTTAGATGCTCCTGTTTATAGGAGCACAACTCCTTTTGAAGCTGCATCCTGCACTCAGAGGACAGTAGTTTTATGTCAATCTCAACAAAACATGAGCTGAACAGCTCAGAACACTGTCAATAAGCTTGGCAAACACAAAGAAGGCTCCACATCTTGCAGGTAGATTCTGCTTTACATCACAGTGCCAAAATACCAACACATGGTTGGCTGTAGCCAGGTGGAGTTGGTCTCTTCTGCCAGGCAACCAGCAACAGAACAAGGGGACACAGCCTCAAGTTGTGCCAGGGGAGGTCTAGGCTGGATGTTAGGAGGAAGTTGTTGGCAGAGAGAGTGATTGGCATTGGAATGGGCTGCCCAGGGAGGTGGTGGAGTCGCTGTGCCTGGAGTTGTTGAAGCAAAGCCTGGATGAGGCACTTAGTGCCATGGTCTGGTTGATTGGACAGGGCTGGGTGCTAGGTTGGACTGGATGAGCTTGGAGGTCTCTTGCAACCTGCTTGATTCTATGATTGTGTATAGGTGTAGTATATGGCAAACCTATGTTTGGTTAGGTGTCCTTTACATTGAGGCTGGTGAGACACTGGCACAGGTTGCCCAGGGAGGTTGTGGCTGCTCCCTTCCTGGAGGTGTTCAAGGCCAGGTTGGATGAGGCCTTGAGTGACCTGTTCTAGTGGGAGGTGTCCCTGCCTATGGCAGGGGGTTGGAACTGGATGTGCTTTGAGGTCCCTTCCAACCTAAACCATTCTATGATTCTATGATTGAGTCCAACTGCCAACCTCACACCACCATGGCCCAGAGTGCCATGTCCACACCTTTCTGAACTCACCTCCAGAAGATGGTGACTCCACCACCTCCCTGGGCAGCCTGTTCCAATCTCTGACCACCCTTGCAGCAAAACCTAAAACTAAATCAGAAACCAAACCAAACCAAAGCCCTGTTTGTAGAGAAACAAAAAAACCATTGCAAAAGGCAAAACATCATCCAAGCTTTTTCTGCCAGAATTAAAACCTTCAGGTCAACAATAAATTGTTTAACCTATTCTCTCAAAGGAGGGATTGCTCACATCTTTCTGAGAAGAAGTCTTGCCTAGAAGGCAGGTAAGAGGCATTGTTTTCCTCCTGTGTGCTAGCATCAAAGACTCATCCTGCCTGTGAAACAATATGAAATCAAATTTCTGCAACAAAATTAAACCTTGTTCTGGAAAGAAGAATTTTTTTTGTCGTTGTTGTTTGGTTGGCTTTAATTGTTTGGTTGGATTTAATTCTGATTTTTGCTTGATTGCAAAACACTGAAGGCTGTTATTAAAGGAATACAATAAGAAGGAGAAGCATTGATTCATACAACAGTTTCAGCTGAAGAAAAAGGGGAAAAGTGCCAATGAGGCAGAGAAAGGCACCAGGTTTTGTGACTGTATTTAATGCTATACAAAAGAGTCTTCATCACTGTGGTGAAGAGCAGCCTTGAATCCCTTGAGATGGATTTGTCTTTGCCATCTTCAGGAGAAGTGTTCTTTTTCCCCCTTGGCCAAAGAAGAATCTATGCTTTTTTGGGGATCTTAGAATCATACAAGTGTTTAGGTGGAAGGGATCTCAAAGATCATCCAACTCCCTGCCACAGGCGGCGACACCTCCCACTAGAGCAGGTTGCTCAAGGCCTCATCCAGCCTGGCCTTGAACAACTCCAGGGAGGTCGTGGAGCACAGAGTCACAGAATGTGATCTTTGATCTCTGGCAAGAACTTCCTCCTAACGTCCAGCCTAGACCTCCCCCAGCACAACTTAGATTAGTTTAGATTCTCCTGTTTGTAGGAGCACAACTATTTGTAGGAGAAACCACCTCCCTGGGCAGCCCATTCCAATGCCAATCACTCTCTCTGCCAACAACTTCCTCCTAACATCCAGCCTAGACCTGCCCTGGCACAACTTGAGGCTGTGTCCCCTTGTTCTGTGGCTGGTTGCCTGGCAAAGAGACCAACCCCACCTGGCTANTGCCTCATCTTCAGCTACTCTCTACCAGCACCCCCAGCTCCCTCTCTGCCTGGCTGCTCTCAGCCACTCTGTCCCCAGCCTGTAGCACTGCTTGGGGTTGTTGTGTCCAAAGTGTAGAACCCTGCACTTGGCCTTGTTCAGTCTCATCCCATTGGCCTCTGCCCACCCATCCAGCCTGGCCAGGTCCCTCTGCAGGGCTCTCCTACCCTCCAACAGATCAACACCTATTTACAAGCAGAATTGTAAACTGACAGGGGGGTTGGATTGGATGAGCTCTGGGGGTCCTTTCCAACCCCTGCCACTCTGTGATTCTGTGACCTGAATCTGGATCCAAGCGCTGCACGGCGGATGTGCAGAAGGAGCACACCACATCTCTAGTATTGCAGCTAGAAAAGTCAGGGTGAGGCTTCTTTCAAACTCAACCAGAAACCAGGCAGTATTTGCACTGCCTTCCAAACCCCCCCTAATGAAACAGAAAACCACCTCACACAGGATTTTAATGGGTAGTTTAATATAACTTACATAGCTGCATTTACTGTAAGCATCATCTTGCTCCCCTCTGTGGTACAAGACAAGAAGGGAAGAAAAAAACCCCTCCTTTCTAAATAGTTAAGTACTTTTCAATGCTAATGCAATTCTTAGCTAATAAATGTCTCTTATTTTACTTTTCCCATCTGTCTACTCATTATTTTGGCCCTTTAACCACCAGTAACACGAACATAATAAACCAATTAGGCTTCCAGCATGTGGTTTGCCTGTGCAATAAAAGCTGTTTGTAAATATTTACAGCATTATTTCACTGCTTTTTCTTCTTCCCTTCCCCCTCCCCTCCTCAATTTATTTTAATTTCCCCTCTCTTTATTACCTATAGCAAATTTTCTTTACAATTTGCAGGGTTTATATAGCTGAGCCCCTGTTAAAATGTGGTATGTTCTAGGAGTGGGGGGGGGGAAAGAGTCAGGTCTCAAAACCCAGAGATTTAAACCAATCTCTAAACTTCAGCAGGTTCAAGGGGATAATGGTTTTTTTTTCTAGGGCTCTGTGGCAACCCAACACACTCCTCACTCAATGAATCAAATAAGGAATTTACTCTCACCTTAAGCCTTCTCACTCTACAACTACCTGAAGGGAGGCTGTAGCCAGGTGGGGTTGATCTCTTCTGCCAGGCAAGCAGCAACAGGACAAGAGGACACAATCTCAAACTGTGCCAGGGGAGGCATAGAGTGGATGTCAGGAGGAAGTTGTTGGCAGAGAGAGTGATTGGCATTGGAATGGGCTGCCCAGGGAGAGGTGGTGGAGTTGCCATCCCTGGAGGTGTTGAAGAAAAACTTGGATGAGGCACTTAGTGCCATGGTCTGGTTGGCCAGGGCTGGGTGCTAGGTTGGGCTGGATGATCTTGGAGGTCTCTTCCAACCAGTTTGATTCTATGATTGATTGTACTCCACTCTGGTGAGATCTCACCTGGAGCACAGTGTCCATTTCTGGAGCCCCATGTGACAAGAAAGGTCTGGAGGTGCTGGAAGGTGTCCAGAAAAAGGCCATGAGGATGACCAGAGGGCTGGAGATGCTCTGCTAAGGGGACAGAGTGAGAGNCCTGGCACAACTTGAGGCTGTGTCCCCTTGTTCTGTTGCTGGTTGCCTGGCAGAAGAGCCCAACCCCACCTGGCTACAGCCTCCCTTCAGGTAGCTGTAGACAGCAATGAGGTCTGCCCTGAGCCTCCTCTTCTGCAGGCTGCACACCCCCAGCTCCCTCAGCCTCTCCTCACAGGGCTGTGCTCCAGGCCCCTCACCAGCTTTGTTGCCCTTCTCTGGACACGGTAATGATAGGACTGGGGGGAATGGATCCAAGCTAGAGGAGAGGAGATTGAGATTAGACATAAGGAAGAAGTTCTTCAGCATGAATGTGGGGAGCAACTGGCACAGGCTGCCCAGGAAGGTGGTGTCAAGCCTCATGCCCAGATGTTTTTAAGGCCAGGCTGGTTGTGGCTCTGGGTAACCTGATCTAGTGTGAGCTGTCCCTGCCCATGGCAGGGTAATTGGAACTGGCTGTTCTTTGATATCCTTCCAACCCTGACAATTGTGTGATCCTGTGCTATTGCAATGCCTCTTCTTTAGGTGCAAGAGAGGCTTCATGTGTCTGAGAGGCTAAGTCATGAGCCAAACTGGTTGGTAGTCTGACTCATCCTTAGATCTTCCAGCTATTGACAGACCCCTGGCATGTCACTTAGAGTCATCTACTTAAGGCTCTCTGTTACTTTATTGTTCTAATAAGTAATGGCATTTCCTTGAACTTACACAATGCTGTTTATTGGCTGTACTCAGACTACCTAATGAACACCATGGATGCCTCTTGGAGAACTCAGAAAGCATCTGAAGGACTTTAATAGCCATTTAATTATGATTAATGACATGTCTAAATAGCACACTGGTATGAGAGTGATACAGATTCAATAGGCAGGCTTGTACAGAGCCTTAAAGGTAGCTCAGGGATGCTGAAGGTTTACCTATTTTTTATTGTTTCAACCCTTTTCTGCCTAACTGTCAAGGCTCTGTGACTAATGATGATCTTGGAGGTCTCTTCCAACCTGGTTGATTCTGTGATTCTAATCACAGTGAAGACACTAAATAAAACCAAGGTGGCCTAGAGTGTAGCATAAATGTCTTCATTTTAGTCACAGCACAAAGGATGTTTGTAACAGTTCCACACAGGACCAGTGTGGACATGGTTTGGTTGCCATGGTGGTCTTAGTTTGATGGTTGGACTCAATGATCCTGAGGCTGTTTTTAAGTAAGGAATAGCATGGACATGGCATTCTGGGACGTGGTTTAGTGGCCATGGTGATGTTAGTTTGATGCTTGGACTCACTGATGCTAAGAGGCTGCTTTTAAGTAAGGAACAGCATGGACATGGCACTCTGGGATGTGGTTTAGTGACCATGGTTGTGTTAGTTTAATGATTGGACTCAATGGTCCTAAGAGGCTGCTTTTAAGTAAGGAACATCATGGACATGGCACTCTGGGATGTGGTTTAGTGGCCATGGTGGTGTTAGTTTAGTGGTTGGACTCACTGATGCTAAGAGGCTGCTTTTAAGTAAGGAACAGCATGGACATGGCACTCTGGGAGATGGTTTAGTGGCCATGGTGGTGTTAGTTTAATGGTTGGACTCAATGGTCCTAAGAGGCTGCTTTTAAGTAAGGAACAGCATGGACATGGCACTCTGGGATGTGGTTTAGTGGCCATAGGGGTGTTAGTCTGATAGTTGGACTCAGAGGTCCTAAGAGTCTCTTTTTAACTAAGGAACAGCATGGAAATGGTTTAATGGCCATGGTGGTATTGGTCTGGTGGTTGGACTCACTGATGCTAAGAGGCTGCTTTTAAGTAAGGAACATCATGGACATGGCACTCTGGGAGATGGTTTAGTGGCCATGGTGGTGTTAGTTTAATGGTTGGACTCACTGATGCTAAGAGGCTGCTTTTAAGTAAGGAACAGCATGGACATGGCACTCTGGGATGTGGTTTAGTGGCCATGGCAGTGTTAGTTTAATGGTTGGACTCAGTGGTCCTAAGAGGCTGCTTTTAAGTAAGGAACATCATGGACATGGCACTCTGGGATGTGGTTTAGTGGCCATGGTGGTGTTAGTTTAATGGTTGGACTCAGTGGTCCTAAGAGGCTGCTTTTAACTAAGGAACATCATGGACATGGCACTCTGGGATGCGATTTAGTGACCATGGTGGTGTTAGTCTGATGGTTGGACTTGATGATCCTAAGAGGTCTTTTCCCAACCAAAACAATTCAGTGAGTAGGATAGGGAAGTGCACTGCATGTTTCAAACTTGGCTTGGGTGTTTTATGACTCTGTGATGATTGATGTAAAACAAGTAAGAGCAAGAACAAAGTGCAACTCCTTGACTTAATCGACTCCCACATGTAGTAAGGATGGAAACTTATCTGACTGCAGAAGCTGAAGTGGTAGAGAAAGAAAGACACAGAAAATGAGGCAGAGGAAGAGAGTGTGACAGTACATGGAGCTCTGACAGATAAGAAAGCAGAAAATAGCTAACATCTCTGGCAGCTTGAAATAGAAATCAGGCAGAAGCTCTCACCACCATTTATTTCCCCTCCTCATTTTGACCTGGCTTGCAGTGACTGCTGACCACAGCTGGTAAGTAGCACATCTAAAAGGCAAGGCATTGGTCAGAGCAGCTGCAGATAGTCATATTTTGCAGGATACATGTAAGATAAAATGGGATCATCACTCATCATTGCAGAGGAGCAGGCTGCCCAGAGAGGTTGTGGAGTCTCCTTCTCTGGAGACTTTCCAAACCTGCCTGGATATGTTCCCGCGTGACCTGCCCTAGGTGATCCTGCTCTGGCAGGGGAGTTGGACCTGATGATCTCTAGAAGTCCCTTCCAGCCCCTACCATTCTGTGATTCTGTGCTCTTTCAATGTCATTGCCTGTCTTATTCCCACCACTGAAACATAGGCTGCAGCAGTTTAGGAGTTCTCCTGTATTCAGGGAACAAGAACTCACCTCAGGAACCCTGGTTTAACAAACGTAGAATGACATCCACCCTTCAGAAGCCAAATAGATCTAGAGGGAACTGCCTAGAAGGCTCAGAATGCAGACCCCTCACTTCTCTCCTGTCTGCTGAGCATCTCATTGCCTTTGTCACCTCTTATGACTGCTCAGCTCCCAGGCCAGGAGGCAGGAGTGCGAGTGGTGCTGCTCTCTTCTGCTAAGGGGCAAAGGCTCCTGCTGTCCCCTCTGTCGCCTTTGGAAAGCTCAGTGAGGAGAAGGAGAGAGATGACAGCAGCTTGAATGAAGCACAGCTTGAACACCAGGGATGGTAAGAGTGTGGTATTGAAAGGATCAGGTGGGTCTAGCAGTGATATTTTTAGCTCTGATTATTGATCGAGTTAACTCTTCAGAGATTCACTATCTGGAGTGAGTCTGTCTCTTCGATCCCAAGAAATGTCACAGGAGTAAAGGAATAGTTTGTTTTAGGTTGGGGAGGGGGTTGGTTGTTTGGCTGGTTGGTTTGGGGTTTATTGTTTGTGTGGTTTTGGGTTTTGATAGAAAGAGGGAGAGAGACAGAGAGAGAAAGAGAGAGACAGAGAGAGAAAGAGAGAGACAGAGAGAGACAGAGAGAGAAAGAGAGAGACAGAGAGAGAAAGAGAGAGATAGGTAGGGAGAGAGAGGCAGAGAGGCAGATAGATTGGGAGAGAGAGACAGAGACAAACAGACAGGCAAAGAGGCAGACAGAAAGAGATAGGTAGATAGAGAGACAGACAGATAGAGAGAGATAGGTAGAGCGAGAGATAGATAGATAGATAGATAGATAGACAGAGAGAGAGAGGTAGGTAGGTAGGTAGGTAGCTAGGTAGGTAGGTAGAGAGGGACAGGTAGAGTGGCAGATAGATTGAGAGAGAGAGATGGGGGAGAGAGAGAGAGGAGGGACAGACAGAGACAGAAAGAGATAGGTAGAGAGACAGACAGATAGAGAGAGAGATAGGGAGAGATAGAGAAAGGTAGATAGAAAGATAGAGAGAGATAGGTAGGTAGACAGGTAGGTAGGGAGAGAGAGAGGGACAGATAGAGTGGCAGATAGGTTGAGAGAGTGAGAGAGGAGAGACAGAAAGACAGAGAGAAAGAGATAGGTAGAGAGACACAGATAGAGAGAGAGACAGGGAGAGATAGAGGGGGAGAGACAGATAAAGAGAGAGATAGGTAGGTACATAGGTCGGTAGGTAGGTAGGTAGAAATAGGTAGGTAGATAGGTAGGGAGAGAGACAGAGAAGCAGACTGAGAGAGAGAGAGGTAGATAAAGAGACAGACACAGAGAGAGAGATAGGTAAGTAGGTAGGTAGATAGAGAGAGAAACAGAGAGAGAGGTAGGTAGAGAGAGAGAGGTAGAGAAAGAGAGAGAGACAGAGAGACAGGTAGGTAGACAGGGAGAGAATGCTGGGGGGGGGAGAGAGACAGCCAGACAGCCAGAGAGAAAGAGATAGGTAGATAGAGAGACAGACAGATATAGGTAGACTGACAGACAGAGAGGCAGATAGAGACAGAGACAGATAGATGGGTAACTAACTAACTAACTAGATTCTGTCTCAGCAGCTGTAACACATCTGCATTGGTGATTCAATTTTCTTAGCCTGGTGACATAGTCCTACACCAGAGGCAACGCTTGAAGATTATTTATTGATCCAGGTTGCTATTACACCTCCAGGCAGGACTAATGGATGCCTGAAGTGTATTAGTCTAGCTGTTCAAAAGGTGCCTGCCCTTTTGATTTGGAGCAGTAAGGGCTCTTCTTTCTGGACCAGACTGGACACAGAAAACCTCAAGTCTGCCAAGCGTCCTCCATTGTGCCACATCAGCAGCGACAGAAGATGAACTCTGCAAAAAGAAGCCCTCAGTAGCTGTGGGCATCAGCCAGATGTCCTGTGGGAGGAATTTGACTGAGTCCTCCCACCTAGAAGATGAGGCAGTGCTGACCTTTAGGTGCAGTGCAAACCATGTGCCTTTCCTTATTTATTGGTCCACAGGGAGTGAGAAATCTTTGCTTTAGGCAACTGATACCAATGGATATAAATACCAAAGGGGTAGCTTTGGGTACCAGTCAATGTCACCATCGTTTTGGTGACTAACAAAAGCTGCTGGTGCATCTACAAAAAAATGATGCAGTGGCCACCCAGAGGCTAATAGGAATGGAGAGCCAGTGGTAGGAAAATGACATTTTATGGCAGAGGAACCTCTGGATGAAAAATAATGATAATAACAGATAAATAAAAGTGTCTGATGCTGGCACCTGGAGCTCTGCATCCAGCCCTGCAGCCCTCAGCAGAGGAAGGACATGGATCTGGTGGAGCAGGTCCAGAGGAGAGGCATGAAAATGATCAGGGGGATGGAGCAGCTCTGTTATGAGGACAGGCTGAGGGAGCTGGGGGTGTTCAGCCTGGAGAAGAGAAGGCTTCAGGGAAACCTAATAGCAGCCTGCCAGTGCCTGAAGAGGGGCTGCAGGAAGGCTGTAGAGAGACTGTTTGCAAAGGGCTGGGACTGTTTGCAAAGCTGGGAGTGTTCAGCATGCAGAAGAGAAGGCTTCAGGGAAATCTAATAGCAGCCTGCCACTATCTGCAAGGAGGCTGTAGAGAGACTGTTTGCAAAGGGCTGCAGTGAAATGTTCTTTGCAGTAAGGGTGGTGAGACACTGCCACAGGTTACTCAGGGAGGTTGTGGATGACAGAATCACAGAATGTGATCTTTGATGACATTCTGTGATTCTGTCACCCACAACCTCCCTGGAGGTGTTCAGGAACAGGTTGCATAAGGCCTTGAGCAACCTAATGGGAAGTGTCCCTGCCTGTGGTGAGGGGTTGGAACTGGATGATCTTTGAGGTCCCTTCCAATCTAAACCATTCTATGATTCAACGGTTCTATAGTGAGCATTTGTGAGGTCATAGCTTCAGTACCCTGTTCAGTTCTTGGTGCCACTGTGTAAGAGAGCCATGTAGGTGCTGGAGCATACCCAGAGAAGGGCATGAAACCTGGTGAGGAGTCTGGAGAACCTATTTTTCATTTCCTTTTACCTAAGAAGAGGTAAAAAAGAAAGGAGACCACACCTCTTTCAGGAGATATTCAAAACCCACCTCCCCAGGGGGGTTGTGGTGTCTGCCTCTTTGGAGATACTCAAAACATGCCTGGATGCATTCCTGAGTGATCTGCTCTAGGTGCTCCTGTTCTGGCAGGAGGGTTGGACTGGATGAGCTTTTGAGGTCCCTTCCAGCCCCTGACATTCTGTGATTCTGTGTGATTCTATGAAAGCAGTCAGTTGTGGCAGACATCTGCAGGATTGTCATTCATTTGCTTGTATATTGCTGTTCCATCTGGTCTTCTGTTCCACTAATCTGTGTCTTAGGAATTCCAGTTGTTCCACTAATCTGTGTTTTAGGAACTCCAATCTCCACTTGCAAATCATCATAGAATCATAGAATCAAGCAGGATGGAAGAGAGCTCCAAGATCATCCAGTCCAGCCCTGGCCAATCAACCAGACCATGGCATTAAGTGCCTCATCCAATCCTTCTTGAACACCTCCAGGGACAGCAACTCCACCACCTCCCTGGGCAGCCCATTCCAATGCCAATCACTCTCTCTGCCAACAACTTCCTCCTAACATCCAGCCTAGACCTCCCCTGGCACAGCTTGAGGCTGTGTCCCCTTGTTCTGTTGCTGCTTGCCTGGCAGAAGAGCCCAACCCCACCTGGCTACAGCCTCCCTTCAGGTAGTTGTAGACAGCAATGAGGTCCCCCCTGAGCCTCCTCTTCTGCAGGCTGCACACCCCCAGATAATCCAGTGTGATACTGTCCTCAAACCCAGATGGAACCTCAGGGAGTTAATGTGGAATAAATGTTTATCCCTAATCAAAGACACACTTTTGAAGCAGGCACAGAACAAGTGATGTGTCAGCTCTGGTTGTATGCCACGAAGTGCTCACAGGGCAGTGAAAAGGGGAATAGTTCCTAATTAAAATTAAGAAAAGAGAGTTGCACTTTCACTCCAGGCAATTAAATGCAGCATTTGCATTCATACAATTCCACAGGAAACAAAACCCAGGAAGTGGCTGCTTGAGTGTCTATTCATTAAAAAGTCCAGCACTTCACTGGTGGTGCTGGATGGCATTTTCAAAGCCTCTGTAGGTTAATAATTCAATTAACAGTGTGAAAATGTGATGCCAATGAAGGGCTGCTTAAAAAAAGAACCAATCTCTGTCCATAGTAACCATCAGACTATTTGTATTTGCATCCATAAAGCTGTAGAAGCCAAAAGGATATCTAACTCCTTAATGAAAATGAAATTATCAAGTATAGGAAGGATGTGGACCTGATGGAATGGGTCAAGAAGAGGGCTACAAAAGTGATCAGGGGGTTGGAACACCTCTGCTAAGAGGACAGGCTGACAGAGCTGGGGGTGTTCAGCCTGGAGAAGAGAAGGCTACAGGGAGACTTAATAGCAACCTGCCAGTACCTGAAGGGGGCTACAAGAAGGATGGAGAGAGACTGTTTGCAAAGGCCTGCAGGACAGTAAAGCAATGGCAACGGCTCCAAACCAGAGCAGAGCAGATTTAGATTGGATGTCAGGAACAAGTTCTTTACTATGAGGGTGGTGGAATACTGGAGCAGGTTGCCCAGGGAGGTAGTTGAGGCCCCATCTCTGGAGATCACAGAATCATGGAATCATAGAATCAAGCAAGTTGGAAGAGACCTCCAAGCTCATCCAGTCCAACCTAGTACCCAGCCCTGTCCAACCAGACCATGGCACTAAGTGCCTCATCCAGGCTTTGCTTGAACACCTCCAGGGATGGTGACTCCACCACCTCCCTGGNAGAAGAGCCCAACCCCACCTGGCTACAGCCTCCCTTCAGGTAGTTGTAGACAGCAATGAGGTCTGCCCTGAGCCTCCTCTTCTGCAGGCTGCACACCCCCAGCTCCCTCAGCCTCTCCTCATAGGTTTTGTGTTCCAGGCCTCTCACCAGCTTCGTTGCCCTTCTTGTAGGCTCCCTTCAGGCACTGGGAGGTGTAGTAGCTTCTCTCTAGACAGCTGAGGAAAGAAAGTTGAGGACCAGTCCTCAAAATCTCAGAGTGGAAAGAGTTTGTCTTAATATTTTTTTCTTCCTTAATATATATATTCTGGCTTGTTATATGATGACAAGAATAATCTTTATCACTTTCTTCCTTGCTTGGCATAAAATGACTTTCTAGACTGATCAAACACCTCAGGCTTTGCCTTACTGTTTAATCAGTTGCTGCAGCTGTTCCTAGCTTCAAATGCTACAAAGCAATAGAGTTTAATCGCTTAATTAAACTCAAACCTCAGTTGTCTTTTTAGCAGGCAGGGGTCTGCCTGGCTTTTGGATACTCAAAGACTATCAACCAGAAAGCAAATGACATTGGCTCTTGTCTCAAGGATGGTTGATCTAGGAACTCTGTGTAGGCATAGCAGAAAGGAAAAGCCAAAGGCATCTTCCTGGGAATAACCAGGAGGTCTTTTCCCTACTTATTTTTAACCTGAATTACTGATTTTATGTGACCACAGCTACTTTTCTGCCTGTTTTGTTAGAGGCTGAACAGGACATATAAGTCAAGAAACTTGAGTAAAGAGTGGAATCATAGAATCATGGAGTCAGGGAATCATAGAATCATGGAATCATGGAATCACAGAATCACAGAATCATAGAGTCATAAGATTGTGGAATCACAGACTCATAGGATTGTGGAATCCCAGAATCATAGAATAATGTAGTCATGGACTCATGGAATCACAGAACCATAGACTCATGGAAACATGGAATAGAATCATATAATTATAGAACCATGAAATAATGGAATAATAGAATCATAGACTCATGGAATCATGGAAACATAGGATCATAGGATCATAGAATTGTAGAATCATGGACTCATGGAAACAGAATCATAGAATAATGGACTCATGAAATCACAGAATCATAGAGTCATAGGATTGTGGAATCCCAGAATCATAGAATAATGTAGTCATGGACTCATGGAATCACAGAACCATAGACTCATGGAATCATGGAAACATAGGATCATAGAATCCTAGAATTGTAGAATCATGGACTCATGGAATCACAGAATC
>WAAF01014953.1:103773-308701 GCA_013400475.1 Tricholaema leucomelas | reverse complement strand
TCTCCCTCTCCCTCTCCCTCTCCCTCCCCCCATTGTTTTTGTGTATGTTAAACACAACCAAAGTCTTCCTGTGTCTTTTTTGTATGCTAGCTTTTGACAACATTCACTTTAAATTAGAGCTCTATTAACAAAATGGTAGTAAGGAAGTAAACCAGCACACAAACTGGTGAATAATTCAAACCTACGTTCCCTTCCTGAAGGTGTTCAAGGCCAGGTTGGATGAGGCCTTGAGTGACCTGTTCTAGTGGGAGGTGTCCCTGCCTATGGCAGAGGGTTGGAACTGGATGAGCTTTCACATCACTTCCAACCTAAACCATTCTATGATTCAGGTGTCTTAGAACCCCATTGTGCTAGGCTGGTTCTGTGCTCAGCAGCCTTCCTAAACTGTTGTGTCACAGGAGTCACCTTCATCTTTCCTCAGTGCCTTCTGTGGCAGCACTCCTGCAAGAGACAGGCAGGACAGCACTTGAGATGTATGTTTTGCCTGCACTGGGCAGAGTTCTCTTGCCATTCTCCAGCCATTTTCTATGCTTTATGTCTAGTGCCTACAATCCATCTGCACAGTGAAGTGTTCTGAGCAAAACAGTTTCAGGCACTCTTAGAATCAGGATCACGGAATCAACCAGGTTGGAAGAGACCTCCAAGATCACCCAGTGCAACCTATCACCCAGCCCCATCCAATCAACCAGACCATGGCACTAAGTCTTCAACACTTCCAGAGATCTCCACCACCTCCCTGGGCAGCCCATTCCAATGCCAATCACTCTCTCTGGCAACAACTTCCTCCTAACATTCAGCCTAGACCTCTCCCAGCACAACTTGAGACTGTGTCCCCTTGTTCTCTTGCTGGTTGCCTGGCAGAAGAGACCAACCCCACCTGGCTACAACCTCCCTTCAGGTAGCTGTAGACAGCAATGAGGTCTGCCCTGAGCCTCCTCTTCTGCAGGCTGCACACCCCCAGCTCCCTCAGCCTCTGCTCACAGGGCTGTGCTCCAGACCCCTCACCAGCTTCAGCACCCTTCTCTGGACATGTTCCAGTATCTCAACATCTCCCTTGAACTGAAGAGCCCAGAACTGGACACAGTATTACTCTGGTAATACACAGTATTACCACAGTAATATTCTGGTATTTTAAGTTTCACCTGGATTTTTTTTGAGTTCCCCTTAATTTCCTTTTTCATTTAGTTTACCACTTTTGAGACAGCTGACTCTAAACAAATTCACAATCTTGTAAAAGCTGTAGACTCTGAAAATTTTAAATAGCAGAAAAATTATGCCCATAAGTTAAAGTTTAGGCTTCTCTTATAAGAACAAGCAAAATCTCTGTCATTAATCTCTTTACAGTAAATCTTACTGCTAAAAATGAGGCTGAGATTCTCCAGATTATTTTTTACTTAATTCTTCCTTTATGAAATTGTTGGGACAATAACTTTTTAAACCTCTTAAGGTTCAAGCCTTTGAGAAATGCAAAAGCCGCTGAGTCAATTCAACATTCCATCTCCACCCAAGCTTATTTCACAAAGCCTTTAGTGTATTCCAGCTAGTATATTCCAGTGAAAGACAAATGGTAAAGCTGTGGGCAACTGTGGGTAAACCTGTGAATTTCTCCAGTGTTCAGGCATTATTTTTAGGCTTATGTTACTGTAAAAAAAAAAAGATCAGTATTGCTTAACAAAAGGAGTTCACTAGTTCATTGAGAGAGTACCTTAAAACTGCAATTATCTTGTCCTACATAGAGATTTGCTTCAGGGAATTGTGTAACCCTCCGTGATTACAGGATGAGGTGCACAAATCCCTCTTTGGCTGGGATACAGCAGGCATCCACTGACATGAAAAATGGATAAGAAATGTTTCTTAGTACCATATATATTCACAAAAGTGCAGGGCAAGCAAGACACTTAGTCCTTCTTTCTCAATATCTTTTCTACAATGCTCACTTTTGAGGTGCTGCACTTCCAGTTGCACCTGCTGTGTGAAAGCTGTACTGCTGAAAAAAGATGCAGAATGGGGGCAGCTGCAGGCTCCAGCCCTGAGTCAAAAAAATACCTATACAAAGGTCTTTCTAGAGCTCTGCAGATCTTACCTCCCTGGGGGTCTGGTCTCTGTGAACTGCTACTGAAATAGTACCACTTTTGAATAGATCAATAGGCTCTGGCATAGGAGGTGTCATTCTTAGATGTGAGGGTTAGACATCAAAATCAAAAGGAGCTGACAGCCTGCATCTATGAAGGCAAACATAAGTCAGCTGTGACTTTTAGCAGCACCATCTCATTGCCACTGCAGTCCTGCCCAGTTTTTACACCTGCTACACACTGGTGAAGTCGGTGCTGATAATTATCGTGAGCAACACGCGCAAGACCATTCAGCCTAGGCTTTGCATTTGTTTCCCATTAAACATTTGACAAGCTTTAGTACGGGGTGTTAGGGCATGCAACAAATTTTTCTGGCATGGGGGGCACTGTTTCCATCTCATCTTCTTTTCCTTCCCATTCGCTTTTCTCCTTTCACCTGTACTCACGGTTGCTGCCTGTGTGGGAGGAGCACTGTATTTCCTGCCCAGTCAGACAACGTGGGCTGGAAGGCAGGACTCTTTTAGGTGACGAGAAATTGTTTCCTGTGACAGGAGGCAAAGCATTTGGGATGTGCCTCTTGTTAAGAGGTAGTGGAAATATCAGTGGACCTACACAGTGGCAGCAGTGAAGACTGAGGAGTTCCAGTTGCATCTTGCTGTTGGTTTATGTCCTACATATTACTGGAACTATGAAATCTCTCAGGGCCCTGCTGCCAGTGGCTGGTTGTGAGATTTGGCTGATATAGATGAGTGAAACCTGAAGACTCCCTGAGACTGTTCTCCAGTCTTTGGGTGTGAAAGATCAGAGGGTTTTTACAACTCTGCCTCTTTTGAAGAAACAATGAAGAAGGTTTCAGGGCACATTAAGCCCAGACAGAGCATGGTGTTACAGAGGTTCCAGTTCAGGCAGCGGGCACAACTGCCAGGTGAAAGCTTTACAGCCTTTGCTTTGGCACTGCAAGAACTGGCATCAGTATGTGCTTTTGGCTGTTGGCAGGAAGAGCTGATCCTAAATCAGCTGATTGATAAAGCAGCAGACTGGCGAATTCGGGAGAAGCTCTCGATGGAACTTGGCACCTTGAATCTGGCCCAGGCAGTGGAGTTGGGATCACAGATGGAGAGACTGTTGCAGAATTTTTTTCCTGTGTTTGTTTCAGTTCTGACAAAGCAGTGGGAGAACTGGAATGGCAACAGTAAAATCTGGAAGAGAAGAAACAATAATTGCTGTAATCAGTGGTACTGCTGGGGACAGAAAAAATTCCCTGCACTCACAACAAGATATGACCAAGAGAAGCAAAATCAATTCATTCTATCCTGTCACAGTCCTGCGTCATCTGTACCGGTTATGGGGAGGCAGCACTTGGGCCGCCAACTGAGATGTCCTGCCACTTCAAAAGGGAGAGTGAGGATGTGCCAGGTAGGCTGTTGCTTGCAAACTAATTGGGAAAAAGTGACTGAAAGCTAGACAATGGACCAGACAGTTCAAGCTGTGGGTCTGTTGCTTATACAGAATCTTAACTCAAAACTAAGCTGAAGTCCTTCAGGTTATCCTGCAGTACTTGAACATATATAAAACCTTTCCTGGAATGAAGATATTGGCAGTGTTATGTGCTGTGACTTTTGCTTTTTGTCCTTAAACCTGAAGGATTGTTTAAACTTTAATCTTGCATAGAACTTGTTGATGAGGTCTTTTGTGAAGGCAAAGTCTGCTCTGGTTCTGGTGTTTTGGTGTGTTGGCTGGAGGCTTCTACTGAAAGAGCTGGTAGAGAAATAGTGGTTTTAATGGAGTTTTGAACGTGGTACTAAAAAGGTTGTCTACTGCTTGAAGAAAACCTTAACCCTTTTTGTTGCACATAATAACAGAACTCATTTCTGTGAGAACTAAGATTTGTGCAAACCTCCATTGCTCCATAGCTAGAGTGCTTTGAAATATAATAGCTGTGTAATGAATCTTTATGTAGATATCTGTAAATAAAGATCTTAAATAATAACATAAAAAGAGGGGACAGGAAAATGGGCACCATAGGTTTGATTTCATATCTGAGGCATCTGTGAAATAAGATTGAGCTGTGGGAGTTCTGCTGTAACATATCTATGCCCGCAGTACTCTGCTCTATTTGAATCTAAGCTTCCTACTTCTTTGTCGTGGCAGAAGAAAGGAGGAACAATTCCTCTTTTAAAAAAAAAAAATCTAATCTTTGTATTATTTTGTGTATTTTAGTTGGTTGATGTGTTTTATTTCTTTATTTTTCATTAAAAGGCGTGACTTCAACATCTTTGATTCTGACAGTTACCCTTTACTTGATTTCTCTCAGGCAGATGAGTGGAACTAGTGATTTTTGTAAGATGATAACAGGGCTGAGAACAAATGAAACAATGATAAGGGAGGTCGATGGAGCCAGGCCTGGGAAAAAGACAGTTGTCAGGAGAAGTGATACTAAAGTAAGAGAACCCAAAGTACAGTCTATAGGATATTGGGCTGTTCTCAAACAAGGTGATCATCGTTGGGCTGCACAGAACCAAGTTGAAGTAGACTAAAAGATGAAGAGGAAATGGAGTTTGTGAGATATTTGTGGTTTATTCCTGTTCTGCTTGCTTGGCCCTAGCCAAATTCTGTGCTAGGAGCTGAGCAGTCAATCTGCATCCACATAAAGCTGCCCCCTCCTCCCTAAGGCAATTATTTGTGATTAGCTACTACAATGTAATTAAATGTTTAGGCTCTCCTGGACAATTGAACATTGTACCTCTGATGTCTGTTATTAGTGCTATTCCTGGCAGGTAATTAAAAAATTAATGAAGTTTAAAAAGTCTGGTGCTCTTTGCATATTCAGCATTGAAGCAAGGCAAGAGGATGAGTGAAGAGAAATGAACTGTACCGAGAAGCACTTTGACCTGAAGCGGTGCCAAAAGGATCTTCAAAGACTTGAAAATGTATCATTTGCATCTCTTGTTTCCTTTTGAACATCATTTGATCTTTGTGGTTAAGAGCAAAGTTGAGGTCTGTTTTGTTAACTAAAATGTACAACTTTTTGCATGTTCATGCAGGTCTGTGTGCATTTTTTCCTGAACTGACCTTAAGATGGTGTCAAGTGAGACACAACTTCTGCGGTCAGTGCTGTGCCAAGCAAAACCACTAGGTAGGGTGCTATAGCTACTGTATTCCTGATTCTGCAGGGCTGAAAGCTGGGTTTCAGACTGAAATGCTCATCTTTGAACTGATGAGCTTCCAAATCTTCCTATGTAAATTAGCACTGACTAGATGAGGAATTGTGGTATGGATAAAGTTACAGGATCTTGCTCACTTCTGACTGTACTCCCTACTGCATGGAATAATTGCTAATACCTAGAGGCAAGTCAGTTTGGGAACCTGGGAGCAGCTGAGGAATAAATGGCTTCCTACAACCATATCCCCTTCCTGCTCACAATCCCAGTGCCCTAGATTTTCTTCAGCAAGACCTTTTCTTCCTTTCTGCACATCACCAAGTTGGAGAAGTTGTGCATAATGATTTATCACAGCTTCTCTCACCTCCTCCAGCCCTCTCTCTAATCTTTTATCATGAAAAGATGAATCTTTCCCAAAGAACTAAGAGTGACATGCTTTTGTAATCAACACTTTTTTGGGGGTAGCAGTTTCTGCGTCTGTTTTAAAAAAAATATATCACTGCTTCACTGCTAAAATTTAGGGAAGCCAAAATGAACACTTCAGCTGCAGAGTTGGAAATTTCCCTTGGTATTAAATAGATATGACAGGCAAAGGAGCAGTTCCTCCATCTGAAGAACTAAACAGATATGATTTGTGATCCATTTTAGGGATATATAATGCTCTCTGCCAGTGAAGGATGTTCAACATACTACTCATTTTCCCATGAGATAGAGGCACAGCTCAGTCTGTAGGACAGATGTGCCTAAGAGGATTGTGTCAAAGGACATAGGCTATGGATAACTTCTGTCCTTTTGCTGTCTTTATCATGTTGCATATTTTGAGGTTTGAAACAAAAAACTTATGTTGTAAGGACTAGGTGGGCTGTATTGTGAGGTCTTTTCTAGACTAAACAATGGGTCTGGTTCCTTCAGTCTTTTCTTGTATGTCATGTATTCTAGACCTCTCATCTCTTCAGTACCATAGAACCATAGAATCAACCAGGTTGGAAGAGACCTCCAAGACCATCCAGTCCAACCTAACACCCAGCCCTATCCAGCCAACTAGACCATGCCCCTAAGTCCCCCATCCAGTCTTTTCTTGAACACCCCCAGGGACAGTGACTCCACCACCTCCCTGGGCAGCCCATTCCAATGCCAATCACTCTCTCTGTGAAGAACTTCCTCCTAACATCCAGCCTATACTTCCCCCAGCACAACTTGAGACTGTGTCCCCTTGTTCTATTGCTGGTTGCCTGGGAGAAGAGACCAACCCTCACCTGGCTACAGCCTCCCTTCCGGTAGTTGTAGACAGCAGTGAGGTCACCCCTGAGCCTCCTCTTCTCCAGGCTAAACAACCCCAGCTCCCTCAGCCTCTCTTCATAGGGTTTGTGTTCCAGGCCCCTCACTAGCTTCATTGCCCTTCTCTGGACACGTTCCAGCACCTCAACATCTCTCTTGCATTGAGGAGCCCAGAACTGGACACAGTACTCAAGGTGTGGCCTGACCAGTGTTGAGTACAGAATGTACAGTGTACATTTTTGGGCCCCTTCTGAGCTGTCCATTTAATATGTGATCTCCTGTAGTTGAAGAGAGCAGTGTAGGATGATTGTAGATCTGGATTGCTACAGGAGTTCTTTGCTTATGACTGCTCTTTTATGTAATCTCTGTATGATGGCATATCCCCCTGGGCCCATGTATCACAGTGAAATAAGTGAGTGAGCATCTACAAGTTAATAATTATTAAATTAGAGGGCTACAAGGAGCTGAACAAAGGTCTTCTCATTTGTCCTTCCCCTGGAGATCAGCTCTATCTTTGTCATTCCTGTTAGATGTGTATCTAATTTGTATTTACAGACAGGAAGTGATGGTGACTCCTTACCAGTTTTTCATTATCCATATTGTAAGTGGTTTATTGATTTTCTCTAACTTCAGTCTTCTCTACTTCAATTTAAATCCCTTAAATCTTCTTGTATTTGTCATACATTTGGAGAGATTATTACCTTGTATCAGTGGTTAAAGACTGTTCTCACACTGTATTCTCTTTCTGCTATACACACTGTACTTTTAGTCTTACCCCGTGGTTTATTCATCTTAAATCATTCTTGTTCTTTTGACTGCTGGCACTTGCTTTGTGTATACATACCAAGCTTTCTCGAAGGTTCCGGTTGAGGCCCTGCCTATGCCAAGCTCTGATTCTCCACGCCACTGTAACTACTGTATCTATTGTTTTAGCTCTGTGGACTGTTTGGAGTGTCAGAAAATCCCTGGAAGCCACTTACATGAATGAGGAAGTGGCAAAAGCACAGTTGGTGGTAATGCTAATTCCTCCATACAGTCAGTTAGTATATCTAATGTAAATAAAGTCAAGTAACATCAAATGAAATCATTGTTGGAGTAGAAGGTTCCTGAAAATGGACAGGATTCTGAGTAAGTGTAAGGAGCATTTTGGTCACAGATTCATACAACTCCTGTGCATCTTGAGATGTAAGGTAGGGTTTAGATGTCCTCAGTTCATCTCCTGAGTCAGGAGACTTCATTTCCCTGTGCCTAGTCACTTAATCTTGTATTTACAGTGCATCTCTGAGGTCAGTTGTTACCGTTGTTTCACAGAGGAGGAACACAGGTGAAGTCAGGTATCCAAGATCAAAGGTAAAGTAATGCAATAAGCTGGATACTGAGCAGCCACCAAAAAAAAAAGCAGCACCTGACTCATTTCCTAAGCCTCAGCAGCTAAACAGCTTATGCCCACATGTAACACTATGTAGTACACTGCGGCTTCAGCCCTGGTCTGAACCCAGGGCGCTCAATGAGAAAGCCTTCCTTAAAGTGTACCATGAGGACATTGGAAGGGTTTGAGCAGTGCACCCTGATCACACATTTCAGCTGCAGATCAGATCTATGCTGATGCAGTTCTTGTGCCTACAGTGAAGATGTTAAAATACCTGTAAATAGTCCTTCTACTTTCAGCTTTCTGGGATGAGAAGTGGAGGGACTGAGCAAAGAAGGTCTTTTCAAATGGCCTAACTTCGTGCAGCTGAATCCATGCTCTGCAACAACTGAATCACAAAATCACAGAATACCCTTGGTTGGAGGAGACCTTCAAGAACATTTAATCCAAGAACAGTGCTAGTTAATTTTTTCTTAAGAGTTATTTTATAGAAATTGGCATATTACTTTATCTCCTCTGCTTTTATAAGCAAGAAGATTTCTCATCCACTGTGGAGAGAGAAGAAAGGGATTTGCTGAGTGTTGCTTCTGCCAGACAGTTTCAACATCATCTAAGTGCATCTACCTTAGGGGAAGACTAATGGTAAAATTTAGACAGAGGCAGATGTACATTTGCCTCCACAACTCTGAGGCAAGAGCTTCCCCATGGCCAAGCAGGTCAAATTTCCATTTTAGCACAAAAAAATTTGTTTTTACTGAAGCTTAGTCCTGTGTTTCATGGGAGATGTGATGTTACCCACTCATATCTTCACACTGGATCTTGACACAAACACTCTAAGTTCTGATTTGTATTTTTTCATTCTGTGGCACCCTGAGCTCTTCCCTGTTAAAGAAAAGAAAAAAAAAAAAAAAAGAGAAAATAAAGAGAAAAAGATAAAGGGTGTGAAGGAGGGAGAAAGGGTATTGATTTGTTATTATAAGGCAAGCAAAATATATCTCTATTTTCATGAAGAGATTATTAAAAAGTCTGTGTTTATAAGCTTTCCACTTGTTGCACATGGAAGTAGAAGAAAGCAATATATTCCCTCTTACCTTTGCCAGTAGAGGGACTACTGCAGTGCAAGAATGCAGGTAGTTCCAAAGAGCAGGGAAACTGCCTGGTTCTCAATTTTACTTGTTCACATTCTAAATTTTATTTGAGCTATTGCTGTGTTGACTGAAAAATTATCTTTTTATATTTCAGAACAGTAATAAGATTAATTATTGATACTTCACTTTATTTAAAAGTGAAGTATTTAAACTTTGTTTAAACTTCACTTTTCAAGAGAGAACCTACCTAATGCCTCACCTAAAATGCAGGAGTTCTTTTGATACAAAGTAGCTGTCAGTTTTTGATGTACTTGTGAGAATGTCTGCAAACACTTTCAGAATAGCTGTGTTTGATATTGGTGCATGGATAGAAATGTGTTTCTTATGCAAACTGCAGTTTGTAATAAGGTAATAGAAGAAATAAGCCAGAAACACAAGATACAGGGAGCCACGAACTTGTTTCGTTTTGTGCAGTTACATTCTACAAATTACATATCTTGCATATTTCTTTTACTTAAGACAGCAAATCTTTATGCCTCTTCACTGCCTCACTTTTTCATCTGCTAGGCAGTCTTTATACATCTGGAGCTAAAGCAGTACTGAGGAATTTGCTGGTGAGATGCTTGAGCTGCAGTACAGTAAGACACTGGAATGCAGCTTGTGTTTATTAACGGGAACATGCTATTTTCTCAGCAAGCAGAGTCTGACCAGGCACCTCATCGCATCCTCTAGATGGCACCCGGATGATGCGTTGTTGCTACAGCGCCTTGGCCAACGGGTTTCATCTTCGCCAACATTTCTGCTAAGCTGTGCGTGGTAGTAGGAGTCTCAATATCTGAGGATGGGGATAATGTTTTTTGCTTTAGTCTGTAAAAGTGTTTCCATGTTGGAACTGATTCATTGAAAGGAATCAGAGAAGCTGTGTGGAGTGTATCAGCCCCCCTGCTTGTGGCATATTATTCTGACACAGTCCTGTACTTAACCAAGTGTCATGAGACAGCTCCATGGTAAAGGCCTGGACTTAGCTCTGTGGCCAGGTTATTGGGCTCTAATGTCGAAGCATTTACTGAACATGGTCCCTCAAGCTAGCAGGAGGGGTAAACACATTGAGGCCTTAGCATTTATGGTGCTGTGATGATGTTTAGATACTTCACTGATTCTGGGCGTCGTTTTGCCATTGGTTCCAGCTCCTACCTCCTGTCTTCATCTGACACTATCACCTTGAGTAGTGGTTGCCGAGAGCCTTATCCAGTTGTTTACCCAGTTCTGCTGATTTAGGAATTGCTCAACTATTTGGAGGCTTTCCAGTGAAGGCACTAAGTACAATTAGAACAAAATGCTTAAGCAGAACACGTTTGCATGTTGTTTCTTTGTGCCACTAGTTGTTAATGCAGTGTGGGTTCTCTCAAATCAACAGGATTGCCTTTGAGACCTTTTTCAGCAAAAAAAGTAACTGCAGTGTTTAGGAGTGTCATAGTTTGAGGCCATGAGCTACCTAGGACTGGACAACAGAAGTACTCTTACTCCTTTTAGAGAGTAAGAATGAAAGTATTGCACATTGGTTGGAAGTTAAAATAGAGATTCTATTTACTAGTGCATATACGCAAAAGGCAATCAGGTAGAATGGATACATCCATGTGATGGTTTGGGAGTTACCTGCCCCCCTGCTCTTATGGAATCACCCAGACTCAGCCAACTGGAAGTTAAGGAATGAAGCTTTATATTTACAGCTTAGCACAATATACAAGTAGATATTTACACTATGTACAGCTATAGACAGAAATACACAAGTTAAAAGTAATACAGAAACACAACAGCCCTCCCAGAAAGCAGAGACCCCAGCAGGGGCTCCCAACCACCCTTCCTCCTTCTTTCTACCCCTCTACCTTATCCTAGAGTATGCCTTACAGTCAAAGTGAGCTGTGAGGATTGGCAAGGGGGGTTAGAAGCAGAATTACTTGGGTTACACAGCAAAGGCCTAGGGAGATAGCACAGACTATGAGAGACAGACACACTCACTGTCTTATCTATGTTTGTGCTCTTGCTTTTATACGTCTCAGCAAGCCTATGAGTGAAGTAGACATCACCATTGCTTCCTTTTCATAGCCTATAATCTAATTCCCTTTATTAAAATGTTCGAATTTGCCTCAAACTAGCACAATCCACAAACTAAGCCAAGTCTATTGGACTAAAACCATCTAGAATCCTCCACCCATTCCACTGTTGGCAGGCCTGAGAGTAGGCCATGACTGCCTGCCCCCATCTTAGGCCTACAAGGCCTCAGTAGGCCACGTGCTGCAGCTCCAAATTCCCTGCCAAGTAGTAGCCATCTCCCCCACAAACCATGAGATAGGAAGGAACGTGCACTCTGCCCGGAGAGAGATGTGAAGGGAGGAGAGAAGAAAGATTACACTGGAACAGAGTGGGGCTCCAACAGAATCTGCAGTGAGCAGCTGGGTGTGTGTTTGTCGTTTAGTGGTAGGACACTCACCTGTTATGTGGGAGGGTCTAGGTTTGATTCCTGGCTGGTGCACAAACTGCAAAGCAATCCAATCTTACTTGGAGGGAGAACGGACAGGAGCTGATCCGTGATGTCCGTTGTTTGCTATTGTTTGCTGCTTTGTTACTTAGCATAATGCAGGTCAAGATGAAAAGCTCATTTGTCTCTTGTGGAAAAGGGAGAGAGGTTGTTTTAGTGACTTTACATATGAATGGCTCTGTATGTGAAAATACTGCAGCTGAAGGATGGAGACCCTTGCAGATAGAGCTGTTCCTGTGTATAGATGATTAATGAAACAACTGCACCCTTGGCATGTTTGCTGATGACACCAAGCTGTGTGGTGCAGCAGACAGACTGGAGGGCAGGGATGCCATCCAGAGGGACCTGGACAGGCTGCAGACGTGGGCACAAGCCAACCTCATGAGGTTCAACAAGACCAAGTGCAGGGTCCTGCATCTGGCTTGTGCCAATCCCAAGCACAAATGCAGGCTGGGCAGTGAGTGCTGGAGAGCAGCCCTGAGGAGAGGGACTTGGTGCTGGTGGATGAGAAGCTCAACGTGAGCCAGTAGTGTGCACTTGCAGGCCGGAGAGCCAACCAGAGCCTGGGCTGCATCAGAAGTGTGGCCAGCAGGTCAAGGGAGGTGATTCTCCTCCTCTACTCCTCTCTGGTGAGACCCTNATCTGAAAGGGGCCTACAGAAAAGCTGGGGAAGGACTTTTTAGGCTCTCAGGGAGTGACAGGACTAGGAGGAATGGAGTAAAGCTGGAGGTGGGGAGATTCAGCCTGGATGTGAGGAGAAAGTTGTTCAGCATGAGAGTGGTGAGAGCCTGGAATGGGTTGCCCAGGGAGGTGGCTGAAGCCCCATCCCTGGAGGTGTTTAAGGCCATGACGGATGAGGCTGTGGGCAGCCTGCTCTAGGGTAGGGTGTCCCTGCCCATGGCAGGGGGATTGGAACTGGATGATCCTTGTGGTCCCTTGCAACCCTGACTGATTCTATGGTTCTATGAACTGGGTCACTAAACTGGTAAAGTATTTAATGCCAAAGTTACTTTTGGATGTCTGTACTTACTTGCATGGGCTGAAGCAAGAACCTCCTGAGAAAGTTCTGCTTTTCTGATCCATCTTTGAATTCTGTGTCCTGCATCAAAAACTGATCATGTTTTGCAAGCGAAATATCTCCATTCTTCTTGCAATAACTGCAGAGGGCTTAATTTCTAGTGTCTTTCTGAGTGCCTGTTGAAACGCCTATTGTGCAGAGCAGAAGCTCAGAACCACAACATCATATCTCAGCAATTCTTCTCAAGGTGCAGTGCTGCATCTGCTCTTATTCATACTGGTTTGTTCTTTAGTAACATCTGTTGCACTTACAATAGCCCCTGAAATAACAGAGAGATCAGAAAAAGTGTTTTTCTGCTGACTGAGAAACCAAAGTTCTGAAGTTTTTTGTGGTTGATGTAATGATATATGTCTGCATCCAGTGACAGTAAGATGAATCGACAGCTTCAACTTCATCCTATTTTCTTGGCACTTTTCAGAGGGTGGAAAAGATGCAAGAGAAGAGCAGGGAGGAGGAGCTTTGCTTTGATTTGTCTATTGTCTGTGAAGTGCAAAAGCCTTATTTCAGTAGTTTCTTTCATATTTTTTCCACTCTTCCAACTGTTTATCTGCTTTGAGATTGAAGAAATGTATGAACACACTGTTCTGTCCATGGGTTCTGGGGGTTTTCTCAAGAAACCTTTCCAGAACAGTCCTATTGACTTTTGAGATTTTCACACAGTATCATAGTATCATCAGGGTTGGAAGAGACCTCACAGATCATCAAGTCCAACCTTTTACCACAGAGCTCAAGGCTAGACCATGGCACCAAGTGCCATGTCCAATCCTGCCCTGAACAGCTCCAGGGACGGCGACTCCACCACCTCCCTGGGCANCAGTACTCAAGGTGTGGTCTAACCAGTGCAGAGTACAGGGGCAGAATGACCTCCCTGCTCCTGCTGGCCACACCATTCCTGATGCAGGCCAGGATGCCACTGGCTCTCTTGGCCACCTGGGCACACTGCTGGCTCATGTTCAGGCGGGTATCGATCAGCACCCCCAGATCCCTCTCTGTCTGGCTGCTTTCCAGCCACTCTGACCCCAGCCTGTATCTCTGCATGGGGTTGTTGTGACAGTGCAATCTCACAGAAATTAAAGGCACTCAGGCTGTTATCTCATCACCAACCTAGCTGAGGATCACTGCCACATGTCCACTCAGGTCTCAAGCCTATAACTGACTCTGCTGGGAAGACAGGGATATATCCTCCCCTTCTGCTACAACTGAGTCCTTTAGACTAAAGTTTTACAAAAAAAAACCAACAACAAAACCAAACCATGAACAATTGCGGGAGGCAGGCTGCCGGGGAGGCCGAGAATCGATCGGGGTACTGATGAGGACTCAGTTAGCTGCCAGCAGCCTTGTGCTCAGCGCAGTGCAGTGCAGTACAGCTTTATTCTGGAAGTGCAACAGCTTATATACCGCTTTAGAAGAGCTGTGCACAACTAGCTGAGGTTTACATAAGTGGAAGGTACAGATTGGTTCAGAGTTATAAACAAGGTATGGATAGGTCAGTCAATCCCCTGGTGTCCACCCCATGGGATGGCAAGCTCAGCCCCCTGCAGGTGTGTGTGGGGTGCTCATTTTTTACAGCTTACTGTCCTGGGCCCCAGACAGCCCAAGGACAGTTCGCCGCGTGAGCTCTGATGTTTACAGCTCATGCCTGCCTAGGGAGAGTGTTCTCCCACAAACAATAACCACAGAAAACCCCACCCCAAACATTAAAACACAGAGAAGTAGTCCCACAAGTTCTAACAAAATACGCATGCTATGGTTTGTGAGGAAATTAAACTACATGTGACAGGTGGTGAGAAAAAAGCCCTCGCTTTCCAGAGGCACTGAGAAGTCAAAGACCCACAGGAGAAGGTAAAAATGTCACCATCTGCATGTTGTTTGCCCTGTTAGGGCTTCTTCCCTGGTCATCATGGGAAGATCAGTGACCTCATGAATTTCATGTTTACTAGAGGTCACCTTCAGGCTTCTCTTCTTTGTAAAGCAGAGGACTCTGATAGATGGAGGAGGAACTGAAGATTCTGGTTCCTCTTTTCCCTAAGGAGAACTCCATCCCAAGTACAGCTGGTAAAGCTGGCCTCACCAGCCTGATCCTGATGCTGGCTCTTCCGCTTAGCAGCACTGGGACATGTACTTAGTCCTGGTCCCAATCCAGGAATGCTGGTTGACATAAATTCATATCCTTCATACTCAGAATTTCTTTCTTCATTTCCCACAAGGTGTGGAGGTGATTGTGGGGTCTCTACTTCTTCTTTAATGGCACGATTTTTCTATAATACCCATCAAAAACAAGTAATGAATTTGGGAGGGGTGACGATATAAATATCCACACTTAGCTATGCTTGGAATGATAGATGGACTGCAAGGAATCTCTGCTTTTTTGTTTGGTTGTTTGGTTAGGGTTTGTTTTGGTAATTTAATTCATAATTATCCTTTGGGACAATTTGGTATCTTGCCGGAATGGTTTTTGTCTTACTTTATTGCCATCTGTAAATCCCTGTTCTGAACACTGTTGAAGAGGCAGTGCTGTTACTGCAGAACAGCTGCTGCTGTGTGAGCCAACTGCTCACAGTTTATGCTGCTCAGTCATGAGGTGAAAATGGTAGCTGTGCTGCTTTAATGCTGGTCATTTCTGTCCTGGTAACAGTGGGATTTGACATTATTAAAGGACCTCAATTACATGTATCATTGATTGCACACAGTCAAGGACATGCTGCTCTGCTGGTTACGTGACTCATGTTGCCATTATAGTGCAATTTGGCTTAATGGTGTGAAAGTGAATTTTGAGCTTGTTTTGAAGCACTGAATCCTCCCTCTCCTCCATTCAATTTGTATCTTCTTTCTTCTCTCAAGAGAAAATACCAATCTTCTTACTGAGACTCCCTTTTGCAAATAACCCTAGTGCTTTGCTTTTTCCAATCTACCCTCTATGTTTTGAGGTCCAGAATCAGAAACTGTGACACATCCTTTGATGCAATTTGGAATTTGGCTTCCCCTATGAGGACTGACACTTCCTCTGTGATAGAGCATCCTGGTGAAGGTGACATGCAGTTCAGGCCAAGGGACTTTGTGTTCTAGTTTGATGGCTGGAATTCACTTGTGGTTGAGAGTTTTTAAACAAGTGTTTTTCATTCTTCATTACCTCATTTTTTGGGTATCTTGAAATGTGCTAGTCATTCTCATGACTCTTGTCAATGCCTGCTTAAAGAGGCACTCAGCATGAGGATTAAAGGCTGATATTTATAGTTATTTATTTAATATATTTTCCTATTTATATGCTTTCTTATTTTATAGCTATTATTTATTTCTATAGCTTCTCATTATAGATTTTAATGGACCAAATCAGTTAAATAACTTAGTTGATTACATTTACAGAAGTTCTGATTTTTGTACCTGAAGCTGACAGGCAACAAGTACCATTTTTACTTCGGGAAAGCTTGCTACAATTTAATTTTGTACTTTAAACTCAAGAAACATCCAGACTTCTTTCTAATGGTTAAAGAAAAGAAGACTGAGAGAGTCTCTCAGAATAGCTGTCTGGGACAAAGGCATTTCCTGATATTGATGGTGTGATTTTGATCTTTCTGCTTTCAGCCACTGATTTAGATGTGCTCTTAACAGGTTGCCCAGGGAGGTAACAGGTTGCCCAGGGAGGTTGTGGATGCTTCCTCCCTGGAGGCGTTTAAGGCCAGGCTGGATGAGGCCTTGAGCAAGCTGCTCTAGTGGGAGGTGTCCCTGCCTATGGCAGGGGGTTGGAGCTGGATGATCCTTGAGGTCCCTTCCAACCTAAACCATTCTATGATTCTATGATTCTAATAACTGATATATGTAGTGCTTCTGGTATAAGCCTTCTGAAAAACAATCAAAGACTTCCTTCTCCTTTGGTTTAATACAGGTAGTATTCAGTTACTCAACTACAGAAATGGTCTGCATATATTTATGTTGCATTTCTGTAATTTGGACAGTAACAATTACTTCTCAAGTTTATCAGATAAATATCCTTTAATCTGAAGATGATTTAATTAAAGATTTAAAATGTATTGGCAAGAGATGATTTCTGTTTGACTTATCTGAATATGAAATGTGTCTTGGTTCTGGGATATGAAAATATGGCCAAAAGTAAAATGCTGGCTTCTGCATAATTGCATATTAAAATGAAAAGAAACATGAATTAAGAAATATTAAAAACAAAAATCAAGAGATAGAAAATCTCAAGTCCATCAAGAAGTAAAATATTAAGTATAATTTCCAAAGACATCAGTGTGTATTAAATTGTGTTCCTAACTACCCTACCGCTGTGAGAGGTCATTGCTAAACTGTTCTTTTCTGTTTATTCATAGACCCCAGAGCCAGTTGAAAACTACATCAGTGAAGGAGAGATTGAAGATGATCTGAGTTCTTCTACCCCAAGCACAGCAGAGCTGGAGATACGTGGATCCAGCCAAGAAACAGATGAAGATTATTTTGAGACTCTGTCACATCAAAGTGGATCTTTGTCGGATGTAAAAACTGAGCCTTATGAGAGTGTATCAGACACAGAGTCTGTTTCTAGTGTAACTGGGGACACTTGTTTGGATTCAAACAGCCTTCTTACTGAAAGAAAAAGTCTATGCTACAGTCTTCCTAAAGCAAAGGCACAAACAACCTTCCATGAACTTAAGTACTCGAGGCAACCAGATTTCACCCAGCAGGTGCAGTTAGAAGTGTCCTCAACAGGAGCACCAAGGCAGACTGAATTTTACATACAACCTGTGAAGTCAGAAGGTGAAGAATTGAGTGATGAAGAGCTAACACTAACTGGTGGTATTTCCCCAAAAGAGAACCAAATCAGTGAAGAGGGCATTATATCACAGAAAAATAGGAGGATTGTAGCACCATTGCAAAATAAAGCGGAGTTTGAAAGCAGAACAGCACAGTCCTGTACCAGCTCAGTACATACCGCAAATGATGTTACAAGACAGAAGAAAGATCCTGCAGTATTAAGAACTGCTTGTTTCAAAGCAAACTCAGAAAGTTGTTTGACTTTTCCTGAGCTGTGGCAATTTTCCTTCCTTTCGGATGCAGCATCAAGCCGTAGTTTGCCTAATCTTCATTTTGAAACAAATGGACCTAACTGCAGGATTTACACTGAGACATCTGACTATAAGTGTGATTTAGATTCTATGTCCAGTGTAAAATGCAGCAGGAGGAACTCATTAGACAGTGAAAAGACTACATGTAGAAGGATAAAACATGGGAGTACAGAGACCATGTTTACATCAGATTCATTCTTTTACCAGACTTACTCAAAATCGCAGCCACCACTCACTAGGTCAGACATTACAGAAAGTAAAACATGGCACAGTGTACCTGAAAATATCAGTGCTCAAAGCAGGACAGAGTATGTGGGGAACTGTATTCACCTGACAGACAAATTTAGATGGTCATGTTCCAGAATACATCTTCAAGGCCTGGATTTGGAGTACACTTGGAAAAACATAGAAAAGGTACCTGTAAGCCCTGAACAGGTAATACAAATTGAGGGCAAATTTGGCATAAAAAGATCTCTTCTTGATACTGACATAGATGGAAATGAGTGTCATCTTTCTCAACCAGCAGATTCTCCCCAATGTCTTGATTACTGTTTGCACCCTGAATCAGAGAGGTGTGGCATTAGCCCAGAAGCAGCAGGTACAAGTGCTGGTAGCTTATCTTCTACACAGATTGATGCTTGCGAATGTAATCTGAAACCAAAGGAGACTTCATCTGCCCTGAGCTGTGAGCCAGTGATCATAAACATTGAAGAATGTACAAATAATGACAAGTACAGATCTGAACAAGATCTGGAAGCAGACAGATTCCTTTGTGATAGTGATGTTGAATCTGGCATTGGTCACACTGAGAACTTAGCAGCTTGTCATGTAGGTTTTCCTGCTATTGTGGAAAACAGAGATTGTGATTCTTCTGTGAAATGTGTTTCCACTGGTAGGGTACAGCAGAGACATTTGAAAGAGAATGATCTTGAATCTGGACTGCCAGGTACAGAGATTTTGGCAGGGGAAAAATGGGTAGATGATTCTTCAAACCATGATGTTGGTTGGAAAGTGCTAGAAACCACATTGCAACCTGGTGGTGGTAACACTAGGGCAGAATATGAAGAGTCAACGCAGCAAAGTTCAACTCCCAAAACTAGTGCCTTAAGAAGTCACTCCAAACTAGTAACAAATGAACATACTCTTCTTGAAGGAAAGGATGAAGACAGTGTCTTTGCTGTTGAACTAACTCCCAGATCAGAGTATCTAAACCAGAGAAGGCATTTAATGGCTACTCCAGACTTAAAGCCTGCCCTAATTATAGTATCTGTAAAGCAGAAAGGATTGCAGTCCAAGACACTGGATGATAACCTTCCTACTGAAGCAGTGACTGGAACAATGACAAATGTAGTGAGAAGGGATTTGTTGTCTCCCCAAACTGTTAGCAAACCTCATCATGAGGCAGAAGGAGTTCTGAGTGAAAGCTGTAGCCATAAAGAAGAAATTCTGGCCAACCACCCTGTTCCTGGTAGTGCAGAGGTACTCCCTGAAAGGGATACAGCTGAAGAAACCCCAGAGGTTTCAGAAGAGACAAGAGATAAAACAGATGCAGTTTCATCCTCAGGGCTCACTAGTAGTAATTCTCGAATAACAAGTGCAGAAGTGGAATTCAGGAGTGTCCCTGCACCACTTGGCCATGATACACCCACTGCAAGTGCTCAGGCAGATCAGTGTGAAGAAGCACACAGCACTTATCATAGCAGGAATGATGGTGTGATCTCTGAGAAAGAGCCCTGCAGAGCAAAGACTGGGTTTGAGTTAGAACAGTTCAGAAAGTCACAGGCTGAAACAAAGGATAAGCAGGTGTCTAAGGAAGAGGAATTCAAAGCACATCAAGGCAGAGAGGAAGACTTGTATATAGCGAGTGCAGCAACAGCAGAAATGTGCAGTGTAAGAAATTTCTGTCAGGCAGATGATGCTGATGTGAACCTTCCAGAACCCAGTATCATCTCTGACCAAGCAGTAAGTAGACAAGGAAGTGAAGGTTGTGATGATTCAAAGGAACAAATAAGTAATAGTGAAGAACGTTCTCCTAGTGAAGGAAAGGAGGACTCTCCTGCTGAAGACACACCTAGCCCTAGCAAAGACAGTATGCTGAATCTAGATGAGTCTGATGTCTTTACCTATTCCCTGAAAAGGGAGACCCATAATGCTTTCATGCTGGGCCTAGACAACATAAGTACCTGCAGCACTAACAGCGAGGAGATGGAGGACAACGCATCTAACATCCTGGGAAGTAGCAGCAGTCTCTATAAAACTATGCAAAAGCCAACAAAGAATGGAAATAGTGGGAAAGCTTCTAGGTTTTTGGTATTCTCAAAAATGACATCTTTCAGGAAAACTAAGCCTGGTACAGCAGAAAATCAGGGAAGCAGCAGTTTCTTTGGCAGCAAGGCAAAGTTGGAAGAGCTGGATGCAGGGAAAGAGGATGAAGACACTGAAAGTTTACAGTCTTTCAAAAGTTGTTCGTCTGGTTCAACTTTCCATAGGAATGAAGGTTACACCTCTGAGTGCTCTGATGATGATGATTTATTCTATGAGAGGCCTGCAGGATTATTCAACAGAATGAGCTTGAGGAAGGCTTCTGGCTCTGGTCGAATATTGATGGAAGACATAGATACAAATTCAACTTCTTCCACAATGGCTGCTGTTAAATATGCAGTTTCAGGTTCATCTGAAAACAATGACAGTGAAACTGTAGAGTACTCTGGAATTAGGAAATCATTCCCTGAAAATGAATACAAAAGAAACAAAACCCCTGAGGCTAAGAAATTTAGGACAAGGTTGGCTTTGGCTCACAAATCCCTCTCAAGCTTATTTGAATCGAAATCTCCAGAAAAGGAAAACACTGAGCAGAGCTCAAGAGTATCACTGAAAAATGAAAAGGAGAAAGCCAAATTTCGTCAGAGTGCCTGGAAAGCTTTTCTAAAAAGCAAGGAGACAGATGGACTGAAAAGGCCTGTCTTAGTGAGTTTGTCACCAACACAGGAGAGTCTTAATACAGCCAGTGGCCATGTAATGAGAACAAAATCAAAAGAGCAGCAGGATAGTTCTCACAGAAGCACATTTTTTAGAACAGAAACAGCTAATGCCCTCTCAACAGACAGCAACTATTTTGACACTTCTGTGCAGCCTGTTGGTATCTCTTCACCTGCAAGTATGTCCAGAAAGCGAACACAGTCTCATGACTTGGGCATGAGATACTCACCGAATTCGGACTGTGATGAACAGCAGGAGGCTCTGAGCAGCAGTTTAAATACTTCTTTAGAGGAATACTGGGTGAAAACTCCAGTTAGCCCTACTGACTCACAGTCACTGTTTAGTCAGTCAAGTCCGTCATGTCCCCAGCTCTCAAATTCTGATGGTAAAGACATGCCTTGCAGGCCCATGAGTCCTAAACCACAGAGTCCACGATCCACTTCTCAACACAAGAGCTTCCGCTATCCTGGAAGAATATATGCTACTTCAATGATCTCTCTTGGGAATAGCTCTGCTGTTGAAAGCAATTTGGAGGCTCCTGAGAGACCAAAACCACTGAAACCCAGAGGTAGCCTCTTATTTTCCATACACTTGCTGGACAACGAATACCAGAGGGATGACAGTGGCATAAGCAGTCAATCCCAGATCAGCTTAAACACAGCTTCTTCCACTAGTGACATGGTCCAAGATGAGGTGAGTTGTTGTTTGGGTGTGATCAGGTGGTGGTTTCCTTTGCAGTATTTTGGTTCAATGTGATTAAGGAATTCCAGTATTCTGGTTTGATACTATTTAGGAATTCCAGTGAAACTCTACAATGGCTTAAAGAACACAGAGCTTAGATGGGTGTTTAAATATTCCTCTTGTCTAAGACAAGTAGCACTACTAAATTGTTCTGTTTCTGATCAGGGTAATATGAATCGCTGTACTGTCTAAGGGAGGATTTACCACAAAAAACTCAAGGAATGGAGTCATCACCACATGCCAATATGCCTCAGACATATGACACAAACACTACTCTCTGTTCAACTCCAGTTTTCACCTGGGTTAAATCAGGCAGACACCAGTCTTGTAACTGGTGTAAATAAGTTTCTCTAAGTGAAAGGCAACAGAGCATTCCTATTGCTAGCAGTCACTTTAATGAGTAACATTTTTTTTCTTTAGACAACAAGTAGCTGTCTGATGCAGTTGTGCCAATCAATGAGGCAGGAATTATAAAATATGTAGTTTTATTTCTGGCAAGCCCCACCCACAACTCTATACTAATGAGTTACATTTGGGTTCTAATTCGGTTGGGAAAATCTTCCCAAGGATGCTTATGGGCAATTCATTCATTTAGGAGAATCAGAACATTGGAAAAGTTTAGGCACCAAATGGCTTTGCCTCACTTACAAATAGGCAGCCTGGAGCCCTAGGGAAAGTCTGTGCTACTCACTGTGGTGGAGTAGGAATTTCAAGCTAGTCCCTGGCTCCTTTGTGGAAGTGTTGGAACTGCTCAGCCCTTGAGAGGCTGCCAGATCTTCCCAGGATGCTGGTAAAGAGGCAGATGATGTCTGAGCTGATCCTGGTTCCTCTTGGCATGGGGGTTTGCAGAGGTGCAGGCAGAGTCTCTTGCAGATGTGCAGAGAGCACCATGTCAGTGGCACTTCCTGCCACATCGTGAGGTACTTAAATGCCTTCTTCTGGGAAACTTGAGGCACTTCAGTTTCCAGGTAGTTCAAGCCCAAAATATCAGGGCTAAGCTGGTCGGAAGCATGAGGCAGAGCAGAGCATATTGTCCAAGAGCAGCAAGGTAAAGGCAGTTCTGTGAGGCAGAGGCAGCAAGGCAGAAGCAGCACAACTGGTTGCAACTTCGCTCAATTTCTATTACTTGCCCAAGTGCAGTGGCTCCTTTGGCACAGAGATTCACCAATCAAAATGGCATCTGCCAAACTGACCATATTAGGTGAGCCCAGGGCTTGCTCACCTTTATTTGGGCAAGACACCAGCAAGTAATTAAACACCTGTGGGTACCTGTTTATCACTTTGGGAAGGGACATAATGGCCTAAGCCTTTGTTTTCCTCCTACTCTTCCTTCCCCCGTCAGCAGAAGGGTGGGTCAAGCCAGGACATCTAATAGGCCTATTAGCCTTCCAGGGCACTGTCTTTGAAAGCACTACCAGTCTTTTGCAGGAACCATAGATATCCTTTGATTGGCACTAGGAGTCCTTTTCTGCCTTTTCTACAGCAAGCAAATAAAAAACCATGGACAGCAGTTCCTTTTGATGTTCTATTGAGTTCTACTCCAGGTAGCACAATGATTTTCTTGTGGTAGGCCAGCTCTCACAGAAAAGATTATATCTTTATTAGATATTTCTGTATTGGCTGAGATCTTTAAAAGCAGAGACTTCCTCTGTCAGTAGGCTTTTAATATCAGAGAGAATTTCCTAACTTGTAGCTGGGAGCTTAGGAATCTCTTTTAGCAGCCAAACACAAACCACCAGAGTGATTAGGATTGATCTAGTAGCTGAGACCCCAGAACCTGGCTTGATCATCTCATTTTTTCAGTATTATGGACAATGAGTTTGGACATGAAGAAATGGGCAAAATAATTTTGCTGAATAGATGTGCAAAAAATGGCATATGAGAGAGGGTATGAGATCCTGCATACCACAAGCAGGTATTTTTCAGAGAGTTCAGGAAGCTGGAACTGCTTGATGAGTTCTGCAGCTGAAGGCTGGCTGTGTTCAGCTCATTTGAGTGCTCATGTAGATATTGCTGCTGCTGCCTTTTTTCTCTTATGTCCCAGGTTAGAGTAAAGTTTTAACATATCTTTCAAAATGGTCTTAGCCTGTCCTTACTCCCTATTTTTATTACAGAAACTTCCTATTTTTTTTGTGCAGAAACAAGAAAGTTGGTTGAATAGCTCCTTGGGAGGTCATCTAACCCTACAGCCTTCTTAAGACAGGACTAGTGGCAGCACCAGGTAGACAAAACCATCACTTTGTTTAAACAGATCTTGAAAACCTTACCTTAGGTAAAGATTTCACCATCTCTTTGGGAAAAAGCCTTCCTCAGGAAATTTTTTTTTTCCCCCAACCACAGCTTTCCAGGCAACAATTTTTGCCCATTGTCTTTTGGCATTGTCTGGCACTGCTGAGAAGAGTCTGGATCCACCATCCATGTACTACAGAATTGTTGGAAACTGCATTTGTATTGCCTTTAGTGCCTTCATATCATCTTAAATTAACCCAGTTCCCTCAAATTCTCCTAATGTATTCCAGATTGGGGGTGGGTGGGTGGTGTTGATTGTTTCATTTTGAGTTTGGGGATGAGCTTTTGGTTTGTTTGTTTGGTTTTTTTTTTTTGTTTGTTTAAAGCTAGTGCCATCTGGAATCTAAAGAAGCTTGAGGGTGGCAGTCTGAGAAGTGAGGGCTGTAGTACTGGAATTGCTGTGGGCAGAAGGGGAATCACTCCTGTGCTCAGATTTTCTTGAAAACATTTTTCTCTTTCATGGGCATCAACTTAACTTATAAACTTAATACTGGCTGTCATGTTCCAAACAAGAGATTTCAGTGTTGTGTCAGCCTAGGAAGATGCAAGATACTTGGACTACACATATTAACAACAGATGAAGCCTCTCAGTAGGAATAAAATCCTTGACCTGTACTTGACCTTGACTCAAAAGAGCATCTGGGAAAGCATGGAGGCATGAGGCATTTGTAAAGCCTTGAATAGGAAAGCTCACATCCTATAACGTTAACTGTTAGGAGCAAATAAATTATTACTTAAATTGACTGCTAGATTAAATAATTTAAAGGAACACATGAAAAATTTAAATCATATCTAAGCTATATAAAAACAGTTTAACTTCCCTGATTCTTCTGGAGGCTGCAGAATATGATACATGAAAATGGATCAACACAGCTGGAGCCTAGAAATTAATGTAAATGTCCCAACTTTCAGGGCACAACATCTAATCTATTAAAGCAGATAGGCCTTTTATTTATTTGCATTGTCACAACATTGTCAAACAAAGTAGAACTGAACCCTGGATTTCCTAAGTGAAACTGTTTTTTTGGAGTCACTGAAAATACAACAGAGACATTTGGCAAAGGATATTTGCAGTGTTAAGCCTTTCCAACATAGTTATCATCTAAACATGAAAGGTGGTCTTTTTTATGTATGTTGCTAAGTAAAGAGGTGATAAAATTCTTAATGGTGGGTTTGAAGAAAAATCCTTTTCTATTCCATGCCAGTAAAGAGAGGTGCAAATCAAATGCATAGTTGTGAAGTTCCTTCAGCATGCTTTGCAGTGTGCACTCCATGATGGAATTGTGTATATATTCCACAAGCCTCCAGCCAGGTATTTTTCCAGTGATAGTGTGGTGCCAGACTGCACTGGATCAGCTTGCTCCTGGTCCCTCTGACTACCACTCCAGTAAGTAACTTTGCTTAGCCTGATGGAGTACAGACCAGCCTCTCTGATATTACCTGCTAATGGTTAATGTTCTCCAAGATACTCCCAGGACAAAGATTTTGTGCTGAAAACAACAAGAGAGAACAATTACCAGCTTGCTGCTGTGTCAAGGCCTTCACTACATGCTTAATTAATCTGTTTTGTGGCATGATTTTACATATATAATTTTGTTACCCTGCAGGCAGGAATGAACTGTCCTACTATGCCCCATGTTCAGAATCTGTGCAAGTTCTCCTCGCTCCTCTCCAATATGATGAGGTTAGGCACAGAACACCAGCAGAATACTCTTCCCTTTTTCAGAGCATCTAGTAGATAAGAACCATTTCTGGTCTTACCAGTGGTGAAGAAGAATTGCTCTGGGTTTGTTTGCTAAGTGAGAGCAGACAGGAAATGCCTACAGTGATTTAAAGGTTATTGTATCTGGGTTCTTCAAATAAACTGTGAGAAAGTGGAGAAATACTACTGTCAGGACACAACATTTTCTTGTCATGAAAAGAGGCTCATGAAATCATTCCTCAGTGTTGTTATCTTCCAGCTTAACTGTTATTAATTCTAATAGTGATGCTACCTGAATTGGTAGTTAGATGCCTGAGAGCATGCTTGATTTCAAATTGTTCCAGTATAAAACCTGTAATTTTGTGCAAGCACTTGTCAAAAGGTAATGAGAGGGAAGTGCAAAGCTGTGCAGTTTCTTGCTCTTGGCCCCAAATCAAGCAAATAAAATGGAGAGCACAAAAAGCACATAAGGAAGCATAGGGCTTAATCTATCAGACCTTCAGGCATCTAGGAAGCCTTCTCACAGTGTGGCTGAATTAGAGTCAGACAGGCACAGGCAGACAAGACTGGTCATTACTGCATTTTCAGAGACACTGTCTGTCCTTGTACATAATATTCTACAGACAGAATGACCTGAATCCCAGTAGTAATGTTACTGCAAAATGAGATGTAGAATGAGGATGAAAAGGGCATTGTCCTATGCAGAGAGAGTGTTTATTATACTCTCAAAGGACAGCAGAGCTGCTGCTTTGAGGTGGAGCACCTCTAAACCTGTGGAGAAGACTGAATGGTAAGATTGGTTGAATAGTTCCGGGGCTAGATACCTGAGCTTTACAATCTCCTGTTGCAACTGCTCTGAAGCATACAAAATTTCCAGCCAACAAACCCTGTCTTTTCACCTGCTATCTGTAAAACAGGAGTCTAAACAGCAATGCCAAACGCCACCTGAAAAGAGGCCAAATGAGAAATGGGTTTCCCGTTGGAAAAGGAGGCCCCCCCGGGTTCCACCGTCCCCACACCCTATATCCACCGTTGAGAGCAAAGCCTGGAGGATTTCCTTTCTTGCACCACATGAAAAAAACAAGGAGATTCCAGAGAGGAGGAGGAAGAGACCTAAACCTCTCTATAAGTGCTTCAGCTTCGATGATGTTTGGATGGAGAGGAACCAAAAAAGGAAGCTAGAGAAGGAGACACAGCCAGAGAAAGGGATTCAATTGCAACACCTCCCAGAGGACCAGTTAAAAGTAAGAAACTGCACACCATCCTCCTCGTTCTCTGGCACTGTCTTCCTCTCTGCTCTGGCTGCGTCTTTCTACTGTCAACATAATCCTGTCCTTGTACTTTATCTGATACCAGTTCCATCTGCTTTTACTTGGTTTTGGTAGTCTGTGCAGACTGATCAGACAGTAGACTAGTGCATAAGTGATGATCTCTAAAGGTGGTGGTGGGCTTTTTAGTCACTCTAAGTGAATTCTTGCCTCAGGCCATATTGGGCAAGAGGATACAAGAGCATCAGATTGCTCTGTGAGCTGAACTATGAGGAGCAGACAGCAAATAAAAGTTGCCTTGAATCAATATAAATTAAACTGATGAAATCTCATGTGGTGCCTTGTGGCATTGCTGTATAACTTTAACGAGGGATGTCTAAATTAGACTTCCCTTGAATTTGAGGCCAGCTCCACATTTCCTACTGAGAGAAATTCCTGCTGTGAAGTGCTCAAAGAACAATGCCACTGGGGCTTTAGCTATTAGTATTCTCCTCACCACAGGGGCAGACTTTTAGATCAGCATTCTGATTGCTTGTGACAAACTTTGTGGCTGTTGTGACTCACACTGATGGCATCTGTTACTCTTGGATCCGGAGATGAGGTCCGGTCCCTCCAGGGAGAGCTGTGAATCTGTATCCAAGAGCCAAATTTAGCCTTTGTACACAGAAAAAAACTTCTGGGGGAAAAGGACATAAGATAGAAGGACAGTTCATGCAGTATCTGATGCTAATATGGAGGAAGCTTCTGAGCAAGTTTGGAATCAAGTAGCAGATATTCAAACAAAAGCTTTCCTCAGGGTTTTCTGTTTTGATTTTTCTTCATTTATTTCCTTTTCACTGTGTTGTTCTTGTTGTCTACTTCTGTTTGTTCTTGCGTCAAAATGACAATGTCTAGGAGCAGAGCTGAGGCCCCAGTCCTGTCACCACTTCAGCACATGCTTAAGCATATGTGCACAAATTATTCTGTGGATGGTGAGGGGAAACATCCACCTGACGTAGCTCAGCTTGTCTGCTATGGCTTGCCTGAAGGCAACCTGTTACCTCATAACTGTCTGCCTGGGATAGCCTCCCAGAAAAGCTGATGGAGAAGCCAGGTCAGTTCCAGAAATGGTTTCTGAAAAACTGCCTACTCTCCTCCCTTTCTCAAGGAAAGAGACTAAAAACCTGTGCTGTTTTGTATGTGTAGGGCTGTTCAAATAAAAACATTACCAGCTGATGCTTAGATTAGTGCTGGGTATGACCTGTGATATGTTGCCTACTCGGTGTGGATGCTTCCCTGCCTCAGCCCCATACTGGCTTGTGTATTTCTGTGGTTCAAGTGAGCATGGAGCAAGCCGTGGCTGGTGGGTCAAACTCGGTAGGAGACATGCTGTTTAGCCCAGTTGTTTTCATGACCAGAGCAAACACAGAGCTACTTGGGCCAAACTTGGTATGTTCCAAAAGGTGAACACCAGATGTGTGAAACCTGTGTATCTGGTTCTAGGGCCTTGCAACACGGAGGAGGCTGGAGACCTGCTTCTGTATGTGTGTGCATGTAGCTGTGCTTGCAGGTGCGCCCATAAATTCGGAAACCCTGATACTGAGCTCCAACAGCTGGAGGTGTCAATAACACCCCTTTGGGGTATTATCTGTGGAGAGTTCACCATAACCTGGCAAGGCTCTGGATGCCAGGACTATCCAAAGCTCATCATAGCCCACTTCTCATGGAACTGAATCCTCCTGTTTTGCTACTTAGTTCATTAACATTTTGCTAATGACAGCATCTTGAGTGATTAGAACTGCAGCTGGAGGCTCAGCCCCACTACTTCAGTTATGGTGAAGACAGTGAATCATAGAATCAGCCAGGTTGGAAGAGACATCTAAGGTCATCCAGTCCAACTTGTCATCCATCCCTATTCCAATCAACTAGATCATGGCACTAAGTGACTCATCCAGGCTTTGCTTGAACACTTCCAGGGACTGCAACTCCACCACCTCCCTGGGCAGCCCATTCCAATGTCAGTCACTCTCTCTGGCAAGAGCTTCCTCCTGATATCAAGCCTAGACCTTCTCCAGCACAACTTGAGACTGTGTCCCCTTGTTCTCCTGCTGGTTGTCTGGCAGAAGAGACCAACCCCACCTGGCTACAACCTCCCTTCAGGTCGTTGTAGACAGCAACGAGATCTGCCCTGAGCCTCCTCTTCTCCAGGCTGCACACCCCCAGCTCCCTCAGCCTCTGCTCACAGGGCTGTGCTCCAGGCCCCTCACCAGTTTTATCACCCTTCTCTGGACACGTTCCAGCACCTCAACATCTCTCTTGAACTGAGGAGCCCAGAAGTGGACACAGTACTCAAGGTGTGGCCTGACCAGTGTAGAGTACAGGGGCAGAATAACCTCCCTTGTCCTACTGGCCACACTGTTCCTGATCCAGGCCAGGATGCCATTGGCCCTCTTAGCCACCTGGGCACGCTGCTGGCTCATGCTGGCTCCTGAGGCATGTGAATGTTTTGTTTTGAGTTTAATAAAGAAATCAATTGCGTAGCTTTTCTACCTCGTGCAGAGTTCTGAGTGCTTAGTGCTGTACAGGCATGAAACAAGCTAGGGAAAAGGAATCCCCGGCTCAGTAATAAACAGAAGCCAATAAACCATGCTCAAACTAATTCTTAGAGTTCCTTGACAAGTGTGGATAGAGATAGAAATCTAGCCCGTGCTGCAGGGCATGTTGGCCAGCACCGAGACCATTAGTGTTTGTAAGGAGAGCGACCAATTACCTCAATGGCTGGCTTCTCCGGGAGCCATCAGCTCACACAGCTTGAATGCTGTCTGCTCTGTTGATTGCACATTTGGATGCTGCAGGAAAGCAGCTTCTCCTTTAAGCATTTGCACCCTTACTTTCTGGTGCAAACTTAGCTCTAAATTGTAATCAGCTGCGTAATGACTGGCAGCTGCCCTGTGCTCGTTGAGGTGTCGTCATTGAACCACACCTGTCTGGGGGATATGTGGGCTTGAGGTAGTGCTCTGCTTCAGTCTCCTTTGGGTAGTAGAGGTGAGTGGAAAATATGGAATAACACAGAGATGGAGTTGATTTTTACTGTTTTCGTTGTTTGCAGCGTTATGGTAATTGTTGACTGCTTTTATGTGCAGGCTAAGAGAGCCAAATGCTAAGTGTGTTTGAGAGAGCTGTTAGAGTTCAGTGGTTATTTCCTATATGCCTGTACGACTGCATTTCTTGGCCTGCCTTTTTTGTTTGTAGTAGTCATTATGTCGTTTCTTTTCGTATTGTGTTGTTCTGTCTTTGCAACTCTATTCCTGTAATAACTCTGGCTCATTCATACTCCTAAGTGTGGTGAGAGTGCTGTCTCAAGCTGCAGTGTTGGAGGGTGGTTTTATAAGGATGCTAAGCCTCTTTTTATAAGGAGAAATATCACAGAAGGAGCTTTATAAGATGTTCATTGTCTGTTTTGGTTTTGTGACTGGAATGAGGCAACTATATGGGGCTTTGGAGATCTGAAATTGCAAGCCTGATGTTTTCTGACACATGACTGCCTTGGGATGTGTGGCTTCAGTTGCAACAAGTCCTGTTGTGTTAAGTCAAGATCAGGTCAGTGTACAAGGTGATGTAGCACTGCAATATTGTGGAAATAACTAAGAGGTCAAACCTGGGAGGAATTCTTGGTGTTTTCAAGTGCTGATTTCTGATACTGTTCTAACATTCAGATCAATGCATTGTGCGGTAGTAATAAGAAACAATTCTAAAGACCAGAATTTGGCATTCAGAGGGAGATGGACAAATGGTCAAGAGACTACCTTTAAAATAATAAATAAACCCAACACATTTGAAGTGTCAGTCCTAAACTGTTCTGTATACTAGTCTTTGTTTTGCTGCTCATCAGCTTTAAACGGGGACAGCCTGTGTAAATTCCTGGAGTCAAACTCAAAGCTTGAACCAGGTGTCCCTTGTAATGAAATGCTACCAGTAACAAGCTGAGCAGCTTCTGATCTCTTAGCTATTTTTAATACAGTATGAATTCCCTAGCTAGAGTGTGATGGTTTGGGTGTCCTCTGCCCCCTACACTTTTAGAAATCACCCAGACTAGACTCAGTGGGCTCTGGAAATTTGAATGAAGCTTGTATTTACAGCTAGCACAGTTTACAAGCAGATATTTACAGTATATACAGTTATAGATAGAAATACACAAGGTAAAAGCTAATACAGACACAACTCCCCTCCCAGAAACCTGAGTCCCCAGGAGGGGCTCTCAACCACCCCCTCACCTTTCCCCTACCCCTCTCAACCTTAACCCCAGTCCCAAGGAAGAATGGAGGTTTGGCCAAGAGGGTTAAGAAGCAAGGTGAATCAGCAAAGCAAATGGAGGGTGAGGTTAGAAAGCAAGATGGAGTTCAGCCAGCAGCCTCAGCTCTCCAGCAGGCAAAGAGCTGAGATCACAGCCCAGCATGAAGTGCCCAAGCAAAGTGACTTTATCTTTGTTTTGCCTTTCTTTTTTACACATCTCAGCAAGGCTGTGAGGGAAGTAGACCTCACCATTGTTTTCATTTCTCAGCCTATGATCTAATTCTTCTCACCAGAACATTCTAGCAAGGCTCAAACTAGCACACTAGAGTGGCAACAATGCCCCAAACCACTGATACGTGTAACTCTGGAATGGCAATGAGCTCTGTTTTGGGAATTATTTTTGCAAAAAAACTGTTTTAGAGATGTGTCTGAGCTGTCTGCCTGCTCCTGTCCTCTTCCCTATTTTGATTAAATAGTTAAAACTTGGCTGTTAAGCTTGATGCCTCTCAAGTGCATAGCAACAAGAGCGCAGACGTGGCTTCTGCGTGCACAGACATGGCTTCTACGTGGGTTCGTTAGAGCGAGATTTCTGCACTGCCAAATTAGTGATTCCTGAAAGGCCCATCAGGGGACTAGACCCAGAGGGGGTATAGCTTGGAAAAAAACCCTCTCTTTTATTTTGAAACAAAAATGAGAAGCACTAAAGAAGGGACCTTTAGCTTATTGCCCTGAACATGGCTCCTAGAAATATGATTTTTACCCCATCTGAAAGGCAAAAACTCAATGTCGCTGTGTGCTACCATGGTTATGAGCACTGTGGGCACCTGGGAGGGTAATTAACACACTTTTGGGAGGGGATTGAGTGCCATAAGTCTCCTCGTGTTGTGTACCTGTCATGGCACAGATAATGCAGCAGAGGTAAGTGTCTCTCCTAGGGGCTGAACTGCTGTGCATAAGAGGATGCAAACCCACTTGAACCTCTAGCAGAAAATGTGGAAGAGAGGATCTTTACTATAGTCTTCTAGTCCCTTGTTGCCTCTCCTTTCCCTTGTAGGTTGGGGGAAACCCTGCCCATGTGTTACTTACTAATATCTCTGAACATGCCTCTTCTCTTGACTGCAGGTTGTACAGGCCTGTCCCCCATGCTATAGAAATCAAGTGATGCCTGTACCTGAAATGTGCTCTGATGTGCCAGGGATTAGTAAGAAGGAAGCCTGCATTTTTTAATTGTCATGGCCTTCTCACACAGCTCTGAGGCAGTATTCTGCTTCCTAGTCTTAAACAGAACAGTAGTGCATGCTCTCACCTTTCATGTAATTAACCTAGACTTCACCTTTGGCATTTTCAGAGCTGCAGCCCAGTAAGTTGCCTGTTTTGCTTGATTTTATTGTCAGTGGAAGAGCATGTGCTCCCACCGGGGCATTGCTGTGGCTTTTCTCTCAAGTTACTTTGAACAGGGTTAATGCTGTCACTCAGGAGATGGTGATTTGAGCCAGTGCTGGCTACGTTCTCTTTGTTTAGGAAATTAGGAAGAATAAAGCAAACCAGTCACAGAGCAGCAGCACTGTCAGCTGCTTGGGCAGAATGTGGCTATTCCAGGAGCTTAGTTTGCTGTTCAGTTTTGGATGGATGTTTTGACTAATTGCCATCTTTTAAAGAAGAGGCTTCAGATCCAGGCTGGTCATCAGACTTTATGTCGATGGACTGTGGGCTGGTAGGCAGAAGGAAAAGATCCTAAAAAAACTTCTCAATCTCAATACACCAAACCAATGTCAGTGTGAAGAATGGATGTGTTGTGAATGGATGTGTTGTAACTGGATGTCACTGCAGCAAAAGGAAGGGGTAATACAGAGGTGAAAAATGGCTACACCCATGGGACTGATGGTTACTGACCAGCTGACTTCTCAGCTCCCTGCAGTCACTGGTATTTTCTCTGTGTGCCAGTCACAGGAGGTACGTGGGAGAAAGAGAGAAGGAAAAAAGAGTGCATTACACGTTCAGTTCTCTAAGTTTCAGTGACTTTGACTGTAATCTGTATTGCTTATTGTCAGATGATCTATATTCTTGCAGTATCTTGGCCAATATCTTGTGAATCCTTGAGGAAGTAGCAGGGAAATGTTGGTCTTGTTTCCTTATATCAAACAGATATTATTTCTGTTTCAAGGTAGATGAGAGGAGGCAGAAAATGTTGAAAGTTTCTTGATGCAGCAAGATTAACAGAAAATACAGGTTTTCACATAGGAAAGGAGAACCTTGTTTATATTTTGGAGTTGGTTGATAAATTTTATTAAGAAAAAGAAACAAAGAAGAAAATCCCCAAACTTTAAGTGAATTTAAGTGAATGTCTGCATAAGACAGTTTTTCACTTTAAGTGAATTCATTTAAGTGAATGTCTGCATAAGAGAGTGGGTCAGGCTGTGGGCTGGGTGGGGGATGTTTATGGTAGTGCTCTGTGTGACTGTGGCTTCTTAAATGAAAAAAAAAACCAAACCAAACCCAACTTGTCTTTTTTTTTTGCTTGTTTTAACTCTGAGTTACTGAGATGTTGGAGGTTTTAAGCTGTGTCTATATGTCTATATATGTTTCCCTCCTTAAAGTGGCAAAATTTATTAATTCAAGAAGATCTGACAATGGTATAGAGCTTTCAGATTGTTGTAAAGTTCTGTAAGATTTGTAGAACAATCAGCCAGGCAGGGGAAAGAGAGAGAGAGTACCTTAAACTGAGGAGAACAATGTTGTGGTATCCGTGTCCTATATGGCTGGGGACTGATAAATCAGTGAAGGGAAAACCCTTATTTGCATGCTAAATACCAGAACAGAAATTCTTAGTAATAAAGTTGTAGGATGCAGGTCTGTAGCTGAGTGGGTGACTGGTTGGGGTGATACACTTCACCAGATGCATTTGATGAGGAGTGAAACTTGCTGTGAACATAGGTATGTTTGGTAATACGTGAAGTATGAGTCCAGACATGGTTGTTCACTTCTCCTGTTCCTACTGCTTGGCAGTTTTCCTGCCTTCTTACTGTTTTCTAACCTCTCTATCCATAACCATCCACATGTGTCTAATATACTAACAGGCAACGGAGGTGGAAAGAGTCGCTCTGTGATGAGTACTGTATTTTGTCCTATGGAGCATCTAAGTTTAATGTTGTCTTTGTTTTCTCTCTTATTGCAGGCTGGAATAAGTCCATCCATCACATCTGCTGATGTCTTTGACATCCTACCACTGAAACTGCATCCTTTTTCCCAGAGCACTCCAACGGGCTTAGACTGTGTGGGCTGGAAGCGGCGCATCTCTTCTCCTGGTGTGTATACTAGTCATAGTCAGACATGAATTGTGATGAGACAATCATGCTTGGGTTTGGGGTATGAAAACTAAACTTTCTAACCTATTTATGTCGAATGCTACATCTGTATCTGGGCAGAAATCTGCTTTAGAATTAATTCTTTTATGTGCTTCTCAAATTCTGGTTTGGTTTTCCCCTGATGAAAAAAACATGGTACTACCTATAGGCAGTGATCAGCTTTCCAGCAAAGATCACTAATGGCAGTGACAGCATACTTGATATAGAAACATTGTGTTGTCTCATGAGAACTTGGTCTCACCTGGGATGGTGTCATCAATATCACTCCCTCAAATTAGACTTCTGCAAATGAAACAGACTCTCTGCCTTGTGTTTGCTGGAGAGCACTACACTACACTCACTACAGTGAGTATTATGAGGTTCCTCTAAAGCTACTAATTAGGCGCTAAATGAGCCTCAAGAGGTAGACATTTCCTGTACTTTAAATCATCTTAAAGAGCAAGTATGCGATATTTTCATGGGCAACATGCATGAGGTATCTTATCTGCTTCATTTCCAATGGCTGATGTTTTCTCAGAACTAAAATCTAAGTTGCAAAGATTATTAAACAGTGAGACATATATTTGCCAGATGTTTTAATTCTCCATCTGATAGTGTCTGCCCAAACACTGCAGATATCTCTATCACAGAGATTTGGAGCAGGAAAAGAAAAGTGGTGTACAGAGGATTTGCTTGGTGGTTAGGAATCTAGCCAGAAAAATGCAACCACAGTTGGATGCCAAGCTACCATTTCTGCCTCAGAAAGTCTCTTTGTGCTGTCAATTAAACATTGCTGAAATTACCTAATTAAGGGACCACAAAATTGTGCTAATTACATCAGAGTTGAATGGTCCTAATATTTTGTCAAACAAAACTGGTTTGCTTTCTGACACTTTGCATAACTCATGTGCAGAGTCATGAGGTTTGATCTGGAAATAAGAAATCAAACCACTTATTACCATGGTGTCAAGAGTCTGCCTGTGCTCTCTCAACGTGAGGGCCTTGATTACTTGCTGTTACAAGCATCTGGTGTTGTGCCAACACTTAGGGCCAGTTCCCTGAGTGAAGTTAAAAAATCTGCAGCTGTAGTCCTTGGAAATCCCAAATGGAAACCCATCATTGTCAAGTTGTCTGTGTGGCTCTGACGTTAGCCGAAATCCCTACGCACCATTGTCATAGAAGTAAATCGTGAGTCACAGCTGATACAAATTTCATGGTGGTTCCCAACTGGGATCTGAAAGAGTTAAAAAATATGTATGAATTTTGTAGGGTAAACAGAGGGAGTACAGTGACCAGTTGGCAGAGCTGTAGACCTTTATATACTGGCTAGAAATAGAGTGTGAAATCTGACTCGTGATTCACACAATATTCCTGAGGTAGATACAAGTGAATCTCATACTATGACCCAAGCCTGAACTCCTAAGGCTTCTGTGTAAATGGAGTGGGGGTGGGGGGAAGGTGGCAATGCAGCAAAACCCTTTTTTCATTATCAAAAACATGTTAGCTGGGCAGAACAATGATGAACAGAGGAAGCACTGCAATTCTACCATATCCATCTCTATTAGCTGCTGGCTTTTGGGCTTCATGTGAATCATGTTGGTGATGATGAGTGTGAGCAGGTATCCTTGTGGTAGGATTCTGCTGGCAAGAAAACTGCAAATTAATGGAGCAGTACTTTTTGAAATTGTTGGATCAGTTTTAGGCTTGGGAATGTCCTTCAGGAAACAGTAATGCAGCAGAATGTCCTCTTTGATTCTTGCACAGCCTTGTTGTGATACCTGTTGCTTTTGACAAAGCAATAGGTCATTTAAATATAAAATGAAATGATGAGTGCATAATTTATATCTTCCTAACTCTAAAGCTACAGCTAATTGTATTAATGATCCTAACACAAGCTTTAGTCACGAAAGACACTGGAAGTGAAAGCACTGTGCAATATGCAGTGGCACTGTGTATTTCCATGTTGAAAACACAGATAGAATTCTCACTCTCAAAATCTGTACCTGGTCACCTTGTGCAGTCAGTGCTGCAAAGACTATGGGGGATGGGGGTATTTTGGAGCCCTCTGTGGTTCTTCAGGTATGAAAAGGTGGTTGTTGTCATACTGCTGTGAGACGTCTCTCATGCACCTACTTGTCACCTTGCTGGGCACAAACTTACTCTCTCAGGTGAGATGCCTGTTCTCAGCTAGAACAACACCACAAGTGCTGGAAGAAGACCTTATGTTTAATGCTGTGCTTGTTAGCTTCCTCTGGCTAGTCATTAGCACTAGAGTCCTGAGACATTGTTCTCTCTGCCTTTATGTCATGCTGGGAGAAGTGAGGCAGACTCAAACCTGCCATTTGGCTATCTCAGCAGTTGGGTCAGGCATACTGTGGTGTTATTAGTCAATGATCAAGTTTTGCCGACTGCCTTTCTGTCACCTTTTCTGTCCAGAGCAGCCACTTGATAAAACTGTAAGGAACCAGTAGATGGCTCTTAACATCTGTGAAATAAAGAGCATCTGAGGTGGTGCTAATCCCGTATTAGCTGTGATGTTTTGATCTCTTCCAGAGAAGTATAGAGGTTTAACAGCCCCACAAATATTTGTGTGTGCACATAGACCCCTGAAATTTGCAAAGTTAACTGTCTTGTTTAAACATCAGGAGCACTTTGACAGCTAGAGGTGCTGAAGTATCTTGTCCCTTAAAAGAACCCTTCTGGTTATGCCCATGTCTTTATACCTTGCAGTATGTTCCTCTTCCTTACTGCCTGGTTTACTGCAGTGTTTCGAATAGGCTGAGATGAAGCGAAGGACTAGCATAGGAAACATGGCACTTCCTAATGCAGATATGGGAATGATTTTCTGGACTTTTGCAGCATCCTGAGAGAGCATTTGATCAAAAAATCACTCCAGGAAAAGGGAGGAAGGGAAGGGCCCAAACCATAGTGGAGTGAGTGGGGGTAGGATAACAAAGCTTTGGGTTAAAGCAGCAGACAAGCATGTTTGTTGTCTTTAGGCTATCCTATCTATCTTCTCCCTCATCTCTCTCCTGAGCCTGAAACCTGTTTATTTGTAACCTGAGACATTGCCTAAAACTGAGAATGCCACTGGGAAGCTGTATAATGCACAGTGGATGCAGCTCTAGGAATGTAGCTGCAGCTGGGCTGAAACTAGCATCTACTAACACTGGTCTGGAACAGATGGAACTTTCTGGGGAGGTGCTGCCACCTCTGAACTTTTCCATAGGGACTTTTTAGCAGGAGACAATTACAAGATGATAGTGACAGACAGACACAAGCAATTGTCTAAGGTGCAGTTCCTTAAGTCCGTGCTTCTCAAAATTTCCATTTTTGTACCTGCCTTTGTTATCTTCTCCCAGGTGTTTCTCCCATGAGCTTCCCAGAGAATCTGTAAAACTTCTGGATAAGGCCACACACATGACCATAAACCTTCAGGGCTTGTCATAACCTCTTAGAGGAGTAAACTTGGTAATTCATGTATTAGAAGATCAGGTTTGTACCTGTGCTTAAATCTGTGTTATTTAAAACCATTATTAAAACGCAGGTTGAACCTTTCTGGCAGTTTTCCCCACGTCTCATCAGATTTATGCAGCTTAAGATCTTTCAGTTTCCCACTACCAGATACCTATCTAGAAGAGATGCCTTGAAGTTCCACCACACACAGTGCTGGTGTTGGTTATGCCAATCAAAGAGGCATGAATTCGTTCTGACTAACGATGAACACACTGATGACCTTAGAATTCTTGGATGAGCACTAAAAATAGGCAAGCTGAGTTCCCAGAGGATGAATCTTTTATGGATAGTCTGGAAAACAGTGACCACTTAGTGATACTGAGTTATCCTCTGGCCTCGCTGGTGTAGTGGAAAGTATTTCTCAGTGGCAAAAGGACTGTTTACTCAACATCATGTGGCCAACTTTCATCTACTGTTCCCAGCTATAGATGGGTTGTTAAACTCACACTTGGCAGCAGTTAATGTGAAGATGTTTGACAGCCACTGGAGAAATCTATTCAAGAGGGAAAATATTAGCTTAATAACAGGACTTCATTATGTCTTATAAATATTTAGCAGTCTTGTAGTTCAGCAAAATAACAAGCTGAGCTATTTATTCCATTTTTGTCACTGCAGTTTTTGAAAGGACAGACAAAAAGCCAGGCTATACATGTCCTCAGAAATAGATCTTTGTAGCCATAGCATTAAATCACAGAATCAACCAGGTTTGAAGAGACAGAAATAGAATAGAATAGAATCGGCCAGGTTGGAAGAGACCTCCAAGATCATCCAGTCCAACCTAGCACCCAGCCCTATCCAGTCAACCAGACCATGGCATTAAGAGCCTCACCCAGTCTTTTCCTGAACACCCCCAGGGACGGTGACTCCACTGTCTCCCTGGGCAGCCCATTCCCTCCAAGATCATTCAGTCCAACCTAACACCCAGCCCTGCCCAATCAACTAGACCATGGCACTAAGTGCCTCATCCAGTCTTTTCTGGAACACCACTCCACCACCTCCCTGGGCAGCCCATTCCAATGGCAAATCATTCTCTCCATCCATCCTCACTAGCCCATGGAAGTATCATTTAATGTAGGTGGCTAAAAAGCGATAGTGTTGCCAACTGTATCTTTTGTCTCGGAATTACAGAGAGAGTAACCTCACTATGGTGATCTTGATTCTGTTTAACCACAGCCACAAATGTTTGCACTCTGTGAGGTCTCTGATAACATGGACCTAACTCAAAGTTTTTCATCCAGCCTTGATGGAAAGCTGGGTCCAGATGATGTCTGAGTTCCTGAAAATTTGACTTGGCAAGTTGAGTGGGGTTGTATGTATTAGCTACTGAGGTGAAAGGTTTAGCATACCAATAAAAACTTTCTGTGGGGCAAAAAATGAAAAAAAAAATCCTAGAAAATCCTGAATGATTCCAGAAATCATTGGTCAAAGCTATGAGGCTACAGGAGAACACAACAGAGGCTAAAAAACCCAGTAGATACTCAGGCTCAGGTTGTCCAAGGCTCAGATTAACCTGACTACCTTAGGCTGTGTAGTGAGAGCCTTAACTTGTAGTTGAAGGCAGTTGTCACTACAGTACCTTTAGCTCACTTCTTTCTTTCTCTAGTATGATGTAAGAAATGTATATTTAACAAAAGCAACCACGAAAGTCTGTAGTTGAATAGAACACCTGGAATAGTGTCTCCAGCCCTGGGCCCCCCAACACAAGGACAAGGACTTGCTGAAGTGGATCCAGAGGAAGGCCATGGAGATGATCAGAGGGCTGGAGCACCTCTACTGTAAAGACAGGCTGAAAGAATTGGGACTGCTCAGCCTGGAGAAGAGAAGGCTCCAGGGAGACCTTACAACTACATTTCAGTATCTGAAGGGGACCTACAGGAAGGCTGGGGAAGGACTGTTTAGAAGGGCTTGTAGCAATGGGATAAGGGGCAATGGTTTTGAACTAGAGAGCATAGATTTAGGATGGATGTAAGAAGGAAGTTCTTTACAATGAGTGGTGAAATACTGGAACAGGTTTTCCAAAGGTGTGATTGAGGTCCCATTGATGGAGACATTCAGGATCAGACTTGATGTAGCCCTGGGCAGCCTGCTTGGCTGGTTGGAGGTGTCCCTGCTGACTGCAGGGGAGTTGGACAAGATGGCCCTGGCGGGTCCCTTCCAAGCCAATGCAATCAGTGAATTTGTGATGGGTTGCAGTTTTGATAGTCCAATACAACATTGCGCCTTCCACAGCCTGAGTTTATAGGAAATAACATCGGGTTTAGTGCTTTGGTCAAGGAGAAATCTAGGTACATGGAGTTTCATTTCTTCTCTTGTACTGAGCATGCATTTCAAGGAGCAGGGCTAGGACAATAGAGACTGAACTGTAGTCTTTCCTTGGCACCTTTTGCGTTTCAGTTGCTGCACTGCCCCTTCCTCTCCTTATCACTCTATGCTCCACATACACAGAACAGCTGCATTCATCTTTGTTGTCAATACTTGTGTTCTTCCCTCTAATTATGATCAAGAAGTATTTCCTTCCATTTGTACTTTAGTGCAGGCCGTTCTAGGGGACCCTGGAAGGACCAGATCTATGCAGAAGAGTGGCTCTGCTGCAGTCAAACCAAGGACATATTTTCATTTCTGCATTGAGAGGCATCAGAGAAAGATATTTTGGGCTAAGTAGCTATATTCAGAAGATAATTGAAGGATTTTTTTTGTTATGGGCCACTGCAGAAATGTTCTTTTTGTTACCACTGCAGAGACTTTTCTTGTAAAGAGTTAACTGAAATATTGAAGGACTTAAAGCTGGTGCAGCAGTCTTGGATGCTTTGTAGCAACCTGCAGTGATAGAGAGAGTTTGGGGTTTTGTCTTTTAAGAAGTAGTTAGTAAAACAGCAGTCTTGCTGAAATAAAATGACTCAGTCTGTGCAGCAGCAAGGTTAAATTCAAGGGATTGTCCTACGAGGACAGACTGAGAGAGTTGGGGCTGTTCAGTCTGGAGAAGAGGAGGCTCCCAGGTGACCTTATTGTGGCCTTCCAGTATCTGAAGGGGGCCTATAAAAAAGCTGGGGAGGGACTTTTTAGGCTGTCAGGGAGTGACAGGACTAGGGGGAATGGAGCAAAGATGAAGGTGGGTAGGTTTCGACTGAACGTGAGGAGGAAGTTGTTGAGCATGAGAGTGGTGAGAGCCTGGAATGGGTTTCCCCGGGAGGTGGTTGAGACCCCATCCCTGGAGGTGTTCAAGGCCAGGCTGCATGGGGCTCTGGCCAGCCTGATCTAGGACAGGGTGCCTCTGGCCATGGCAGGGGGATTGGAACTAGATGATCCTTGTGGTCCCTTCCAACCCTGACTGATTCTATGACTCTTGCTCAGAGCAGGCTATGATGACTATATAATAATTTGGCTTGATTACTTTGGGATACAATTAGCTTACACAGAGATAGTAAAGCAAGCATTTTCGGTTCTTGTGTGAAATTACATCCCTAGTTTTGACTTTGGGTGCTCAGACACACCTTCACTTTGCAAATGGTAGGAGCAGTTTGGTATTTCCTAGTATGCTCCTTTGTATCTTCTGTCACCCTTCCCCTTGTGCTAGCAGGGTTGGCCTGCCTGTTTGCTTTAGTTCACACCTCTCACCTGGCCAGCTCTGAGCTGACCTGGATCACCTCACTGAAGAGATCTAGTTCTGGTCTTATTCTGGTAACTAGCAGAAGAAGTTGTATAATGCTTTCTGCTGTGTGTGGATCCACAAAGCCTAGGACTGCTCTTAAATTATTCTGCTAGCTTGACAAATCTGCTGTTGTAAGGCAGGTGTTTAAGTAGAGCAGAATCTGGAAGCTTCCTTTCTCATAAAACTTCTTTGATGCCTTAAAGCTGTTGTCAAACAGTACAGGTTATTTCTGCATTCTCAGGAAACTTCTGTTCTTTCAGAATTGTTTTTCTAGGGGCTCACTGAATCACATGTTAGGTAATGAGAATATACAACTAATTAAAAAGTAGTTAGTGATACTGTTTCATAGGGAACTCAAGTCTTTTATAAGGATCACACACAAGTAGGGACCATCCCAGGTCTACAGTCTGGGAGTGAATGCTAAAAGATTTTTCCAAGTTCCCAGCTGCAAGCTCCTCAAGTCTCAATCTGTGTTTTTCTGGCTTGGATTTAATTTTGAGTTATTTTTCTGAGGATTTACAAAAATAGTTTTTAATAACAGCAGCCACAGCCAGTTCTAAACATGATTAGTTTGTATGTTAAGTCCTTTCTGAGTTCTCAGGGGAAGCAGATAACGCAGGGTCTCTCTCACTTGAGCATTTTTTAAATGCACAAAATTCTACTGTTCCCATTGATTTATTTTTAAATCCGACAGCTCTGCTAAATTAGGAGGAATGATCTCTGTCCTACTCTTGCTTTTTTAATGCCTTGAAATCGGCTTTAGTAGAAATCAGCTGCTAGAAACTGCAGCTGAGAGCAGTTGAGCTGCCACAGAGGGAGCCTCCTTAGTGGACCCCTATGATGTCAGGATGCATCGAGACAGGCAGAGAGGAGGGTAGGAATCCAGCTCAGTCCTCAGACAGCACTGCCAGGTACCACTGCCCTGCAAGCAGCTCCGGAGCGTTTTGCCCTTTTCCTGCCAGAGCAGAGCGGAGCCCCTGGCTCTCCCTCTCACCTGCCTGCATGAGGACCCAGCAGTGCCCCAGTGAGTCCAGTGGGGCACACAGTGGAGAAAACTGCAGTAGCAGTGGGAGCTCTGGGCTCTCACCGGGTTCGGATTCAGACAGCAGCGGGGTCGTGTGTGGCGGTGGTGGCATGAGAGGTGTCCTGTCCAGATATTGGAGCTTGGAGAGTCTTCACTCTGCCACAGGTAAGTGGCTTTTTCTCCCCCTTTCCCTTCTAAACTGTTCTTTGATATTGCACTGACCTTGAAAAACCAAATCAAACCTAGAAAAAGCATATAATTTGGAAATTCAGTCTCGTAGTCATGAGAAATAGCTGAAACATTCTGTGTTTGCTGGTTGTGTACCCTGCAGACCTGCAGCTAAACCAAAATGCCTTAGATCCTAGAAGTCAGAAGGTGAGGAATAGGTTCTTAAGGGCTTCCATCTGGTTAAAGCTGTCCTTTCCTATTGGAACAGCATTTCTTATTTCAGCTTAACTATGTAGAGCCCAACATTAAAGATGACATTTCTCTGTGTAAATTCCAGTGTAGAGTATTGCTGCCTTTAGAAAATGTCCAAGTGCTGAGCAGCAGATGAGGGCTAGGAAGGTTTGCACTGTTGTGTACTGAAGGCAGTTCTCTGACCCAGCTGCTTAAGTTTGGTTTCTGTTTTTCTGTCTTTTATTCTTTTTTGAACAAGAGATATTGAGGGCACATTCATATAGTCTGGATCTGTTCTGGCTCAGCCTGCCTGGATCTGACATTCTAGTTTTTAATCACTCCTATGCCTGTGTAGTATTTGGATGTTTAAACTGCAAGCATGGGAAAGAAGCTTTTCCCCCCCCTAACTGGTTATAGCAAAAGAGCCTGGCAATTACTTCATGGCCAGCTATTGCTGAGCTGTTCTGTTTCTTTCTTGTCTGTTGCTATTTAGAGAGCTTTTCAGTAGAGCTACAGCAAATTAGTTCCTCTGTTAGATAAATTCAGACAAGTGCCTTCAAGTCCACCAGTGACTGCCATTTCCTTAGTAAAAATACTCAGTGCTACCAGCTAGAGGCAAGTAGTGAGGAGAATTTTATGTGTAGTTCTGTGTTCTGCTTTAGCCACATATACTTTTAATTATTGAAAAGTCTTGTAATTCCATCTGCTAGTGTAGATTTGGAGCTGCTTAATAAAACCTCCATTATTGCTCTGGTGTCCTCTGCTGAAGTGAGAGCAACTGCACTATCATACTGAGGACTACAGCAGAATGGCCAGCCTATCTGGCTTTCCAACCCACACATGAGAACTTTTAGGTGGCCAAGAAACAATAAACACCTACAGTGTGTACTCAGAGTCCAGGGGCAGGAAAAAATGCTAAGGGTGAAACCAGGCCATTGGTTCTCTGTACTGGGGAAAGATCTGGGCTGCAAATGCAAGGGGATGCAATTTTGCATCTTGGTAGCATCTGCTGGCTCATTTTGTCCTCTAATACAAGGGAATTCAAATAATCCCCAGCATAGCTCTGGACACTAGCATGAAATAACCCCAACACAAAATCTCTTTCAGACCACTACTCAGAATTGCACTCAGGGCGGTAGTGGTAGTTTGGTTTCCTGTGTCTCAGAGGATTTACCATCAGCTGTCCTCTTGAGCTTAGTCAGGGCAGTTGAACAAATGATGTACAATGATATGAAAGAAGTAAGGTTGAAAACTGTCAAGCTAAGTCTGTTTCTAAATGTTCTTTCATTTCCATAGTATTCTTCTTCCAAAGACTCTGAGGCATGGTGTCATTTTTTGGATGCTGCATGCACTTAACATGAAACACATAGATGAGAGGGAATAGAATAGAAAAGAAAATGGTGTGGGAACTGTCTGAAGATAGGAGAAACCAAATTAAATTTCATTTAGTACTGATATAGCAATAAAATAATAAAGGCAGATCATTTCAGGCTCCTTTCTGCCTTAAAATACTGTGCTTGGTATCTTATGGACAAAATAATCTCTGAGCAGTTTTGCCTCTAACTGCTAACAAAATTCAGGTCAGAATTAGGATTAAACCTAAAGAGCAATGCATAGAATCATAGAATGTCAGGGGCAGGAAGGGGTCTTGACAGATCATCTAGTCCAATCCCCATGCCAGAGCAGGATCACACAGGAATACATCCAGGTGGGTTTTGGATACCTCCAGGGAGGGAGAATCCACAACTCCTCTGGGCAGCCTGTTCTGAGCATCTCCCAGAGTAATTTATTTTGCTTTGGTTGTGCTTTATCAGTATTGAAAAAAAACTGACTATTCTCTCTGTTTGTTTTTGTGATGGTTTGGGTGTTCCCTGCCCCCCCACTTTGGAAAATCACCCAGACTTAAACTCAGCAGCTCTGGAAATGGAATGAAGCTTTATATTTACAGCTTAGCACAATAGACAATCGGGTAGTTACAGTATCTACAGCTATAGACAGAAATATACAAGTTAAAAGGTAATACAGAAACACAACAGCCCTCCCAGAAACCTGAGTCCCCAGGAGGGGCTCCCAACCACCCTTCCACCTTTCCTCCCACCCCTCTGCCTTACCCAAGACTTTGGCTTATGCTCGAGGTAGCTTGGGGGGTTGGCCAAGAGAGTTAGGAAGCAGATGGAGTAATCACACAGACGGCAGGTTAGCTTAGAGAGAGAAGTGCAGCCCACAAAGCCCAGAGAGCGACTCTGTTATCTATGTTTGTGTTCTTGTTCTTATGCAGCTCAGCAAGCCTGTGAGTGCAGTAGACATCACCACTGTTTCCTTTTCACAGTCTGTAATCTAGTTCTTCTCACCAAAACATTCTAGCTAGCTTCAAACCAGCACAGTTTTGTTGATTAAACTGAGGCAGCTGCAGTAGGAGAACTACTCACCAATTCTCTTCCAGAGGAGTGAGGCAGGATTTCTTTAAAGCATGTGCTGAATAACATTTTTGAGTGGTAAAATTAAGATGCTTAAACCCAATAAGCCAGTAGAAGCAATAGCAGCTGTCAGTACATGATAGTGGTAACTAGAGTGCATGGCAATGTCCTCACCTTGGAGGAGTATGGAGTTTCCTGTGTCTTGGCATGTGTCACGTCAAGAAGTTGGGGAGCAAAAGTACAAACAGTGTGGAAATGCTATTAGCTACCTGATGATGCATTAAAAAGGGCTGGGAAAACTGTGTAAAAAAGCTAATTCAGACTTGCATGACATGAAAAATTCTACTGTTTTTTAATATCAGCCCAGGGCATTTTTGGTCTAAATGTTGATATACATCACATTAGGTGAGGCAGTCCTTCTCTCTGAGGCTAAATATAAACATGAAAGGAAGGAATGCTTTGCAGTTCCATCAGGCTCTCCATTTGAGGATGCCAAAGGACTTCACAAGCATCAATAACCCTCACAGAGAGCCAAAGAGGCTTTCAAAGTTTGCTTTAGGATAGAAAAAAAGGTACATATAGTTTAATACTTGCTTAGTAGCCTCACTGTTTTTATATATGAGCAATTTCCAAGTGTTTGGCTGGTGCAGTGCTCCAGTGAGAAAATTACTGGGAGCTGGGTTTGCTCAGCAGTTCTGAAAATCAGGCCTTAAGGATCTCAACTGGACAAAAAGAAATGAGGCATCCAAATGAAAGGTCATTTGTGATGGTCCTCCATCAAGTGAGGCACTGTGGGTACATTAACCCCAGATTCCCAGGCAAGACTGTATCCCAGGCTCATGCTGCCTGTATCTCATTCAGCATTGTTGTACAGCTCAACTGCAGAGTTTATTTCTTTGAATGCTTGCAGGTTCAAGCTTGTGAGTAGGTCTCTTTGCTTTTCCAGATCCTTTGTTGCAAGTCCAATCTTGACATCAGTAATTCTGTTTATTCTTTTACTTAGCCAAGTTAGGAGTGAGTAGAGAGCAAAGAAAGGTAGGGGGAAAGGGAATCACAGCTTGATGGAGTAGTGGTTGCCATAGTTTCCCAAAGAGATCCTCTGTGTGCTTGTGCATATGTAGCAACTGAATGATATGGACTACACTGCAGTGTACATCTGCACAGTTTTATGGCTTCTCATAGTTAAATATGCTCATCTACTCACTTTGGGAACATGGTCTTTAAACAATCAAGAAAACACAGAGTATGGATGGGAAATGTTTGTTGTAGGTTGTTGTTAGGTTTTTTTTTCATTCAGAGCCTAAGGAAAGAAATGTTTTTTAAGAAGGATTCTTTTTTTTTCTCCCAGCTCATTCACTTCATTATTGTGGTTGATGAGGGATCCAGTGTTGGGGCTGTGGTAAATACTTTACATCTTTCTTGCTTGGCAAGAGATTTTCCTTTGAGGTTGCTCTTTTTTCCTTTTCCTTCCCTTACCCCTGCCTTTTTGATACTGGTATCTGCAGCTGTGTTCATGGACTGCTGTGCATAATCCCACTGACCCTTCTTTCTCCAGGGTCACATAGTCAGCAGGAGTTAGAAGTCACACAACAGGAGATTGATTTAAGGTTCAAAGCATTTCAGAATGCTTCCAAAGAAGAACAGAGTAGGAAAAAAAAGTCCCTCAAAGCATACACTGCAGCATGTTGATGTTACATTTCACCCTTGACAAATAGTGAGCTAGGATACTTCAGCTACATTCACTGATTGCATTGGAGCAAGTTTGATGTTTTTTTTCCTCCCTTCCTGTATTTCCTGTATCACCTGCCAGAAAACTTCCACTCATCTTCTGAACAATTAATCAATTAATTAGAAAGATGCAACAATCCATACTGAATTGAGTTTTCTCTCTGCATGGATTTATTTGTAATGGTGACTGATCCAGTTTAAGTAAACCTAAGGGAGAGGTTGAACTTTTGAGGAAGAATTACAAGACTAATATCTGTTGGCTGAACTAATGAGCTGCCCTAAAGCTTAAGTAAAGATTTTGTATTTGAAAATGCAGCTTCCTAATAATATTTTGAGTGTTGCTGAACTGTGGCTTGGGATCATACTGAAATATTGAGGTGGTTGAATTCATTCTAGTGAATGCAGCCGCAGTACATGATAAGAGTGTGTAAGCTTCTCTTTGCTGATGTTGTGTTTGCAGGGGGACAAGGTAAATATTTGGGAGCAGTGGCTGTGACACTTCCCAGGTGTACACTCTACTCAGGTACACCATTGTTTTCCTCCTCTGCTTTGAAAACAACACCTCTGAAGAACAGTTAGGTTGTGATTACTGTTCCCTTTGAGGAATATGACATCTTTTAAGGCTGTATTTCCTCGAAGATACAGTTACCTTTAGAGTGGCCTTTCAGACCTGGAGGTGTTCAAGAGAAAACTGGATGAGGCACTTAGTGCCATGGTCTAGTTGATTGGACAGGGCTGGGTGCTAGGTTGGACTGGATGATCTTGGAGGTCTCTTCCAACCTGGTTGATTCTATGATTCTTTGGATATAGCCATGCTCCAGTTGCTGTTATTTTTCTAGATGGGAGTGAAAGAGGTGTAACCCACCAGCATCACAGCTCTTGCAGCAGGAAAATTGCATGGTCCAAGAGAGCAAATGGAAGGCAGAGTCAGATGGTACTGTGAACCCTACCTGACCCTTCCTTTCTTTAACTCTGTGTATACATGCAAAGGCTTGGAGTAACTTTTGAACATGCCTATTCATTTGTGTTATCTTGAGCTACTTCATGTAGGTACAAAACAGCAATGAAAAGAGCAGACTACAATGTTTGCCATCAAGTTGTGCATATGCCCAGTGGTCATGAAGGATGTGTATAATTGTTGCCTACACGATGAAGCTTTACTCTTGCTGCTTAGCAGTTGGCTAGATTAAACAATATAGGTAAAAATCATGCCTTTTATTTTCCATGGGGATGTATCCTTTAATTTACTAAGCTTGGCTGTAACTAATCTTATTCCCTATTAAGGTCTTGTTCTTCAATTCATCTGAATCATGAGGAGTGTCTTTGAAGGATTAGAGAACTATAACCTGCTTCTGAGGGCTAGTAATTATCTTTGGAGGTTTATAATTTAATTATAGTCTTGTCTTATCTCAAAATCCTTCATAGTCTAAGGTTTACTAAAACAACTAACTAGTTCAGTAATTTGTTTAAAAGTGCCAGGGACAAGCTGAGTGCACCAGGCTGCACAAGCTACTGTTCTGAGCAAGCCTAAAGTCTGAAAGTGAGCTGTCTTCCTGAGTACTAAATGCTTTTGGTGGCTGTGTCATTCAAAGAAAGATGTTGTTGAAAGTGGTGCAGCTGCACATGAAGGCAACATGTTAATAGTTTGTACATGGTTAACTGTCTTGGATTACATTGTGTGAACATAAGAGCCTTGGCAGCTGTCACTATAAATATACCTCAGGGTATGTTTGCCTAACAGGTATAGAACTTTGTTGTTATTCTTAATCCTTTCTAATCAAAGAGCAAGAGATTCCCTCAACTATGGTGCTGGCTCATAAGAGCTGAAGTTAACTATTTTTTGATGTATAGCCAAAGAGTAATTGCTTTGCTAGAGTAATTGAGCCATTTCCAAATTGTGCTTTATATGAGGGAGTGCTTATGGAAGCTCTGGGGCATCAGCCCCATGTACAGGCTCATTTCAGTATTCTGTGGCCTCCCAGCATGATGTGGACTAGCAGGTAGTAGTAGCAGAACAGGAGGCAGTTCATGTGTCAAAGGCAACAAAGTCATAGAATCATAGAACGTTGGGGACTGGAAGGGATCTTGAAAGATCATCTGGTCCAGCCCCACCCTGCCACAGCAGGATTACCTAGAGCAGTCCATATCAGTTGTTCTTGTTCTTTTGAACTCTCTTTTTACCTGTATTTGATTGTGTGTTTATATACAGCTATTCACTGGTTGAGCTTAGAATATTCCATGTAATTATGATGAAAACTGTGAGTTTTCTTGTAAACAAGCATTTCTAGGTTTGGGCTCAAATCTGTTTATCTACCTATGGACAAAGATAAGGTTTCTTTCAAAACCATTCTTAAGGGATCTACTAAATGTCTAAATAAATAAAAATTTGAAATCCATTTCAAATGTGCTGTTAAGATATTTGGTAGGATCTTGTTGCACAGGAATGTAATTACATGGGAGCATTCATAAAATACCTTTAAAAAGGTTTTGTGTGAGCAACATCAGGAAAATGCAGAGCTTTAATTTTATTGTTTTCTTAAATCAAAAAACATTCATCATGAACCATTGCAGGGAGGTTATAGAACAAATCAAGATAAGATTGGCTATGTTTTCATAACAGCTGACAGAGAGATATATTTCTAACTGGGAGTGAAGCAGCAAGAATTTCTTTTGCCTAATGGAAGTTATTTCCATGAGATAGTTTTGAATTAGCCTTTTTTTTTTTTTAATTGAAGTCTTTCTTCAAAAACCTAGGCAAGATGGCTCTGAGGCCAAATATTAATGTCAAGTGATCTGAGTGGGTAGGATAAAGCTTTCTGTGCTCTCTATCTCTGCCAATGAAATCTTTCCTTACTAAGTGTTAAAGCCCCTCAGCTCAGGATCCACCAAGAGCATCGCTCAAATGTGCGTGCAGAAAGACCTACTTGGCATTTAGAAGCTGTAGTTCATATTCTTTTAATAAGAAAAGGAAGACTAGAAACAGTGTTTATGCACTAACTGGACATGTCTCTTTGTTCTTGGAGCTGTCATTCAGGTTACTTTTTGTAGTGATCCTAAGAAAAATTAAGGTGTGTACAAGTTTGGAGGAGGAATACTACAGCAACGTGCTGAAGGCAGAAATGAGGCAGCTATTCAGCCTCAGCTGTTCACTAATCCTGCAGCAGGCAAAATTGCTCAGGTGGTTCTCAGGCAGATTTTGTAGTATGCATGTATTAAAAGTGTTTCCAATTCTGATGATGCAGAGTGACCTGGAAAAGAATAGGATGAATTCTAGAGGTTGTTTTTTCTGAAGCATTGAGTAGTTCATCAACTGCCTCAGGTCCTGCTGACTCTCCTGGTGCACTGGCAGGAGGGCACTGAGCAGAGCTGTCTGTCAGCTTGAGGTCACACTGATGGTACATCCTGCTCAAGACAAAAACCTACCCTGCATGCCTGAAAGAGGCTTCGACAATAAACCTTTTAAGAGAGTTTATGATGAAAACACAGCGTTACTAATACCCTGAAAACAGTGGCTTTGGATCAGTTTGAAATGTGGCATTCTTATCAACCTTAAAAGCTTGAATAAATTAAAAATATGCAGAAACTATCTGCAATTAAACTTGTTGAATGGATCTGTCAGCTCTCTTTTAAAGAGACCAAAATAATTTATCTGGGACTGTTTCTGGTCCCAGTTCTGAGATTCACCACAGTCTCTCCACTGCTGTAAATCTAGGACCCAACAGTTTCATTTCATACTGGCTTAATGTCAGTGCTCTCCATGGACTGAACTCTGTATGGGTTGGTCAAGACCTCCATACCTGTGGTCACAGCTCACCTGTGTTCATGTTGCTTTTTCTGCCTCATGTGAGAACATATACTCATATACTGGACCCCTGGGACTTCCACTTGGCCCCCTGTAGTGGTTTGGGTGTTCCCTGCCCCCCCCCCCCCCCCCCTTTTAGAAAATCACTCAGNTGGAGTTCAGCCAGCAGCATCAGCTCCCCAGCAGGCGAAGAGCTGGGAGCAAAGCCTAGAGCAAAGAGAGCAAAGTGAAGTGACTTTACCTATGTTTTGCTTTTCCTTTTTACACATCTCAGCAAGACTGTGAGCGAAGTAGACATCACCATTGTTTTCATTTCACAGCCTATGATCTAGTTCTTCTGAACAAAACATTCTAGCTAGCTTCAAACTAGCACACCCCCAAGTACCACTTGAATGTCATTGCTAAGCCACTGGAGGAAGTCTCCAAAGTAATGTTATGTGGGAGAGTTATGCATTTTCCAGGCAGCCACTTATGCTGGTCTGCTCTAGATCACTCTTCAGATCTGGAGTATTTAGCTTTCTGAAGAAAAACTATATCCTTCCAAGGCTAAGGTAAAGAAACGTCACAGCTGTTGAAACCTGTGATTTGATCCTTAAACAGAAATACTTAAAAATCCACTGAATTAATAACGGGGAGGTCATTAGTTTTGATTCATCTAAATTGTTCAATTATGATTGAAATCATAAATGTAGATGAATGTAAGCACTGCTGGGTTGGTTCCCAAAAGACTGGACAAACACAAGGGGTTTTGGGGGGAATGAAGATAGCAGAATGCCAGGTTTTGGTCCTCTTCCTCCTAGGCGCTGCCTTTCTCTGTTTTCATTTTTGAGAAAAACATCTTGTTTGCTAAAATTTTTCCAGTTGCAATAAAAATGAAAGTTGAGGACATCTATGTAGAAGTTGAGGATGTCTATGTAGTTAGTTTGGGTGTTGTTTCATTCTTTGTTTGTTTGTTGTTGCACTTTTTAATGGGAATATAGTGGAAATACAGTGAAGAGGAGAACAATTATGTTCACTTGTCAAATAATTTGTCACCTGTTCTTGTGCTTCGTGTTTCTATTAGGGCTTTCATTGGTGTGGAGTGCCACCAGTGCACTTAACTTTGCAGCAGACTGTGACCTAGTTCCTTTGTCACACTGAGCAAAGAAGGCTATGTGCATACTGTGTGCAAAGAGGAAAAGTAATTTCTTCCAAACACTTCACAGCCTCTACATATGACAAAGGTTTTTTATGGCAGCTCATGTGGTTCCCTGCTCTGGCTAGGCATTGATCCTTTTCTCTGATCAGGCAGCAGAGGGGAACAGAAGCTTCCCCTTGCACCACTGTACCTCACATGGAGGGTAACTTGTATGATTGACAGTGATTTTATTTAATCATGCTCTTATTTCCAGAGTCTTGGAGAATGGAAGCATCCTTTTCAGTGGACTGTTTCTGTATACTTCATCTACTGTAGAAAGTTCTAGTTCAAGGCTTCTAAAGCAGGTCTTCCTCCCATGCTGAATCTCAGAATGGTCTAGAGACCTGCAGAGAATGTCTAGACACATGTCCCTGCTCAAACCAGGATCATCTAAAGTGAATGGCCAGTTGAGTTTCAAATATCTCCAGGAATGGAAACAACTCTCTGGGCAACTTGTTCCGGGCTGTAGCCACCCTTACAGTAAAAGAAATGTTATGTTTGAATAGAATGTATCATATTTTTGTTTTATACCCATTTCCTCTTGTCCTGTTCTTGGCCACCACTGAGCAGAGTCTGGTTCTGTCTTCTGCAACCCCTCCATTCAGGTATGTATAGACATTGACAAAATCCCCCTGAGCCTTTTATTCTCCAGGCTGGACATTCCTAGCTTCCTCAGATTCTCTTCTCCAATGCCTTAGTCATGTCAGGTCTTTTACTGGACCCACTCCAGTACATCTGTATTTTCCTTGCAGTCTTATTTGCATTGGCTGTCACCTGAGTCCTGGCTGAGTTTATTGTGCTGGGGTGTTTTGAGTCCTAGCCACCTTAATGATCATCCTTCCCCCTGTGGATAGCAGAGCAACTGATATCACAGAATCATGGTATGGTAGGGACCAGAAGGGACCACTGAAGATTATCGAGTTCAACCCCCCTGCTGAAGCAGGATCACCTAAAGTAAATCGCTCAGGAACATGTCCAGGCAGGTGAATTATGAAGCTTTATCTGTCAAGTGCTCTATTTGTCAAAGCAGGAGGTAAGCAGATGACATCTCTGAAAATGTGAAGAAGTCGTCTTTACTGCCTTGGCATTGTGGGACAGAATTTGCTGTCTGTTAGATCACTGTAGGCCTCACAAGTTGATTTCTATTGATTAGGTGAGCACATAGTTGGAGAGGAAGCTTTGTAAAGACAAGACAGATTGGAGTGGCTTACTTGCAGCAGGCCTTGATGGTTCATTGGTGGCACATGCTGGTGCAGAATGAGTTTGATGCATGAAGATCTGAAAGAGTGTTGATTCTTCAAGGCTCTGATTGCACAGTGTGGGCTATTTTGTTTGCTTGTTTGCCAGGGCTTTTTCATCTGTGCATGTTTCTGTACTTGCTATGAATGCCAGTGGAAAGTGGGAGATGTAACATCTGGATGGTGCTGGTTTTGTTATCCTGAGAGCACTGTCAGATACTAGTGGTGTCATGGCCTCGGGCATATACCAAGCCAGACTTTGGTGTGCATAGAAAAGGAATCTGATTGCACAAATAGTTTATGCAAAGGTGAAGCCTTGTCTGAAGTATCTCAGGAAAGCACTGATGCTCTGTGCTCTTTATCAAGCCTTGTCTCTGATTTCTGTACAATATATACTGGGAGTCATTCAGCCTCTATTTATAGCACTCAATAAGAAACAAGTTGTGGCACAGAAGGGAGCTACCATATTGGACACAACAGGCTACAGTTCCACTGCTGCTGTGCTGTAATTATTAATCCCAGAAACTGATGTGAGAAGCCAGTGTGCTTGTTAGAATGAACACTTGTGAGTAAATTCCAAGGGCAGCTGAGTTTAACATAGCATCCATCAATTGTGAATCCCTTCCATTGTCACCCAGCCTGTGGCGTACAAAGGGTGTTGACCAAGCAGTTGTTTTTACACAGTTTAAAGCTTTACAATTAAAACAGAGTTTTCTCCTGGCTGGATTGGTCCAGCCTTCTTGCTCTTGTCCAAGTACCCAAGGTAGCAAGACTTTGAGAGCTGCTCCAGAGAGACTCTGAAAGTGGATAGGAATGCTGGGGGCAGAGGTTTTGGCAATTACTTACTCTGTGCTCTGTGGCAGGCAGGCACATTACCTTCATTCCTGCTCTGTTTTCCTCTCCTACAAAGTCTAAATACAAGAGACAGGCTTATGTGGGTTGCTAAGTACCGTCTGTGAGATAATCAAAAGGAAAACAGATCTCGGACATAGACCAAAAACGTTGCTTCAAGTACCTCTGCTTCAAGTACCATCAAAATTGCTCAGACTAGTGCAGGCTGGAATTTTTTGGCTCCCTCCTTCACACTGATCCAGGCTCTTAAGGCTGGGAGTCACTTAGTGGGTTTTCAGAACTTAATAGTAGCTGTATGTTCCTGTTCACTGTTTTAAACGGATTGGTGTTAAAAGCCCAGGCAATTCACATGTGTAGTTCTACTTGTACTGGAATGATATTTACTACCTGGGGGCCTGCAGTACAGCAAGAAGAGCAAGATGCTCATGTTGCCTTACAGTCTGCAGCTGGCAAGAAGGACCTCACATCAGGTGCTGAACTGTAATGAGATTTTGGTGATGCTTTTTTCTGTACCCTACAGAAGGACTTACTGGTGTGTGAACCTCACTTGGTTAGCTATGAGAAGAAGAACACTAGCAAGTTTTTCTAAGGTGACCTAAGTTCTTTATCCTTTACCTCTACCAGAGTCTCCCACCTTCAAAGTAGAGCTGGTCAAATGAAATGAGTATATGCCTCAGCTCTTTCAAAACGAGGGTGGGAAACCAAACCTTTCTCATCAGCAGATAACGCTCAGCTGTTCGTACAGCAGAACCTAGGGTCAGGTTAGGCAGCTTGTTCCCTTTCTTCTGCAGCAGGAGAACATGGGTGGCAGAAATATAATGATGAGCTGGGAGCACTAGTATCTCAAAGGGCCACCATGGATTCTTCTCAGAGAGCTCATGGCCTTAAGGAAGGAACTGGGTTTAAATGCAGTGCAGTGGAACACTCTCTAGTCATGTGTCTCTTCCTTCTCTGTTGAAGTCAAATGTCTGTATTTGGCACATCCTAGGCTGTTGTCATGGAAATGGTTGTATTGACACATCCATAGCAGAGCAGCTTTGTTCTGTGCAGAAGGATCAGAGGGACAGTGAATGAGAAAGAAAGAGGCCTACTCTCAGTATTCAGACATTCATGATATTTATTCTTCAGCTTCTTGGCTCCAGCTGGAAGGCATACAGCTGTTGGATTAGTTGTTTTGAAGGCAGCATTGAAAGAATTATGTACAATACCCAACATTTGGACTTCAATACAGAGTTTTGCTGAACATCACACAAGATAGGATCCCAGTTACAATAGCTGCCTCCAACTGATAGGCAGTGTCACTGTGCAGTAATGTCTCTGCTTGGTCCTTTTAACCATGTGTTTCTAGTTTGTGCAAGATCTTGCATGTTCCTAAAAAGAGAAAATAAACTATTCTGAAAATGGTAGGAAAAAAACCCTTTTCACCCTTAGTTCTCTCCATTTAAGCATTGTAGCTGGAAGCATTAGTCACTATAACTGGACATTTCCTCCTGAACACATGTAAAAGGGTAATATTTTAAGAGTTAAGGAAGATGACCCTAGAGGGTAGAAGTTAGTAATATAGGCAGAGTTCATGCCTAGTGTGCTTTCTGCTCCTGCCAAGACAGGTAATCAGCTATTAGAGGGGGAAAGAATAGAAGAATAAATGTTGGATCTGTTTGCCTTGTGTAAAAGTATTGTCATAGGCTGTTGCCACAGAGAACTTCTCAGCTTCGTGCCAAGAGGAGTAAGAAGATAAGAAACTTCAGAAGAAGTGAAGGAAACTGCATCCTGCTCCTCAGAACTGAGCCCTGCAGGGTTCTTTCCTCTAGCGCCTGAATCTGTGGGAGGAGTTCCTCTCCCTTCCTGTGCATCTTTAACATAGTGGGGGCATATTTCAGTGCTTTTAATCACCTTCTCCCCCCTGGTAAGCTTTCAAATAGAGGCTGGTATATGCTTAGTAACAGCCATGCTGTTTTGCTGTTTCTAATGCAGTCTGGTTGTGTATTTATCATGTTCCAGTCAGACTGCAGAAGGATAGCATTTGCTGGTGCCACCACTCACCATGATGTCCCTTGCAGGGAAAGGTAGCTCCTTTGCCTGCGTGACAACTGTCCCATGCACTCCAGATCCCCTTGAAGAAGTCGGGGTAGGACTTACATGGAATCCACTCCTCCTGTGCTCCCAGCCACTTTTAAGTGCTTTAATAGATTTAATATTTTCAAATTTCAGGAATACTTGTTAATCAGCTTTCCAGATTCTATTACATATGAATGATCCTTATTAGAGTGGTAAAAAGTATTTGTAATTAGAGCTCTCCAAAACCTAAGTTTTCAGAATTTACATCACATATTTCATAGAATCAGAGAATTGACCAGGTTGGAAGAGCCCTCCAAGATCAGCCAGCCCAACCTACCACCCAGCCCTATCCAATCACTAAGTGCCTCATCCAGTCTTTTCTTGAACACCTCCAGAGATGGTAACTCCACCACCTCCCTGGGCAGCCCATTCCAATGCAAATCACTCTCTCTGGCAAGAACTTCCTCCTAACGTCCAGCCTAGACCTCCCCTGGCACAGCTTGAGACTGTGTCCTCGTGTTCTGTTACTGGCTGCCTGGGAGAAGAGACCAACCTCACCTGGCTACAGCCTCCCTTCAGGTAGTTGCAGACAGCTGTGAGGTCCCCCCGAGCCTCCTCTTCTCCAGGCTGTGTGTATGTACCCATTTGATACATGCACGTATATGATTATATATAAAGTCCAAACAACTTTGAAAATACAGCTTTATTGTTTGCTGAAGCTTTTGATGCAATACTCTGTCTCCTGGTGCTCTGTGTGTGTATGAAGGGAAGCAGATTGGAAAGATTTTCAGTTCATGTAAAATTTGCAAGATTAGGAACACCATCTTATTTTTTTTTTTAGCTGCTTATCTGTGCCAGCTGTTCTCTCTGAGAAAGCTTTTGCTTCCTTTAGGATTCTAGCACAAACTGGACACCCTATACTGTGATGGTTTGGGTATCCCCCGCCCCCCACACTTTTAGAAATCACCCAGACTAGACTCAGTCAGCTCTGGAAATTTGAATGAAGCTTATATTTACAGCTGGCACAATTTACAAGCAGATATTTACAGTATATACAGATATATACAGAAATATACAAGGTAAAAAAGGTAATACAAACACAATTCCCCTCCCAGAAACCTGAGTTCCCAGGAGGGGCTCTCAACCTCCCTCACCTTCCCCCTACCCCTCTCAACCTTACCCCAGTCCCAAGGAAGAATGGAGGTTCGGCCAAAAGGGTTAAAAGCAAGGTGAAGCAGCCAAGCAAAGGAGGGTGAGGTTAGAAAGCAGGATGGAGTCCAGCCAGCAGCCACGAGCTCCCCAGCAGGCAAAGTTCCCCAGCGAAGAGAAGAAGCAAGTGCCCTAATCTTTATTTTGCCTTTCTTCTTTTGTATACATCTCAGCAAGACTGTGAGGGAAGTAGACCTCACCATTGTTTTCATTTTACAGCCTATCATCTAATTCTTCTCACCAAAACATGCTAGCTAGGCTCAAACTAGCACATATACATACTGACAGATTAGGGTTATAAAGCCCATATTGTTGCTAGTCATCAAAAAAGAAAGAACAGCAGCAGCAGCATGGAAATTACTGCTCATCTTTGATAAAGCCAAACATGGAAAATATTCTGTGAACTTGGCTTTTAATTGTCATGACAAGTGAAGTAAAAAGGTGGTCAGTACTATCATGTTAGATATTGATAAATTATTGAATACCATTAATTATATAAAGTACATCTTCATTTCTCCTCCTTCATCCTAGGAAGATAGTTCCCTTGTTTTGTGATAGCACATCTCTATCACTATCCTGGGCACAGCTGATGAGAGCCTTGGATGGCTTTCGCCTGCAGGATGTGGTTGTGGTTGAATAATGGAATGAACAAAATATGAATCACAGAATGGTTTAGGTTGGAAGGGACTTCAAGGATCATCCAGCTCCAACCCCCCCTTCCCCTGCCATAGGCAGGGACACCTCCCACTAGAGCAGGTTGCCCAAGGCCTCATCCAGTCTGGCCTTAAACGCCTCCAGGGAGGAAGCATCCACAACCTCCCTGGGCAACCTGTGCCAGTGTCTCACCACCCTCACTGTAAGGAACTTCCTCCTAACATCCAGTCTAAATCTCCCCTCTTCCAGCTTAAACCCATTCCCCCTCATCCTGACATTACTAGACCTTGTCAATAGTCCCTCCTCAGCCTTCCTGTAGGTTCCCTTCAGATACTGGAAAGTATATGAAGTATAATCAGAACAAATTCCTAGCCAGTTTTCCTTGTTAGAAATTAGGGAGGTCCTTAAAAGGAAAGTGTTTTGTTTTTTTTTTTTTCTTAAAGTGTCTTTTTTTATATACTTTTTCTTGCAGCAAAGGATTTTTCTCAAGTATTCCTGATCCCTTTCCAGACCAGGGAACCTCAGCCAGGGAGGCAGGACTGTTGGCTCTTTTCAGTTCATCACTCTAGTGAATGTTGTCTTTTTGTATGTAACAATGGCAAGAAAAAGCACTTTATTTCTTTATTTTCTTTTAATTTTATTAAAGCAGTCTCTGAGGTAAATGTCAAGTCATTGTTTTATGTATCCTCAATGTTTTGGTAGCACAGCAGTAAAGGGGGAGAAATCACTAGGAACTTGGATATACATTTTGTTGAGCTGTACATTTGCTTCAGTAGAAAATAGGAGCAGTCTGCAAACTGAGTTTGTTTTAATAAAGGTAACACAAGTGTAGAATTGTTGTCCTTATCTGGCTTCTTTCAGTGGAAGTAGATGGAAATCTCTACTGACGCTGCAGTGGAAAATCTGATGTGGTGCAGAAGTGGAAAATGCCAACTGCAAAAAATGTCATCTTCCCTATTGTAGGATGCCAACTTGGCTACTATAGAAAGTCCAGCTCTATTATTCATCAGCATGAGGCATTTGTCACACAAACTACTTTGCCTGGCCAAAACCTGCTCGGTTACACATTGCAGCTCTCACCAGTTTCACACAGCACTCTCACCCCGTTATCTAGTGACTCCAACTGGCATGTGTCTGGTGGCTGCAGTTATTATGGTAGGCATCTTGAGTTGGTCAGGAATACTTTTAGCAGCTGGAATTTAAGAGTTGGGAGACCTATATAGGGAGAACAATATAATCAATCAGGTTCACATGGACAACTAGTTATGATTGAAGCAGACAGATATTTTACTGTCTTGCTTTGTTGTGACTTCCCTGTCCCCAGCTTCTGAGTGAAAATCTGATATGTTCTGTTGAGTCTGTGACTTGTGACATCAGTGAGGAAATGGGATTTGGTGGCTGGTTAGGTACTTCTGACTGAGAGTTTAAATGTGCATGAGATGGTAATAGAAGCGCTGCATATACTGATGTTTTCTGGCATGTAACCCTTTGGCTGCCCTTAGCATTTGTGAGTAACATGTCCTGAATCACAGAATGTTAGGGTTTGGAAGGGACCTCCAGAGATCATCAGGTCCAACCCCTCTGCCAAAGCAGGATCACCTAGAGCAGGCCACATGGGAGTATGTTCAGGTTGGCTTTGAAAGTCTCCACAAAAGGACACTCCACAACCTCTCTGGGGAGCCTATTCCAGTGCTCCTTCACCCCCACAGTAAACAAGTTTCTCATGTTGAGCTGGAACTTACTGTGTTCCAGCTTATATCCAGGTTATTCCTTGTCCTTTTACCAGGTGCCACTGAAAAGAGCCTGTCCCCTTCTCGACACCCACCCCTGAGATATAGCCATTTATAAGATCCCTCTCTGTAAGTGTTATGCTCTCCCCTACTCTATGTGTAGGGTCTACTTCGTGCTCCTAGCTTTTCTGCTTGCGCTGGTGTACTGTGAATTCTCAGGTTGCTACACTTACCGTGGCTCTTCAGTTCTTCTCATACATGCTGATTTCCTGCCATACATACATGACCACCTTCAGTCAGCGTTCTTGCCCTCCCTGACTTTATTGCTTTCCCATTGCTGAACACCAGCCTCATGCGCCGCTAGTACAACCTGTTGTTTTGGTTTGATTGGTTAAGGCTATGTGCGAAGACACCCTTGAATTTTACTTGGGCTCCATGAAAGCTGCTAACATGCAGATTTGTTCTCTCTGTTTTCTTGTGGGGGGACCTTAAAATCTTTATAGGTTATCCTGTAATAAACCTGTGGCTTCACTGCAGGAGCTTGACTCTGCTCACCTTTCACCACTGTGCCACTGGCCTCTATTGCTGTAAACAACACTAGTTTTATTCTCTGCTGTCACACGTGTGAAGCTTCTTCAGTTTCACATCTAGATAAACGATCAAGAGGGTAGAATTGAGGTTTGCTGTCTGGAGAGTGTCAGACCTTTGGCACTATAGAAGTCCTGTGTGCTCAAAGTGTATCCAATCCTTGTGGTTTATAACTTTCAGAGTAACCTATAGCTATCCATTAGCTTTTACTTTTCCAAATGGAAACCTTAGAGGTGTCCTGGAATTAAAATATTGGCTTTCCAGTGGCTCTTATTCTGCCTGTATGATCGTGAACTGAAACCACCTCCTGCAAGAAAGAATAGTATGCAGGGCAGAAGATGCTATCTGAAGGAAAGTTTCCAAAACAGCTGCATAATATAAAGCAACATGGAAAATTAAAAGGTAATTTGCCTGAGAAGTTGGCTCTGACTCACTAAATCTTATTCTGCTCAGCTCTTAAAATTATCTAAATAGTGACTTTCACATCAGGTGTCTCATTTGCGTTCTGAGAGTCTAATATTCTGGAGGGTGATTTTGTAATTAGCTCTTCTTATGACTGATTAAATGAATTTTCCTCCTTCAGGAGCTGAATACAGTTGTAGATAAATAGCAGTCGTGATACAGATGACATAAGCTGGGAGTGTCTCTATTACTTGTATTCACCTTTCTCTCTGTGCAGTAATACCTTGTATAAATCTATTCGTGCTAGTGTATGATAATGCACTTGGAATCTAATGTTAATGGCTTTACTTTTTCATAGACTTACAGCCACATGAAGTAAAGTCTGTTTTGTTTGATGGATGGATCTCCTGTTGCTGGCCTTCAAGGAAACACATTTGAAATTGGTGACTCGCTCTGTGAACAAGCATGAGGGATCAAAACAATGAGTTGGCTGCATTTGTATGCACCAAAATGAAGACTTTCTGTGGCATCAACGGGAAATATCAATGGGTTACAGTGGGCAACTTCTCATTGTTACTGTAATGCAAATAGGCTTGGGTTAACTGGCTGGGGATAGAGGAAGGTCTTAATTGGGAAGTAAAAGAGGCAAACACGCAGAAGAAAAGTTGCAAGTAGAGCACTTAGTGCTAAAGAGAAAGGTACTCTGCAATATTAATTGACTTACGCCCGTAGCTTGCTTCTACTCTGCATCCAGTGAAGGATTTTGTACTTTGTGGGCTTCATGGTCAGTCAGATTATTTGCAGTTAATGGTAATTTTTTACTTAAAATAATCTTACCTCTGGTTTGTGATAGTTGTTGCTTGCAAGATGGATAAAGACAGAACAAGATGAGCATGAGATTTGTGTCATACGGCATAGATTTTGTGACTAAGTTTGTAATATCTCCATCAGCAGACCTTTCTGGTGAATATCTTGTGCCTCAGGTTAGGAGTGGACATGCTCATTGTCAGAATGGCATAGCTGGTTGTCTCCCCTCCTACAGACTCACAGGCAGAGGCATTTAACCTCTGGCATTGCTCATGTGGAAAGGAATGCAAGGAGTGGTCGGTATCTATTTTACTCTTGATGAGGCAATAAATACAGAAGCAAGCATCCGAAGCTGTAAGTTCCTGAGGACTATGCTTTTTAAAATCAGTGCTATTTTTTAATGTCAGATAAAGGCTGAAGCATTCATTTACAGGTGGAATTATTGAAAGTTTGTTAGTGATAGCAGAAGATGATTTGATGACTCAGGAACTCACTTCCGCCTATATGTCTCATATTCCTGGGCTGGACCTCTAAATTTTGCTTACAAACCTGTGGAATACATTGCCTGCTGAGTACACTCACTACATACAGACGTCTTTCCTGAAAGCCAGAGGAACACCCATTTGTGTTCATACTCTTGATTTCTTCTACCTGAAGGGCTGCCTAGGCTTAGCCCTGGGATGACAGAGGGACAAGATAGAAAGTCCCTGCAAAGGACACTATGCCATTCTTAAATAGGCACCTGAACTTTGGTGCAAATGGGATTTTTGTGTAATCAAGAACAACAATATTTGGTGCCTCTTTTAACAGAAGCCATATGAACTCTTGAATAATTCTGTGCTGTTTTGCTTTCAGGGGAATAGAAATGTTTAATGATAATTAAACCTCCTTACCTGAGGAATTGAATTCAGAGCATCTCTGAAATCATAGCTTGACAACTAAAATGGAATACAGAAAAGGGCTATCATTCCTAAACCCAGAGCAGAGATGACAGAAACTGAAAGCCTTAGGCTCCTAAGCCAGCCTGACAGCTTTTTCTTTTCAATTTTATTAATGGTTATTTAGAAATGAGGATGTTCTTGTTCAGATTATTCATTTTCTGAGACTAATTTATGTTCTGAGCTCAGCCATACTGTTTTCCTTAGTGCTATGGACTTCAGTTATACTAACAATGAAAGAAAAATCCATAAGGTTGATCTAGAGACAGGCATAGTTTATGGAAGAAGGAAACCCAGTGGGATATCTTATCACCCCAGCTTTGGTAATGAGGGAAACTATTCTGCTCTTTTTGCCCAGATATTGTGGCAGACAGAGCTCCAGATCTTGGGCTGTAGCAGTTGCAGAAAATAGAGTTAATCACTTTGGCACCCAGGAAACTAATTTACTACTTGGCTCTGAAAAGTGAGGAGCCTTGGAATCTTTATGCAAAGTATATTTGGGAAGAAATAACTATAATGAAGTAAAAATTAATCAGGTAGCTCAGAGCCCAAACTAAACAAACACTTTGGAGAAAATACCACATGCATTCTTCAGAGATTTCACAAGTTGTATCAGAAATCCAAGCCTCTTAGCTTGAGGGAATTTTATTACTGCATAGATAATCCATATAACCTAAGGTGACAAATACCACTTCTCCTTTCCTCACTCCTTTGAAGAATGTGTTCACTATGAAAACACTTATTGTTGATGTGTTTGTTACATGTTCTCATACTGTGGCTTAGGAAGAGTAAGGGCACAAGAACATAACAAGTTCAGGACACAATTTGTACATAGCAGGGAGAATTACATTTAGAACTTGGAAAAGCTGTGTAACCTTCTTCTGCATTTCTGGGTTTGAAATTTGTTATTTGGTAGGTTTGATTGGATTGAACAAAAATGGTCTCAAGTTCTGTTCTGCTCTCATCTGTTCTTGCCTCTGGTCAGCTTTGGTGGGAGCAGCAAAATGTGCGGTCAGGTTCCACTCGTGCAGAGCCTGTCATTGCAGTGAGTTGAAGGTTATTTCTAAATTCAAATGTTTTCAATTAAAAGACATTTTTGTCTTGTTTCTATTTTACCCAATAGTTTCTTTCTTCGTGCCTCAAACACCTTTTAGTGACAGGTTTCAGGGTGGAGGATAACATGGGTGTAAGCTGCAGCACAGGAGGTTTCACAGGATCACAGGACATTAGAGGTTGGAAGGGACCCAAGGAGATCATCAAGTCCAACCTCCCTGACAGAGCAGGACCACACAGTCTAGCACAGATCACAGATGAATGCATCCAGACAGGCCTTGAAAGTCTCCAGAAAAGGAGACTCCACAACTTCTCTGGGGAGCCTGTTCCAGTGCTCTGTGACCCATGCGGTAAAGAAGTTCCTCCTTGTGTTGAGGTGGAACCTCTTATGCTGGAACTTACACCCATTGCTCCTTATCCTGTCACAGGAACAAAGTAAGCAGAGCCTGTCCCCCCCTTCCTAATCAGCCCTCAGGAGTTTATAAACATTTATTAAATCCCCTGTAAGTCTTCTCCAGACTAAAAAGTCCCAAGTCTCTCAGCCTCTCCTCATAAGGTAGCCCTCCAGTCCCCTAATCATCCTTGTAGATCTCTGCTGGACCCTCTCCAGCAGATCCCTGTCCCTCTTAAACTAATAAGCCCAAAACTGAATGCAGTATTCAAGATGAGGTCTCCCCAGGGCAGAGTAGAGGGGAAGGAGAACCTCCCTTGATCTGCTGGACACACTCTTCCTAATACACTCCAGGATCCCATTGGCCTTCTTGGCCACAAGGGCACATTGCTGTGCCATGGTTAACTTGTTAGCCACCAGGACCCCCAGGTCCCTCAACACAAGGAGGGACTTCTTTACTATAAGGGTCACAGAATACTGGAAAAGTCTCTCTGGAGACTTTTAAGGTCTCTCTCTATGTGTTCCTCTGTGATCTGAGCTAGATTGTATGGTCCTGTTCTAGAAGGGGGGTGGACTTGATGATCTCTTTGGGTCCCTTTCAACCCCTAACATCCTGTGATCCCTCTGTCTTGGATCAGTGGCTACCTAGTTTTCATTCCTGATGACAACAGTTAACCAGAAGAAGAAAGAACTACACTTGCTTTGAGGTTAATATACTATCCTAGTTGATTGGATGTTACGGTAAAAAACTATAGCAGGGCATTATAACGTGGCCACTGACCAAAATGAACAGAAACCTGACCTGAATTAAAACTGGTGGAACTCAGTGCTTGTAATTGTGGTTTTCACAGCAAAGTTTCAAAACGTGGTGAAAGGAAGATGCCTTCAACGTCTGAGGTTGCAATAAAGATTTAGAAGGTGATCGCGAGTTGAGGACATTAGTGGATTTCTTGTTGTGTAATGTATATTAATCAGCAGCAAAATGCTCCTCCATAGTTGTATTAGATCTTTAAAATGAAAGAAGGGAGAATAATATCTTTTAAATAAAAATGACAGGTCTGATCTTGTGTGCTTTCATAGAATCATAGAACGGTTTAGGTTGGAAGGGACCTCAAGGATCATCCAGCTCCAACCCCCTGCCATAGGCAGGGACACCTCCCACTAGAGCAGTCACCTTTCAATAAGAATTATTCCTACTCTAAGATCACATATTTATTCTAAATTAAAAAATAGCACTCAAGGCTTTAAATAGTTGAGCTAAAAGGCTGCAGCTCTTACAGGAAAAGCATAAGCAAGTTTTTCTCTTCTCTGTGACTACTGTAGTGTCATGAAGTTAGGTACCATTTATGGAAGAGCTCAGTTAGGTCAGCTTTTCAGGTAGACAAGAGAACTTTCCTTAGCTGTGCTATGCAGAGCATGCTTACTGTCCTGGCCCTATCCTTAGGAAAAAAAAAAATCTACATCATGATAAACACACATTGGAGATTCTTCTTTGGCTCTCAATCAGGTTCTTCAATTCATCCCTAAAGATTCCTTCCTAAACAAGACTAAATAACTGTGAGCTCCTGTAGACAGCTCAAATGGCTTCTGCTTTTGCTCCACCTGCTCTCCAGTGGATGAACACTTTAAAGGATTTGGCAGCCTACTAATGTTTCTCAAGTGCCTACTTCCCATCAGTGCTTGAAGGTGCTATTTGGGGAATTGCCCTGGCTAACCTTGAAATGAAATGATCCTAGCTGGAATTTGAACACATTCCTTTCACTCCTTAGCGTTCTAACTTCCCTGTGTCCACAGCCCGACAGCAGCTTCTTGTCTTTGTTTCCTGCCTTGTCTTATTTTCCTTTTCATCCAGATTCTCCCTCTTTCATCTTTTAGATATTTAGGTTTTGATATCTACAAGACAAAGAAAGGAATCTCTGGTACAAGAGGCAGGCATGACTATCTTTTAAAGAAAGAAAAAGCGAGGTATTGTGTAGCATGATTTTTGCTTAAGAACGGACTATTCAGTGGCACAAGCTATTCATGGTTTTATTGTGAAGCAGGGTGAAAAGTTCCAGTTGCAAGAGTTGAGACCCAAAGGAGCTAGCTCTAGCAATAGGCAACAGCAGCCCTGCTAGGACAGTTTTCTTTCCAGAAATCTTTCTACATGAATAAATTCAGTTTGCATAATGGAATGAGGAATACCTCTTTTTCAGCTGACCTCTTTTTGGCTTCTCAGCTGACCTCTTTTTGGCTTCTCAGCTTCTTTCACTGATAGCCAGAGACAAGGTCTATCTGGAATTCCCACAGTTCTTTGGCCCTTTCATTCTCCAGCCACCTAGAGAACACTTGCTATTTCTGGGTTAGTGCTGGGAAAAAGCTATCTTGGGAACTTGAGAGTAAGAGGCTGCATTTCAAACTAATCTCAGAATCACTAGAGCTGGCTTGTGAGATATATCTTTGTATTGTCTGAAGCTACCAAAACCCCTTCCCGTATCCCAGTGTGGTACTTTGAGCCTAGCTGGGATATTTTGGTGAGAAGGATTATAGATTAAGGGCAGTGAAAAGGAAACAATGGTGATGTCTGCTGCACTCACAGGCTTGCTGAGATGTATAAGAACAAGAACCTGAACATAGATAACAGAGTTGCATTTGGGCTCTGGGCTGCATGCACTTCTCTCTCTAACTTGCTGCCTAACTAATCTGTCTGCTTCCTAACCCCCCTGGCTGATCATCCAAACTCGCTTTGAACATAAGGCAAAGTCTGGGGTAAGGTAGAGGGGTGGGAAGAAGGTGGAAGGGTGGTTGGGATCCCCTTCTGGGGACTCTGGTTTCTGGGAGGGCTATTGTGTTTCTGTATTACTTTTGAACTTGCATATTTCTGTCTATAGCTGTAGATAATGTAAATACCTGCTCGTATATTGTGCTAAGCTGTCAATATAAGGCTTCATTCTGCAATTTTCAGCTTGGCTGAGTCTAATCTGGGTGATTTTCCTAAGTATGGAGAGGGGCAGGTAACACCTAAACCATCAGACGCAGGTAACACACGGAGAGTGAAAGCAGTGTTTGCAATATAGTATAATCAGGATATTCTCAGATGCGTGTTAGTTCTAAGTTCTACTACAATTCTGGGGTAGAACCAGAATTTTTATTTGAATATCTGTAGATGCACTAAACTGTATGTTTCAGAAAGAAAACCACAGGCCATTTTAAGATGCATTCTGGTTCCTGCATTAATTCCTGAAGCCATCAAGAATCACTCTAGATCTCCTTAGGAGGAACAAGACGATACAGCTATGTCATAACCCCATCTCTACTTCTGCTTCCTCCCCCCAGCCTGGATTTTTAGTGAAGCAAATAAAAAAGGAGAGGGAGAATATGGTGTTTACAGCCATATGTTAGCTTCTGAGCAGTCTGTAAATGCTTCATTATGTCACTTTGTGCCACTGGAATAACTGGCTTTTATTCTCCAGAAAGCTGGTTAGTTGACCATCTTTGAGCCTATTTGCCAAGACGAATCCATTGGCACATTTCACAGTCTCACAGTATCACCAAGGTTGGAAGAGACCTCACAGATCATCAAGTCCAACCCTTTACCACAGAGCTCAAGGCTAGACCATGGCACCAAGTGCCACATCCAATCCTGCCTTGAACAGCTCCAGGGACGGCGACTCCACCACCTCCCCAGGCAGCCCATTCCAGTGGCCAATGACTCTCTCAGTGAAGAACTTTCTCCTCACCTCGAGCCTAAACTTCCCCTGGTGCAGCCTGAGGCTGTGTCCTCTCGTTCTGGCGCTGGCCACCTGAGAGAAGAGAGCAACCTCCCCCTGGCCACAACCACCCCTCAGGTAGTTGTAGACAGCAATAAGGTCTCCCCTGAGCCTCCTCTTCTCCAGGCTAAACAATCCCAGCTCCCTCAGCCTCTCCTCGTAGGGCTGTGCTCGAGGCCTCTCACCAGCCTCGTTGCCCTTCTCTGGATACGCTCAAGCATCTCAATGTCCCTTCTAAACTGAGGGGCCCAGAACTGAACACAGTTTCACATGCACTGAAGAACCCTAACCCTAACACATTTCACATGCACTGAAGAAGAATCCACTGTCTGGTCAGTCTTGGCTTAGTATGCATGTTATTGAATGCTGCCATTAAATCTAGGAAGCAACCTTGTAATGTAGGATTTTCCATGAAATTATAATTTACCTCTTGCCTTGGGCTCTTCCCTTTGACAGTTTCAATCTGCATTGTTGATCTGTAGCCAGAATGTTTTCATCCTGTTCTGGATGACTGGTGGGTCTTCTAAAGAGTTTCTTGAGAGAAGTGTGTTTGCACCCAAATTCAACACTGCCTGTCTAAATCCAGGTACTTTCTGTATCTTCTGCTCCATGCTGGTTAGCAAGCACAGTACAAATTTATAGTGCTGCTTAGCATGTTTTATTCTAGATTTACCAGGTGAGGTGACTGTAAATATTTTGGAGATTTAATCCTATGCCTTACATTGAGGTTTTGAGATATTTTTATTACTCTGGGATTTACACATAGAATGTAGGTCATGATTTCAAAGGGAAAAATGGGTCAGAAATCTTAGTGAAAGATTGAGGGTCCCCTGACACTGTAGGTATGCTAATGTAATATATCCTGTATACATTTAGTATACATGTGTATCATGGGAACTGCAGCTCTCGTTGGCAGAAAGTGTGAGCAGATCTAGGTTTATAATTGGAAGCCCTAACCCTCTGCTGTCCGTATCTAACACACTCAATGGCCTTAGGGGAAGTCTGTGATGCACAAGGAATGTGGGTTTGTGCCAAGTGTTATAAAATGCGGAGATGACAGCTCTGTTCCACAGAGCACACTCTAGAAAGGCGCACAGACATCTTTTATGTGATGCTGGTGTCCTCCTGAGCAAAAAGGCAACATAGACTGGGAAAGTAAGTGGTAAAGGCGGCTGGAGGGTTTTTACTGCCTTAAATATAGCTTGTATCATGCTTTAAAAGAGGATTTTGGAGTGTTTGTGTACTTTTCTGATGGTTTGCTTAGTCTCAGTGACTGAGACATTTTGCTAAATGGCATTGTTGAGTTTAATTTATCAACAGTCAATTAACATGATGGATGGGTTTTTTAGCTCACATCTCTTACCTACGAGCACATTTAATGTTTTCAGTCAGAAGTAATGTGAGCTTCTGACCACAGATCTAGTCAAATTGATTAGGCTCTTAATCAGTGAAGTGTGTTTGGGTTGGAATAATTTAAACCAGTTTTACAGATATACTACTTAATCACCAAGTCTTGGTCAAACATCCTTTAACATAATAGCCTCTGGTAAGGAAGAGACAATGCCCTTCCTTGCAAATACTCTTCTACTGAAAAGAAAGAAAGCTTGATGCATACAAAGGCTTGTCAGTGGTAAATAAAATGAGGGGGGGTCTCACAAAATACAGTGAGATTTCAGGTGTCTGTTGTAGGCTGTTCAAACCAGTTCTGACTTTCACCTAAACCAGAGGACTTAGGTTTGTCTTGAGAGAAAGGTTGCTGGGGAATAACTTTCAGGTCCCTGCAGATATATGTGGACTTGGAGTAGTGAATTATTTTAGTGACTAGTGAAGCAGCAGACACAGTTTTCCAGGGGGCCTATTCTGCAAAACCAAGCTTGGGTCTGGTATCCGTCTTTCGGCAAGGTCATCCTTCTAGCAGCATAAGCACTTCTACTTGTGGTTGCCACAAACACCGTGAACCATTCCAGTTGGATACTGGGGTTTGAACACCCAGATTTGGTGCTGCTTTTGGTAAGGTTTGTGTGTGTATATTTCCTTCTCTCCATCTCCAACAGAATCAGCCTAAGCAATATGTCAGGTGCTTTGTTTTGTGGGGGTTTTTCTGCACACATCACTAATAATCATAGAATCATAGAATCATAGAATGGTTTAGGTTGGAAGGGACCTCAAGGATCATCCAGCTCCAACCCCCTGCCACAGGCAGGGACACCTCCCACTAGAGCAGCTCGCCCAAGGCCTCATCCAGCCTGACCTTAAACACCTCCAGGGAGGAAGCATCCACAACCTCCCTGGGCAACCCATTCCAGTGCCTTACTACCCTCACTGTAAAGAACTTCCTCCTAACATCCAGTTTAAATTTCCCCTCTTCCAGCTTAAACCCATTCCCCCTCGTCCTAACATTACTAGACCGTGTAAATAGTCCCTCCCCAGCTTTCCTGTAGGCTCCCTTCAAATACTGGAAGGCTACTATAAGGTCTCCTCGAAGCCTTCTCCTCTCCAGGCTGAAGAGCCCCAACTCTCTCAGCCTGTCCTCATAGCAGAGGTGCTCCAGCCCTCTGATCATCTTCGTGGCTCTCCTTTGGACCCGCTCCAGCAGTTCCATGTCCTTCTTGTATTGGGGGCTCCAGAACTGCACACAGTACTCCAGGTGGGGTCTGACGAGAGCAGAGTAAAGGGGGAGAATCACCTCCCTTGCCCTGCTGGCCACACTTCTCTTGATGCAGCCCAGCACTCGGTTGGCTGTCTGGGCTGCATGTGCACACTGCCGGCTCATGTTGAGCTTCTCGTCGACCCAGACCCCCAGGTCCTTCTCCTCAGGGCTGCTCTCCAGCCATTCATCACCCAGCCTGTATCTGTGCCTGGGATTGCACCGACCCAGGTGCAGGACCTTACACTTGGCCTTGTTAAACGTCATGAGGTTGGCCTGGGCCCACCTCTCCAGCCTGTCCAGGTCCCTCTGAATGGCATCCCTGCCCTCCAGCAAGTCAGCTGTGCCACACAGCTTGGTGTCATCTGCAAACTTGCTGAGGGTGCACTCAATTCCTCTGTCCATATCACTGACAAAGATGTTAAAGAGCACTGGTCCCAGCACTGACCCCTGAGGAACACCACTTGTCACCGGTCGCCAGGTGGTTCCAGAAGCTGACTGCACACCCCTTGTTTGCCTATCAGACACTATAGGGAATTTGTAGAGTATGAGCTTCCTTTGGGACAGACCTTCAGGCTGAATGTGCTAATTAGTACTGCAGAAAAAGGAAATCTGAGGGGAACTGCTGAGAAGACTTATGAACTAGACTGGCTTTTGGGGTTGTTTCTCTGGAAGAGAACAGCATTCACATTTTGTAGTAGTAGTGAAGAGCAGTCATGCTTGTGCAAATGGCTGCAGTGAGACAGTCAGCAATGATGACTCTGCTCTGCTTCAAATAAATCCACTTTTGAAAAAAGTGCTTCCTGACCCACTGCAGCATGTTAGTAAGTCTTAAAGTGGGACTGGGAAATGTTCTCTTTTCTCTACAGTCGAGAAGATGGGAAAGGGCTGAAGTTGAAATGGATTTTTTTCTGCTAGAGAACAGACCAACTTCACTAGCTTATTCTCACATGCTGACCATGATCCCATAGTTTCCTGTACTGCCTTTAGTACCAAAATTCAGTTTTGGCAAATTTCAAGGTTAAAAGTTGATTAAAACTTTTCCAAGTAAGTAATCTTTGCCTGCATCACATCAACAGGGTCTAGTATTGGTGAAATCCTCCACTTCGTGGAAGTGAAATGCTGTCCGAGATTGCTCTCTCTTACTAGATTGTCATGGGCTGAGTTGAATCTGCTGCTGTTACTCATACCATGCTGCAGTCATGTCAGCTTCAAAATGGTCATGCTACCTGGAACAAAGTAGTATGGGGCTTCCAACTTGAGAGGCTTGCTGTTCTGGTACCTACTTTTGGCTTCTGGAGTCTTCTACTGGGGTGGTGATGGAACAAGAAGGGATGTGGGGAGTAGTTTTCTGGTTTGGGCTTTTGACTTGCTTGCTTCTTCTTGCTGCTGCTTTGTGCTGTGCTTTATTTGCACACAGGCTAAGGTAGTTACACATTTTGTACTATGATTATCTGATTTTGCTCAGTAAATCTGTTATCTTATTTTGGTGTCATTCCTGAGTTTTTGTGTGTAAGTTTTCCCTCACTTCTCTGTTGGGAAAATAGACAGGTTAAGCCACTGGTTTTGCTTTAACCCATTTTGTTCTGATTTAAACTGTTACATAGGTGATGTGTGTGTATGAATAATGAGCAATTAGAGGAAGGTCTGCATCAATGCTTATGCTGGCTTCACGATGTTGCTTTGTGTCACTTCAGCAATACAGAATCCCAAATGCCTTTGAAAGACTGTGCAACAGTTGATGGGGTGGGGAACAAATCCCTCTCTTCTGTGATGATTGCTTTAGTTTAGATGTTAGACTCTACAAAACAATGTGAAGTCTTGTTTCATGAAAAGAACCATGGAGATCAACATTCTGAAGTGGTTTTTTTTATCCTGCTTCTGTTTGGACTTTTAAAACAACAACAAGAAAATGTTAAAAAAAGTAGGCAGAGAAAACTTTATATGAGGTATTAGTAGCTGAGAGACACAGCATAATGTAGAGGCAAGCTCTCTTCCAGAGAGCTAGACTCAGGCTAACAAGTCATGGATACCTCACCCTGGAACTTGGCATCTGAAAAGGGAAACTTAACATGGTCTGGCCCTAGGTAACTGGGTTACATTTCCTCCTCCATATGCTATATGAGCAAGTTAAACCTTGGGTTACTGGTTTGATACTGGTGTACTTTCACCTCCTGAAATATGGATCAAATGAAAGATCTCTTAGTTCCAGCAAGAGCAAGCTAGTACCCAACACAGCTTATCAGTGCAATAGCTAATGGGAGGTAGATGCTTATCACTGTGAAACATTTGTGAGTTAAGCTTATTTCCTCTTTCCCTAGATGGTGGTATCCAAGATGTCCAGAGGGAACAATTTAGTAGTTCAGTTGTAACTGACATGAACATTTTGTGCAAATAAGATGCCTAATCTGATAGCAGGTTGGCAAACAAACTGCAAAAGCAGGATGGTCAGCAGGCAGGAATGAATACCAAATATTTTTCTTGCTGTTTCCCATATTTTTGGAAATTGATTAGAAACCAGAAGTGCTCATTGGAAGAATGTTCATTGAAATGATCTCCAAAGTGGATTAGTCAGCTACTTCTAGAAGAACACTGCACTTCTTTTCTGTTGTGCTGTCAGCCTCCTTGCATCATTATTAATTATGAAACTTACCTCTTTAGCAGACTGCTAATTAAATTGGGCTGCAGTGATACAGACAAGTGTAGTACCCCTTTCTATTCTCTGCCTAGAGAGTCATATATCCTGGGGTTGTCACAAGGAAAAGCCAGCCAGGCTGCCAGTTTCCCTTCCTCTAGGGATAACATGTCACATTCCATTTGACTACATGTCTGTTATGGTGAATCTCTCATTTCTTTTCTTTCAGTTTTAGAATTGTTTATCTCATCCTTTTCCAAGTCGAGACTTCAGCCCGACAATGCCTTTTTGACTTAGTTTGAGGGCTCTTAATCAGTCAACTGTGATTCAGTTCTGTCCTGAAGGTGATTCTGGCTGTGGTATGCAAACTGAAGGCAAGGACAAGAAGTTGCCAGTAGTAGCATCTTTTAATCACAACAACTGTCCCAGATCTATAAATCTGCTGAACTCTGATGTTCTTCTCTTGTGAAACTTAACTTGAGCTGCCGGTGCCTTATGGTGTTCTGCTCTCTCCAGACACAGCCAGATATCTCTTCTGCCAGGCAACCAGCAACAGAACAAGGAGACACAGTCTCAAGTTGTGCCAGAGGAGGTATAGGCTGGATGTTAGGAGGAAGTTCACAGGATCACAGGATGTTAGGGGTTGGAAGGGACACAAAGAGATCATCGAGTCCAACTCCCTGCCAGAGCAGGACAATTCTATCTAACACAGATCACAGAGGAACACATCCAGACAGGCCTTGAAAGTCTCCAGAGAAGGAGACTCCACAACCTCTCTGGGGAGCCTGTTCCAGTGTTCTGTGATCCTTACAGTTCCCCCTTGTGTTGAGGCAGAACTCCTTTTACTGCAATTTACATCCGTTGCTCCTTGTCCTATCCCAGGGAGCAAGTGAGCAGAGCCTGTTCCCCCCTTCCTGGCCAGCCCTCAGATACTTATAAACATTTATCAAATCTCCTCTAAGTCTTCTCTTTTCCAGACTAAAAAGCCCCAAGTCCCTCAGTCTCTCCTCATAAGCCATGCCCTCCAGTCCCCTCATCATCCTCGTAGCCCTCTGCTGGACCCTCTCCAGCAAATCCCTGTCCCTCTTAAACTGGGAAGTTTAAGTTCTTCACAGAGAGAGTGATTGGCATTGGAATGGGCTGCCCAGGGAGGTGGTGGAGTTGCAGTCCTTGGAAGTGTTTAAAAAAAGACCAGATGAGGTGCTTAGTGTTGTGGTCTAGTTTATTGGATAGGACTGGGTGGTAGGTTGGGCTGGATGATCTTGGAGGTCTCTTCCAACCTGGTTGATTCTGTGATTCTATGACTTCACTGGAGAGAGGTGATTGTTGTATCACCTGAATTGTTGTCTGCTTCTAGCTAAAGTGACATGGTGATGGAAATGGAGTTTTATTCTATAATTCCACTCTGTACTTTTTGATGATAAAAAGGATGCTGAATGAGAAAGTACCAGAAGTGCAGTTTTGTGTCGTATCTCAGTGATGTAAGCTACTAACAGCTGCTGATGCATAGTTGGCTATGGCTTGTATCCTGTTGCATGGCTGTTTATAGCTGTGTCTGTTTCCACTGGCAAGTCCAATCCATATTCTTTGCTGGCCTACTTCTAAAAAGCTATGGAGTGATATTTGATTGTACTGCTTTTACAAGCTATTGTTTATGTGAAAGAGATTGGTTGACTGTGCTAACCCAAGGCATTCTATGAAATACAAATCTGGTGTTCTGCTATATGTATATTGTCAGTTCCTATCTAGTATTTCTTCATATTTCTTCCTATAGGCTATCATTTCTGATGTGGCTACTTGATAGGTATGTGAAGCTCCAGTCTTTATCTGTGACTCTGTTGTTGTACAGTTTTGAATACCATATTTGGACACCTTTCAGCCTGCATGTAGTACATTGGATGTGTTTGGTTGGTTAGCTCTTTGAAAGACCACAGGTGATTTGTCCAGCAGTCTGTTATCTAGCCACTCATCAGTTACGCTCTCAAACTCCAGACTTTGTTTCAGTTACATAGGTGCAGTAATTAAGACTTCATTGTTTTTCTGCTTTGGCTTCAGCCCACAAGTGGGAGTCCTGCAGCAACTCAAGCACGCTTTGCTTTGCCAGTGCTTCCCACCCAGAGTTTGAAGAGGCATCAAGCAAGTCATGTCTCTTTAGTTTGGGAAAAGTCTCTTCTTCTGCTCTGCTCACTAGCGTAAGCTTTGATTTCAGCCAGGAGTTCTACAGCAAAAGGCTACCTACCAGAAAGAAGAGTCCTCAACTGGTGGCCTTGAGGGACAGTTGGGAAAGCCTTGCATGAGGAGCAAGGCAATGGGAGTAGGACAGAGAGAGATTAATAGAAGATTGGAACTCTTTCACCTCCTGTCCTTATCCCATACAAGGTGGAACTCATCAGTTTCCTTGAAGGAAATAAGCAAAACTCCTTGGATTTGAATCAAACCAGGAAATGGCTGCTGAAATAAAAACAAACAACCAACCAATCTAACAAAAATCAGCATCTTAAATGAAACTTTGTAGTGCAGGCAGTGCCTCACAGGCTTGGATGAAAAGCTGGACAAGATTCCAGTCTTATATCCTTCAGTCAGCCAGAAATATTACACCCTGAGGCATGTTACAGGATAGAGCGGTACAAGCAAGAGTTACAGACCTTATTTGTGGATGGGTGAAGATGGCTGCAGAAAGGAAATTTGATCAATTCAATTTAGACTAGAGAAGTAAGATAACAAAAGGACCTTATTTCTTTCATCTTTATTAAATTCTAGGGTACTTTTCCTTGTAAGACTTATGTCATTGTAACATTTTATTTAGCATTGTACAAGAAGTGGTTAAAAATACTGATTTTAAAGAACCTGGAGTCTTGCTCTGGCACACTGAAGTATCCAGATTCCCTTACAGTTTAATAAACCTTTTATGAATGCTTTCCAGTAACACCTGGTTGACAAGGGATTTTATGTGCCTGTTATTTGAGGGTGCCAAGACAGGGATTTGAATGTCTTGCATGCACTCAGAAAGGTAGCCCAGGGTACAATGAAGAACAGAATTCTTGATACTACTGGACTCCTCTGCCTAGATACTTGGCTTTCCTACACTCCTTTCTATGCACGTGGAGTTAGCATCCTGACAGGCATACAGAGCAGTTTGTGACATGCAGCAGAGCAGAACCATTCTCCTTGCAGGTAGCAGTATTTGGCACAGCTATCTCTCTTGTGTGCTTTTCCTTTGATTTTTTTGGTTGATGATTTTAAAGAAAACCTATTTATTTTTCTTCAGTGGTGACTGATTCTCAGTTTTTCATCTTTAGTTTGTTTTAAAAGAAAACCCAAGACTGTCAGGGACTTGTTGAGTCATTGCTTACAGTCTCAAATAAGAAGCCATTTTTTCTCTTACAGCCAACTTCAAGCAAGAAGTAATTTTTTCTCTTGCTGCAACTCTTGCAGCAACAGAACTTCTGTTCTGGAATATTTCTATAACTTATTTTCCATCAGTGTCTCTTCATCAAGTAGATTGCCCTGCTCTCACCACTGCTGTTTAGGATGTTGTTCCATGATGTTACTGCTTTACGGGTCTTCTACAATCAAAATGTCTTCCCAGTCTTTTACTTTCCTTACAGCAAAGTTTGTACATTTGTTCTTGTGCCAGTCTTATCCTTTCAATTGAACAGCTTCTCCCTCCTCACCCTCAAGTTGTGTAGGCATTTCTCTTCCGAGAAGCCCCCATTGCTCAGCTTGTTGCAGGAGGTCTTCTTTGTGCCAGGAGAACTGGGTTTTGGCATTAAAGGTTATTTCCTCAAACAAGGATACTTTGTGCTCTGTGAATGTTATGCCAACAGTTTAAAAGAACCTTGGCTTCTTCTGACCTGTGGGAGCTCTCACAGAGTATGTCCTCCTTGAATAGAAATCCTCCATGTGGGATTTTTCAGACTCCTGTTAGCTTTTGTGTGGCAAAAAGAATCCTCAGATAACCCATGTACCAGAAGTTTCAGGGAGAGGAGTGGGGTTAAGAAAGAAAAAAGGGATTTGAAGATGTCACAGTCAAGCAAAACTGCCATATTTAGTGATCCTTTTGCACAGAAGAGACTCCTTGCATCACAAAGGCAGATTCCTTTCAGAAATCCTATGAAGAAATGAGATGTTTGAGTTAAAACATCTGGCAGCCTCTCTCGTGCATGCTTTTCTGACAATTCTAGCTAATGCCAAATTGAAGACCTGGAGCTCCTAGGCCCTGTTTTAATGGTCCTGACTAATTCTTTACATTCCTTGAGAATTGTTTATATCCATGGAGGCTAAACAGATTTGATGATGGAAGTCACTATGTGTTAGCTTAAGCTATGTGGGAAGATAACTGAATTCCAGTCTTCCTAGGCAAATCTTTGGTTACTTATGCTGAGATCAGCATGAGGTTGACCTTGCCTAGGAAGTAAGCTTAGAGTAATTCTCACTCGATGTTCAAGTTCTAATTTACTGTTATGTCAGCTGTTGTGTTTAGATGATTTCTTTGAACACTTGAATATAATTTTAGGTTAGGATTCCTAAAAAGAATAGAATGCATTTGTGCATCATGATTCAAGTGAGATATCCTTATCAGCAAGAATGGCAGCTTGGACTAATCATTGACTGAAACATTTGCATTCGTATCCTGTAACAACCAAGTGACAGGGTCGTAGTCTTTGAACTGATTCTTCTGAGACACAAACTGTGATTTGCAGTTTAGTAATAAACTTGGGGGTTTAGCTATATCTCAGGTTCAGCTGAAATTGAAAGCAAGTCCTTTGTGTCAGCCAAGAGAACATGACATTAACTGTGCCATAAACGTTACAGGTTCTATAATGTAACAGGGTTTGAGCTCCTTTGCTTCGTATTTCCTTATTTTGTGTGTGCTATAGAAGGAGAACTCTCTCTTTTTCTCACTCTCAGAGTACTCCCAGAAGGAAGAGTTTTTAATAGCTGGGATACCCAAAATCTGAAGCAAAGTCAAAAAAATAGAAAGCATAGGCTAAGAATCGTTTTCTCCTCACTAAGGGCCTCACCCTGTGGCTGTCTGCTACTCCTGCTCTCAAGTGCTCTCTCCTGTTTCTGATTTTACAGCTCTTGCCTGGACTCTTGGTTTGCAGGAAAGGCACTCATCCTTTCTGTAGCAAAGATAGGGTGGTGCCTCCCAGTGTGTGCAATAAAGATACATACCCACAACAGGTATAAGGTTTTTGTTTTGGATTTTCTTGGAGACTTCAGTTGTGAACCCAAATCTTTGCATGTCTAGACTGAGGCAGGTTTAAGACCAGACTTTCTAAGATAAATTGTAGATTTCTTTTGTTTCTCCAGGCCTTCCCAAAAAGTCATAGTCTGATTTAAACTATATATTCTGGATGAGGATAATGAAGTCTCTTAAAGTAAAATCTCCACACTTTTCTGTTATTCCTAACTTGAACAGTTCCACAGTTTTTTGATACATTTACTATAAGCCTAGAAAAAAGTTCTTCTGAATTACTTTTTCTCTTTCATGTTTTGTTTTCCTGGTCCATCCAGAATTGCCTAGGTAGTAGGGAATGGAGACAGCATAAATTCTGGGACACTGAAAGCATTTTGAGTTCCAGCCCAATCAAGATGCAACTAAGCAAGAGACCACCAGCACCCCTATCTAAGATGGAGGGATTTGAAAACTGGGAAGTCTAAGATTCTACCTTGGAAAGTTTTTTTTTGTGAGTGAGGGGGCAGTTCTTGTCAGCGTGAGTCCCTGGGAACAATAACACCCTGGGCTGCTGCTTGAGTAACAGAATGCTTGTGTATATTGGGAAACCTGTGGTGTACATCCTGAACGTGACTGTTGGCAAGGTGCTCATTCCTAAGCAAAATCAGAGGAGTATCCTTATGTGAATATGGATTGAGGAGTAATGTGAAGACTGAATTAAAGAGAGCTGATTCTCTGAGTCTTTTGAAGCACAAGAGTGTGTGGTTCTGGCATCCCACCGCTTGATTCTTGTTGTTGTCTTTTCCCCTGCCATTTTCTTTCTCTACTGTAGTTACTGCTGGATACGTGACCCAGTTTGCTGGCTTTGGTGTTATGCTCATTTTCTGTGCATGCAGCGAAGCAGGCAGGCAGTCTGGGGTTGTCTGCTGCATGATGAAAAAGCAGAGCTGAGGTATGCACAGCAATTGAAAGACCACCAAATGCTGCAAACCTCAACTTCTTCCTTTTCCAAAGTGTGTGTGTGTGTGTGTGTTCAGGGGTTTGCTGCACTTTTACCTTCAGGCAAATCACATATGTGGCCATTTCCCCATCTGGGCTTACTTCTGCATCTTCAAAAGGTGCAGCCAAAACCATAGAATCATAGAATGGTTTAGGTTGGAAGGCACCTCAAGGATCATCCAGTTCCAACACCCTGCCATAGGCAGGGATACCTCCCACTAGAAGAGGTCACTCAAGGCCTCGTCCAAGCTGGCCTTGAACACCTCCAGGGAGGAAGCAGCCACAATCTCCCTGAGTGACCTGTTCCAGTGTTTCACCACCTTCACTGTAAAGAACCCTTTCCTAGCATCTAGTTTGAATCTCCCCTCTTCCAGTTTAAACTCATTACCCCTTGTCCTGTCATTAATGTTGCAGTCCTGCTAGTCCACAGCCTCATTCCAGCCTCTGCAGCACCAACAGGCAGTGGAGGCAAGTCTGCCTTGTGATAGCAAACCTGTGAATGGTTGGGCTGTAGAACGTCAGTGCGAATCCTGCTGTCTACCTGATCAGACAATGACTAGATCAATAAAAAGGTAGTCTTTCTGGCCAGACTTCTTGCAAAGTTGCCTTTTCATTTAATCTGTAGCAATAAAGTTAAGCTTTAGGTATTTTTATTACTATTTTTACAAGTGGTAGAAGAATAGCCTTAGGCAAGTCTTTCCTATCTGCTTGTCTCAGGACAGTATAATCTGAAAGGATGCTCTCATGGTTGAGAGCAGTTGTGCAAGATGATTACAAAAACAAGTGAGCTTTCAAGCCTGTTTACAAAAGTCATAATATTGTGAGTCTTTCTTCCAGTGGTAAGAGCTTCAGGAGCTATTTCACTGGGGAGTCCAGCAGAGGAATTGGCAGAAATTAATATTTAGTCCTGTCTGAATGTGCTGACTGGTAACGACACAAGTTAGTGGTGCAGAGAAACCTGCAGAAGAATGAGGAAGTTCTCCTCCCCCTCACTCTGCCCTGGTGAGACCTCATCTTGAGTACTGCATTCAGTTTTGGACTCTCCAGTTTAAGAGGGATGGGGATCTGCTGAAAAGGGTCCAGCACAGGGCTATGAGGATGATTAGGGTACTGGAGCATTGCCTTATGAGGAGAGGCTAAAGGACCTGGGGTTTTTTAGTGTGGAGAAGAGAAGACCGAGAAGGGATTTAATAAATGTCTATAAATATCTGAGGGCTGGGGGTCAGGAGGGGTTAGACTCTGCTCACTTGCTCCCTGGGATAGGACAAGGAGTAATGGATGTAAGCTGCAGCAGAGGACGTTCCACCTCAACACAAGGGGGAACTTCTTTGTAACTAAGGGTCACAGAGCACTGGAACAGGCTCCCCAGAGAGGTGGTGGAATCTCCTTCTCTGGAGACTTTCAAGGCCTGTCTGGATGCATTCCTCTGGGATCTGAGCTAGATTGTATGATCTTCCTCTGGCAGAGGGGTTGGACTCGATGATCTCTTTGGGTCCTTTTGAACCCCTAACATCCTGTGAGCCTGTGATCTTGCTGTCGTTTGAGTGCTTCGTCTGTCTGCACTTTCTACTATCACCCTGATATTGCAGCTTGTTCCCTTCTGTAGTCTCACCTACCAGAAGGGCTGTGTCCTTAGATTGCCTAGCAGAATGGTGGCATATTCACTCTGAAGTGTCTCTGCATGCTACTAACACAAGCAGATACTTGAATCTTTTTTTTCCAGAGAAAACTCTCCTGTGACAGTTTTGGAACATGCTCATACTGAGCACCACATGCAGCAAAAAAGTAATTATCTTGGAGTAAAGGGGCAGCAAAATTGTTTCCAAGGGAGGATTATAGACCACAACTATTACGTGGTTTTGGTGCCAACATATTGCTGTATATAAAACACATATATTGAGGTAAATCCAGGTTCTTTGGCATCAGCATCTGAGAGGTTGTTAAGGATTCATTATAACCAGGCAGGAACAACAATGATTTAACTTTTATTTGACCTGTAAGCAGCTTTGGAATTCTATTGCAAAAAGCTCTGTGGCAAACTGGACATGAGGAGGAAGTTGTTCAGCGTGAGAGTGGTGAGAGCCTGGAATGGGTTGCCCAGGGAGGTGGTTGAGGCCCCTATTCCTGGAGTTGTTTAAGGCCAGGCTGGATGACACTCTGGCCAGCCTGATCTAGGGTAGGGTGTCCCTGGGCATAGCAGGGGGGTTGGAACTAGGTGATCCCTGTGGTCCTTTCCAACACTGACTGATTCTATGATTCTATGTGTACAAGGTTAACCTTCCTGGGGGAGTGACCTTGAACCTGACTCCAGGTAGCACTGACCCCTCCCCAGGGGTAGGTCTGAACACCACCAAGTGATTCATGGTTAGCCCACTCCCCCTTCCTGTCTAAAGATCTATAAAAGCAGGGGGGACTTCTTTTTCTCTCTCTCTCTGCTCTCCCTCCCTGCCTGGTCACAAAGAATCACCATTTTCTGTTTCCTGCTGCTCTTTGTTTCACTGTGTGGCCATCATCACCCCAAGGTAGACAAAACCCATGGCCATCAAATCTGGTTGTATATTTACATGTTTTGTATCTTATTTTCCCTTCCCTACACCTTTGTAACTTCCCTACCTCATATACCTTTAATTTATTGTTAAACTTTTCTTCTTTTAACTTCCAAATCGCAGTGAGGTTGTTTATTTGGGTCTACTTACCTTTCCTCTCTCTCCATCTAATTCCTTTTCTTTTGGGAAAGAAGGGGGAAGATGGAAGGGCATCCTATAAAGTGTTATTGGTTCTATCAACTATATTTGAGTCTCTGGGAATTTAAATTAGAACCGAGACCTTATGACACCTGGGTTTTATGCATTTTCATTAAACCCAAACAATTCCAGGATGTGTCTGAGTTTTTGAGCTGCTGATCTTTCTCCTCACTAGAGACTGCGTGGAAGAGAGCAAGGCTACAGTTATGGCCTAGCTCAGAAAACTGCAAATTGTCACATCTTCCAAATTCACAGTCCTCACTTGCTGTGCTTCATTACAAGTCTCTGCTGAAAATGGGAGTAAAGTTCAAGACCAAGGGCAAAAGAGGGCAGCTGAGGTTGTGTTTCCAGGACCTGGGGCTGGGAGGCAGGCCAGATTCTGCTCCAGTCTGTGCTGTGGTGCAGTAAGACTTGGGATCCACTTGGACACTGTCTTGTGACATGTCACTGGTTTACAAGGCACAACTGCAGGGAGGACTTCTATACTAAGGTGAGCAAAGGAAGCACACTTTAGCCTTTGATGTTCAGTTTTGGACTGTTATGAGCCCTGTTTTACCAGAGCTTTCAATGGCATGTGGGAGTTCTTTCCTGAAAAGTTCTGTGAGCAGCTTAAAAGTTAGCTTCTACCTGTCAAAACAGAACGTTGTTAAAGATTTCCAAGGTAGTTACTCATGAGCAGATACATCTGTGTGAGTTAGCTCTTTGTGGCCATGTTGTGACAGGGACAGTGATTAACCGCCTGGATATTCAGCCTTGCCGAGACAGCGGATCGATGTATCCACACTCTTTTTGGAGCTAGGTCAGGGTGGGCTAACTTGGGTATTGATCTTTCCAGTCTTGAATTCAAAATTTAAAATCATCTTCTGCTTTCTGGTGCATGTGCTGTGACTGTAAGCTGAGACACTCCCTTAATTAATAGCTTCATTCCTGACCTTGGCACGGTCTTGATCATCTGGTGGCCACAAGATACTAGATGTGATACAACCCAAAAAGCTACTGTGTTTGCTGCACTGGTGCATTGCTCCTCCTGTATGATGGAGAAGAGCATCAAAATTTGGTGTATGCCTAACTTGAACTCTTAACTGGTCCTAGTTACCAGTGGCCTGTATTGCAGAGTGGTTTCAGGTTTTCTGTAGTCTCCACATCACAGCCTAGGCATGGTGCTGCATCAGAACAAAATCAACAGGTGGATTTATTGAAGGGAAAAAATGCAAACTGCAGCTTGGCCAGAGCAATTTCTTAGTGGTGCTTGAAATGAGGCTGGAAGTCATGCTCCTACAGCAAACAGTCTCACAGTATCACCAAGGTTGGAAGAGACCTCATAGATCATCAAGTCCAAGCCGTTACCACAGAGCTCAAGGCTAGACCATGGCACCAAGTGCCACGTCCAATCCTGCCTTGAACAGCTCCAGGGACGGCGACTCCACCACCTCCCTGGGCAGCCCATTCCAGTAGCCAATGACTCTCTCAGTGAAGAGTTTTCTCCTCACCTCAAGCCTAAATTTCCCCTGGCGCAGCTTGAGGCTGTGTCCTCTCGTTCTGGTGCTGGCCACCTGAGTGAAGAGAGCAACCTCCTCCTGGCTACAACCACCCCTCAGGTAGTTGTAGACAGCAATAAGGTCACCCCTGAGCCTCCTCTTCTCCAGGCTAAACAATCCCAGCTCCCTCAGCCTTTCCTCGTAGGGCTGTGCTCGAGGCCTCTCCCCAGCCTCGTCGCCCTTCTCTGGACAAGTTCAAGCATCTCAATGTCCCACTTAAACTGGGGGCCCCAGAACTGAACACAGTACTCGAGGTGTGGTCTAACCAGTGCAGAGTACCAATGTTTGCAGGCCACTTGGCTAGTGAGCAGCCATGAGATATATGAAGCAAGAAAGCATTATCCAGCACGGCTCTTGTGTCATTGTTTGCACAGATGAACATCAGTCAGGGCAACCTTCCTGCTTAAAACCTTTCAAAATCCACTGTGAGTGGTGGGTTGAGTGTTCTGATCCCTCTGACTGCGCTGCTCCCAGTTCCCCTTGGCTGAAGATTAAGATGAGTGGGAGTACTCTGCTCAGCATGAATTCCTCCTGCCCTAAGCATTCCTCCCTCCCCACTGTGCCCCGGTGGCTGCTTGATCTACTGCACTGCATCAGATTGTCCTAATCCCCTGCTTCCCATGTCCTCGACCCTTGAGGGGGTGAGGGAACCAGCGTGTGTCAAACCCTTCATGTGAGAGCAGCCCAGCTAAAGCCTGTGGACTGCATGACCTCAGCCTCTACTGCAACAGGAGTCAAGTAGCAACTTCTTAACCCAGGGCACTGGTGCTCCTGTGGTGGTATTTGACAGGACCCATGCTTTATCTGGAGGGCAAACTTTAACCAAGAGAATGATATCTGAAAGTTTTTTTGCCAATTACTGAGTACAATGAAAAGCTAAATGTCACACGGCCATGCAGGTTGCACTTTTCTAGTCAAAGTATGACATGGTGGTTTGGTAGCAACAGTCACTTAGTTTGAGCTAATAGAGGGGAGTGCTTGTATGGCCTTCTGTACTAGGGAGAGCAGATCATCCAAGCAGTGTTAGGTTTTGCTAGACAGAGACCTCGGTTCTTTGCTAAACAAAACACTCAGCAGCAAGAGTGTCTCCTGAAGGTCGCTGAGCTGCACACGAGAACTGACACATCTCTTTCCAGGATCTGACTGAGCTGCAGTAAGAGAAAGTCAAAGACCTCCAGGTTTAGTAGAGCTCTCTGAAGGGGTGTGTGGAAAGTTTAGGCCAAAGTGGGTACCAGTGACTGTGCTCTGTGTAGATCAAGACAGGCACAGTGAGCAAGAGGACTTCCAAATTACAGAGCATGATTGTACCAGAACCTGTTGCACTGGGTAAATAGCGCAGATATGTAACCGTCTGGCACCTTTCCCAAGGAACAGCACCGGACTTCTGTGAAGAGATTAAGGCCTGCTGGTGCCCAGAAACACAGTGCCTTTAATTTAACTAAATGTGAGTGAGTTCATGACAAATGTGTTCTTGTTGCCCAGTCTGAACTAAAATGCACTACATTAGTCTTCTCTCTACCTTAAAATAAGGCTGCTTGAATTCGTAACGTTACCATTTGAATATGCTTAGCTTTATGCACAAACCAGTGTGTAGGCTGACTTGTTAAGTGCATGTGTAGTTGTTTAAAGGATATATCGTGCATATTTTTGGGCACTGCTATAAGAATGCTGTGGGATGAGTTGGAGAGGATCCAGAAGAAAGTAATGATAGTAATTTGGAGAACGTGATCTACAGCAGGAGTTTGGATGGCTTTAGGAGTGTAGAGGAAAATGGGGGAAGACATGAATCTTGGAATATCTAAGGAAGCTGTTGTGAAGGGAGCAATTTGTTTCTTATTCAGGGGGTAGGGAGAGCTGGGGGGTAGAAGGAGCAGGGACATCTGTAGCAAAGAAGACTCAGAATGGATGCTTAGGACAAGCCCTGGGAAAAGATTATATGGAGAGACTGTGAAATCTCAATGAGTGAAGGTTTTGACAAGGAGTCTGGAGAAACCTCTCTCAAAAATTACTATGGCTGTTGATTCAGCTTTGAAGCAGAAGAATTAGCATGAAAACTTTGTAACTGTCCCTTCAAGTCTTGCCTCTTGTAGTCAAGGTCAGAATGAACACCTATGCTTTGAGGTGCAATTCAAATAATTGTGTTCACTGATCTTTTAATTTTATTACTGCACAGAAAATACCTTTGATTCCATTCTAATAGTCTTTACTCTGGAAAAAGTTGGATGAAATCCTTACTGCAGTTAGGAGCACAGCTGTGATTTCAAGGTATTTGTTGCTACCTGTTATGCTAATGTATGTTAAAACATTTTATGGGTTTGCAGAGGATGAAGTTGACTTTACAGGTCCTTTTTCCACTTTCAGTGACACGTAGTCATTTGAAGTATGGTTCTTGTAGAACCCAGTAGAGTATCTCAGTGGTTCCATAGATAATTCAAATTATTCAAGTCATGTAGGGAGGAAGTACTAGATAAAGCTTGGGGTTCTAGGTGGTTTAGTGTAACCCCATCTTGGAGAGCTTACCTATGCTGAGTCTTCTTTCTGTTCCAAAAATGAACAAAAAATATCACTTGTGACTGGTTTAGATATGATAGCATTTAACCTTTTTACTGACATAATCAGTTCCTCATGTGTGTGAGACAGAATCCAGATGCCAAACGTTATCAGGGAGTGTTTTCAACAGCAAAGTCCTACTCACTAGTTAGTGGCACACACGATTTTTGGTGGGGTGTCTTGCATGCTGTCTGTTTGCCAGCAACATTGTGCTGCATCTGCATTTTCTTGCTTTCCTGACCCCGTTCCTTCACTAACACAGGTCAGCAACTACTAAAAATGGTATTGTATACCCACAAGGAATGAGGATTCCAGATTCTGCTGTGATGCCTCTGGGGGCCATCTCTGTGGTTTTGTTTCTAAGTAGCTTCATTTAACTGCAGACTTGATCACCTTACAGCAGGGAGATAATTGGGAAAGGATTGAAGAAATGTAAATCTGTAAATCAGCTGCCAGACCAACAGAAAATTTGCCTTCAGCATCTTTCTCATTAGGACCTACCTAGAGCTGTTCATGGGACCTGGGAATACAATTTTCAGATTGTTCTCTCAAGCCAAAATTTGCCTGTTGCTTCTCATGGGATAAATGCAATCCATTAGAGTGATTGTTTCAGTAAACAAATGATTTCAAATGTGTTGCCAGAACTACTTTAGGTGGCTTTGTATTTTGTTTACAATGCCTAAATCCTCTCCTCTCACTACAGTGCATGTTGATGCTAGTCATAGTAGGCTGAGTGGAAACAAGAGGAAGTCTAGCTCTTCTATAGCATACTAATTACTCCCTTTCTTGGGGAGAGGGTAGGAAAACAAGTAGAATACCTTGCTGGCAACACCTTGTGCAATGGTTTAAAGTAAAACCAAAGGGGTAACCTGTCTGCCTACCCAGCACAGTGAAGGAGAAAGAACAGACAAAAACCTGCAGGTTGAGACAAAAGAAAAAGTGAAATAAGGTAGGAGTTTACTGAGCAAATCAGTAAAGCACAACTACCTTAGCCCTTTTGCAGAAAAAGCACAGCAGCAAGCAGAAGCAAGTGAGCTAAAAGCCCAGGCCAGACCTACTCTCCCATTCTAACTCATCCTGTTGCCATCTCAGAGAAAGAGAGCCAACACTCATAATCCAGAACCCAAAAACCAGCAACCAGAACCAGCTTCCCATGTTACAATCTGAACTTCAAGCCCCATAATACTTTGCTCTAGCCAGCACTTTGATTTGAAGCTGGCATGAGACAGAAAGGTATGAATAGCAGTAGATTAAAACTCAAGACACATTGTAAAAGCCTGCAGGTGACCAAGAACAGAGTGTGTTGATTTGTTCAAAGATCTTTTCTTCCCAGCAGTGTTTACGTAATGATTCCAAGAAGAAAAGCTTGGTGGATTAGGGGAAGTCCCAGAAGATCTCATGTAGTTTTAGGATTATCTTTTTCCTCAATAAACTAATGAGGAGTGGCATACTCTTAACATGGTCATACTGTAGCTGTGCATTAATGATGTATTCAGAAAATACTCTGCCCTGTCACTATGTTGGGAGATTAATCTTTCCTCATCAGGGAAAAAAAGAACTTTGGATCATGGCATAGAATCATAGAATCAGCAAGATTGGAAGAGACCTCCAAGATCATCCAGTCCAACCTAGCACCCAGCCCTATCTAGTCAACTAGACCACGGCACTAAATGCGTCACCCACTCTTTTCTTGAACACCTCCAGGGACGGTGACTCCACCGCCTCCCTGGGCAGCCCATGCCAATGGCAATGGCATAAGTGGAGATGAGTCTAGGCTGAGTACAATTTTTTTTCACTCCTCTTTTAAAAGCAGAAAAGGATTTTCTGTTTATAGGTGTGCCTTAGTGTGGGAAAGGAAAATGATGTAATTGTAGTGATCTGGAGTAAAATAGCACTGTAATACTTAGAACTCTCTGTTGGCTTGTCCTCCTACTCAGCAGCATGCTTGGTCTTGCTCTGCTTTTTCCACACCACACAGAAGAAAGCAAGAATTTACTTGAGTATGGATAATAATAGCCTCACTCACTGGTGTTGGGAGTATAGATTAATAACTGGGGGAAAAAAGTGTTTTGCATCATGGATCCTTTTGGGGCAAAGTAGATCTGTTCATAAAATAATGCATCTGGCACCCTTCCTCCTCTTTGCTAATACTAGATGAAGTTGCTGCTGCTTGTGTTCTAATGGAAGACAAGCTGGTTATCTCTGAGCCCACTAAGGGTTCTACACTTTGACCACAACAACCCCAAGCAGTGCTATAGGCTGGGAACAGAGTGACTGGAGAGCAGCCAGGCAGAAAGGGACAGGGAGGTACTGGTAGATAGTAGCTGAATATGAGCTAGCAGTGTGGCCAGGAGAGCCAGTAGCATCCTGGCCTGGATCAGGAGCAGTGTGGCCAGTAGGACAAGGGAGGTTATTCTGCTCCTGGTCTCAGCACTGGTCAGGCCACACCTCGAGTATTGTGTCCAGTTCTGGCCCTCTCAATTCAAGACAGGTGTTGAGGTACTGGAACTTGTCCAGAGAAGGGCGATGAAGAGGCCTGGAGCACAGCCCTGTGAGGAGAGGCTGAGGGAGCTGGGGGTGTTTAGCCTGGAGGAGGCCTCATTGCTGTCTACAACTACCTGGAGGCTGTGACCAGACGGGGGTGGGGGTTGGTCTCTTCTCCAAGGCAGCCAGAAACAGAACAAGGGGACACAGTCTCAGTTTGTGCTGGAGGAGGTCTAGGCTGGATGTTAGGAGGAAGTTGTTGGCAGAGAGAGTGATTGGCATTGGAATGGGCTGCCCAGGGAGGTGGTGGAGTCACCATCCCTGGAGGTGTTCAAGAAAAGCCTGGATGAGGCACTTAGTGCCGTGGTCTAGTTGATTGGACAGGGCTGGGTGCTAGAGCCCATTGGTCAGAAGAGTAACATCCTGATAATGTGCTTCTCTATCTCTTAAAAGTCTGCATTCAACTGAAGTTGGCTAAAAAGTGAAGTTGTGTTTTTAGTGGTGGAGTCATTGAAACTGTGATGATCCATGACCATAGTATCTGAGTGCTGAGCCCTCCTGGATTTTGGTTGTCAGTACCCAAGCCCACTCCTAAGTGCCAACCCATACCTTTGGTGATTTCAAACACTGCAGAATGTGATGAGAAATGATGTGTACAAGTAAAAACTTTATATATTTTGTGTGCAATATTGCTTTCATCTCAGCCAAAATCTGGGAAAGCTGACATCAAAGGATGCTGGTTTGTTGCTTTGGACTGGGAGTACTAATTATAATGGGGGTACTAACTATAATACTTTTCATAATCTCTCTGCAATTACCTTGCTTAGTTGTGAATTCATCTCTTCCTTTTGTTCCATCTAGCTTCATTTTGCTCACCGTTAAGGGAGATGTGTACATGGGGAGAATTTTTCTTTCACCTCTGAGAGCTTTCTAACCTTTATCAGACTGGAAATGCCATGCTGTGTTGAAACAAGGCAAGCACAGTTGTGCCTGATTCAATTGTTTTGCTGTTGACATTTTTGAGACTATGCAACAAAGGATCTGTGCAATTTGAAGAGAATTAGCTCAAACCTTTAAGGTTACTGTGAGGGTAGTAATGCGAACTTGTACAGCTCAGAAAATGTGCTCTGGAATCGATTTGAGACAGTGCTGTGTACAGAGCAATTATTCCCAAGAACAGTTTCCAGTTCAAACAAGCTCAGATTGTGTTTACAGTAAAGGGATAGCGAAGTCAAGCGAATTGTTTAAGTTCTGATACACTTTGATGACATTTGCTACATTTTCAGCAGGAAAGATAAGCAGATGCCAGGAATGTACTCTAGAAATTGTGGTTTCCTGCCTTCAGTAGAATTGCACCTGGTGAGTTCAGAAAGGAATTTAAGTGAGGAAGTATGTCCCCTTTTTTTGGACCTGTTCTTTGCATTTGTCTTGGAAAGAAAAAGCAGCAGATGGAGATGTAATTAAGGTGTGAGGAAGCAGGATTGGTAGGCATTTATCTACATCCCAATGTACATTAGCTGCATGACTGCCTCTGTGAAGGGGCTCTTGTCTAACATGGTGGAATTTAGAGCTGTACTCAGATGAGACAGGTGAAGGTGGGCAGGTTGCTGCTGGGTGATGTGGGTCTCTATTTCCCTTATCCTTTGGTTTTGTTCTGCAGAACTGGGAGAAAGAAGGAGAGAACAGAGAGTTATATTAACAATTTATTAATATAACCAAAGTTTACTCTGGGCTAGTTTGTGAGTGGAAAGGGCATGTCTGAATAGCCAGAGTATCCTCTTTGCCTTTGTCTGCTATTGTCCTTTGAGGTTGCTAGCAGTGCTGGCTATCTCCAGCAAGAGTAAGGGATGAGGTCTGTTAATCATTTTGCTTTTCTAGGCTATCACAAAGGCGCTGCATTGCGACATCACCCCCTAAGTCAGGCTGACATTGTGCTGCAGTTTAGCCATACGCTCTGCGTGCAGCATGTCAAGTGCCAAACCTATGTACATGAAATATCCCACATGGCCTTGTGGACTTAAAATGCATCCAAAATTTTATCATTAATTTCACAGCACACTAAACTTCTGTGATCTTCAATATATGCTACGTGCCTCTCACTGATTCTAGTCACTAGAATAATCCTCTTTTAAAGCTCCTTTATCAGCAGTAGTCTCACGATTCTCTTCTGTCCCTGAACTCTGGATTTTACAGAAACTGAGCAGCAGTAGAGCGTTCTCCATGACTGCTACTGGGGAAAAATCTGGAGCAGTGAGGTGAATGTAAAGGAAAGCCACTTCAGACCTGCCATGGTACACATGGCAGTAGGGCATGCAGTATGTGCCTTGCCTGCTGTTTTGTTTCTTCCTGTTGGTCTCTCCAGGTTGATCTTTACACGCTCTGTGCTTGTCAAATAAAACAAATGTCTTTGGTACTGAAAGCACTGGTCACTGTCAAAGCAAAGATAGATGGTTTCCAGGCTGGAATGACATCTTCTGGGAATTTGCTTTAGAGGGTTATTTTTCTTTTGTATCAGAGGAAGATATTTATATCTTTTGACAGTAGTCTCCCGGGGGTCTCTTTCCTGTATTGATACGTCAGTGTTGTCCTTTGATGTAATAATCCTGCATTGCATATTCTGCCACTCAGAAATGGTGAAGCTGGGTTTCTGGTGTAGGGGAATACCACCACAACTAAAAAGAAAGGTAATTATTTAAACCTACAAGACAGAGACAATAGCTATGCCTGAACTTAAAGGAAGATTCTACTGCATAGAACCATTTGTGATGAACATGAAAATAAGGCAGCAATTTGGTTTTACAGCAATAACGTCTATATTGACAGATTTTGTGTTTATACTTCATCCAGGCTCTGTCATTAACCAGCATAAAATACACAGATGCAAGTAGACCTTTCATTGCACTGTTTTTTTACTACACCTCAACCATATCCTCCTCTTTAGCAGTTTTCTCCTTGGGGAAAAGAATATTTTTTTAAATGCATGGGGATTTGTTTTACTGTCTTTGGAGCTTCATTTGAAAATGGAATAAGAGTACCAAGACTGCTAGCCATAGGATTTGAGGTGCAGAGTAAGTAATGCTTTGTTCAAAAGATCAGATTTTGATATATGAGAGTAAAGTTCACAGGCAAAAAAAGTGGGCTGCAAAGGTAGAGAAATCACCTTAGTTAAATTGTCAGAGAAACAAGAAACCAGACATTTCTATTTATCATCCTAACTGAACGTGCATAAGGTGTAAGACCTTTGGAAAATAAGGTTAATTTCAACACTTTAGTCTGCTTAGGCTCTCTCTCTAGAAGAATCTCCTTTTTCTGACATGTGCCTTAAGTAGAGCTGCATTTAACTGGATGCAGTATGTACTGGTCAAAAGAAGGGTAGGCTTGCTTTAGGTAATGTAACTTCTGAGAAGGCATCATCTTCTCTTAACTTTTCAAGAGAAGTCATTCAGTTTGATCACTGCTTATCAGCAATTCTCTTTGATTAGTTGGCATTGAGATTATATTGCTGCCTGTCTTAATATACTTTTGCCACTTCATTTTGCTATCTCCAGCTGGGGATAGGTTCAACTTTTAAATTAGTCTCCAAAGCTTCCAACATATTCTGTGTTGCGTCCAGTGTTCTGTAAGTGGTAGTGTGTCATTTTAAATTCATGGTTCAAAACGCACAGTTAGCATCTCAGGCTCATTATTTGCTGAAATGCTGATCTTACCAATTCTGCTATAATTTCCTTGTTGAAGCCTGCAGTCAACATCCTAAGTAATGAATTTAACTATTAAAGGCACCCCAACCAACATGACCTTGCCAGAGTGCTTTCCCCTTTTGAAAGGATGATTAATAATGACTTTGAATAAATACGTGCTGTATTCCAAGAGGAATAATGTTTTCCTTGGAAGAGTTTTCTTGCTGTAGGGTGAGATTGCATCTGATAAAATCAACTCTAATTCAGACCTGGGACTGAATGTTTTGAAAACACTCTGAAATAAGGTATCTTCTCATACACATTTCATAGGAAACTTTAAATGATTGGATATGAAGTCTTTCTTTTATATGATATTTGAAAATGTATTGAGATGTGTTGAGTCAACAGGTTTCATTTCTCGAGCTTGATCCTTTAAAATTTATTTGCTGTAATATATCATATCTTCACCCTCAGATTCCCAGAGATGAAATACTCTGTGATGAAATGATTTTGATGCAGACTCTTTCACTTGCATATGTATCACTGCCAGGGAAGTCTGGGGTCCCTAGGGAGGAGAGGTAATGAGGACTGATTGATGTGGGGACTGCTGTTGTAGCTGAGGTCAAACACACTTTCAGCCATGCAGTGGAGGCAGGCAACTTCATCCTCTCATCCAGGTCACCTCTGTGCTCCAGCCTTCTTTTAGAGGAGAGCTAGTTTTCAACACAGGTGACATAGCAGTACTGCTTATTAAAACCAGCTAGTCCTGGACTCTGGTAATGGAGAATGGTCCTGTAAATAAGGGATGTCTGAGGGATTTTGGAATTTCCACCATGTCTCTGTACCCAAGGTCCCCTTAAACTGAGCTAATGTGGCACTCTCCTATTCAGCACCCATCTTCTAGTGGAGATGCTCATGTCTTTGTCTATTTGGAATGGATTACACTTGGCTGTATTCAGCATCTCTCATTTAGCTTGGTCAGAGCAGATGTTCCAAATCTCTCCTGAGCAACACCAAAGAAGAATGACTCTGACCAACTCAGAGCCTGACATTGCTTCTTTTTGTAGTGTTGTGTGATGCAAGTGTGTACGCTGCAAAGAGCCTGATCCCTTACCTGGCGTGGCAATTGTACTTAATAGTAGTCCTTCCTTTCCTGTTTTCCCATCAGAAATATTTGGTTGCTTGATCTCAGGGATTTTCTTAGCATTCAGATTAAAATTTAAACAGGGGCAGAGAGATTTCCTAAAAGTACTTTTGAGAAGAGTATAGGCCCGGTATGAAAGCAGATCTGTTGTGTGTTACATGAAGTCTGGTCACTGAATGTCAACAAAACAATCTTGCTGCCTCTTGAGACTTACACTTGATAATACACAAGAGCAATTGAAAGTCTTCTCATGGCATTCATTTTTAATTGCTTCTGTGATACAAGGTCATAGATATAAGCCACTTGTCAAGGCTGGATAGCTTCAGGAAGATAAAGTCTAGATTTATAGCATTTCGCAGGATTCTGGGAAAAAACAGAAGTCACATTTTTCAAGTTTAAGTGGACAAAGTTAGCCTCTCAAATCTGTCTTCAGATACTTTAATATAAACAGCCTGATTTTCAGAAGGGCTGAGCAGTGGCTCTTTGTGCTGACTTTGCTGGAAACAGGCTGCACCCAGCAGCTCATCCCATCAGTTAGGTGGCCTCAGCTCAGGCCCTGCTCTGGAATACTTTTGTCTGAAGCAAAGTGGTCTGCCTTGATGTGCTAGTTTGAGCCTAGCTAGCATGTGTTGGTGAGAAGAACTAGATGATAGGCTGTAAAATGAAAACAATGGTGAGGTCTACTTCCCTCACAGTCTTGCTGGGATGTGTAAAGAAGAAAGGCAAAAACAAAGATTACTTCACTTGCTTCTTCTCTTTGCTGGGGAGCTTTGCCTGCTGGGGAGAAGCTGAGGCTGTTGGCTGGACTCCATCCTGCGTTCTAACCTCACCCTCCTTTGCTTGGCTGCTTCACCTTGCTTTTTAACCTCTTGGCCGAACCTCCATTCTTCCTTAGGACTGGGGTAAGGTTGAGAGGGGCAGGGGGAAGGTGAGGGGTGGTTGAGAGCCCCTCCTGGGGACTCAGGTTTCTGGGAGGGGAATTGTGTTTGTATTACCTTTTTTCCCTTGTATATTTCTGTCTATAACTGTATATACTGTAAATATCTGCTTGTAAATTGTGCCAGCTGTAAATATAAGCTTCATTCAAATTTCCAGAGCCGACTGAGTCTAGTCTGGGTGATTTCTAAAAGTGTGGGGGGGCGGGGGACACCCAAACCATCACACTTGACAAAGGTTTTAAATTATTGTCAAGACAATTCTTCACTCTTACAGTTCAGATGACTGCATTATAAGAAAGATCTATGTATTTTATTTTTGACCTGTTCCAGGCCTGACTTTCAAGAAAACAAGGAGGCCTTTCCAAGAAGGCCAACAGCATCCTGGCCTGTGTCAGAACTGGTGGACCAGCAGGAGTAGGGAGATGCTCATGCCCCTGTACTCAGCACTCGTGAGACCACACCTCGAGTACTGTGTCGAGTTTTGGTCACCACAGTACAGGAGGAACATTGAGGTGCTGGAGCAGATGCAGAGAAGGGCAACGAGGCTGGGGAGAGGTCTGGCAAACATGACCTATGAGGAGCATCTGAAGGAACTGGGGTTGTTTAGTCTGGAGAAGAGGAGGCTGAGAGGGGACCTTATTGCCCTCTACAACTGCCTAAAAGGAGGTTGTAATGAGGCTGAAGCTGGTCTCTTCTCCTGAATTACTAAGGATAGGACGAGAGGAAATGACCTCAAGTTGTGTCAGGGGAGGTTTAGGTTGGATGTTGGGAGGAAGTTCTTTACTGAGCGGGCGGTCAGGCACTGGAACAGGCTGCCCAGGGAGGTGGTGGAGTCACCACCCTGGAGGTGTTTGGAAGGAAAATGGATGTGGTGCTTGAGGCTATGGTCTAGTGATGAAGGATGCTGGGATGAAGGTTGGACTGGATGATCCTGGTGGTCCTTTCCAACCATACTTTCTCATAGTGCTTAGATGCTCTGCTGAGGGATTTGGTTTAGTCAAGGACTTGTCAGTGTGAAACTAATGATTGGACTCAATGGTCTTGAAAGTCTTTTCCAATCTAAGAAATTCTGTGATTCTGTGATTCTGTGAAAACAGTGTAAGGGACTTGGTATTTCCATTCAGAGTTGGCATGACTGGGTGCAACAGCTTCTGTGATGTGAATTGTTTTACTTCCTAGTAACAAGTTTTCATTAAAATGATCTAAACCATTCTTTACAGCATGGTCTTTATCAGACCAGTGGGTAGATCTTTGTGTAAAGCAGAATGTTTTTGGTTTTAGACTATATCTTAAGAGTGAGGAAAATTGTATCCTGCTTTGCTACAAAATCTTTCTCAAAGACTTAGCTTCCAAGCTCTTGATCTTCTGAGGGTGCGCTTGGATGCAAAGACATAATAAAAGCACAGAATCTCTGGAAATCTAAATCAGCTGGAATTCCCTACAGCATGTTTACATTCCTTCCACTGATAAAATAACAGGTACAAGAAAGGAGGCACTGTGAGAACCCACGGTAGCTTCAGTTTCTAACACTCTCCTGTGAGTGCTCTTAGGAGGTTGTTTTAGAGGTGAAGCAAGCATCCCAGCTAAATCAATATAATTAAAGCAGACAAGGGCAGTGTGAGATTTGAGAGATAACAGCACTTGCATTAAGAAAACTCCAATTAAGTCCCTGGAAAGTGGCTGCAGTGGTGGGAGGAATGACAATTCCTCAGAGAATAAAGGAGTATCTTCTATTCAAGGTTTTTCATGTGAAGACTGGTGATGACTAGAAACACTGATAATGTCCAAATTGTTTGAGCCTATTTTGTTTGCTTTCCAGATGAGAAAAAGATGACAAAAAAAGTGCAGAGCTTGGTCTTTGGTTTACACAAACTCAGGTTAAGGAATGGCAGAGCAGTAAGCCTGGTAGCAGTAAGATGGTGTGACTCCTTTGTCTGCATGTTCCCACTTGTGCAAGCAAAAGATGAGTGTGATTCTTAGGAGTGATATCACATGTAACATCATAGAATCAACCAGGTTGGAAGAGACCTCCAAGATCATCCAGTCCAACCTGTCACCCAGCCCTGTCCAATCAATTAGACCATGGTACTAAATGCCTCATCCAGTCTTTTCTTCAACACCTCCGGGGACAGCGACTCCACCACCTCCCTGGGCAGCCCATTCCAGTGCCAATCACTCTCTCTGGCAACAACTTATGCTTAACATCCAGCCTAGACCTCCCCTAGCACAACTTGAGACTGTGTACCCTTGTTCTGTTGCTGGTTGTCTGGGAGAAGAGACCAACCCCACCTGGCTACAATCTGGCTTCAGATAGTTGCAGACAGCAATGAGGTCACCCCTGGTCTTCTCCAGGCTGCACACCCCCAGCTCCCTCAGCCTCCGCCCACAGGGCTGCGCTCCAGGCCCCCCACCCGTTTTGTCCCCCTGCTCTGGACATGTTCCAGACCCTCGCCAGCTCTCTTGAATTGGGGAGCCCAAAAGTGGACACAGTACTCCAGGTGTGGCCTGACCAGTGCTGAGTCCAGGGGCAGAATAACCTCCCTTGTCCTTCAGGTGTTGAGATCATATAGGGGAATTTATGGGAATAAACTTCAAAGAAAACAATATGTACTTTCCCCCTCCCCCCCTTATATTTTTTTCCCTCGCTAGATTGCTGTTCTTCCAACTTGGATGTGCCTATAAGGTTTGGAAAAGCTGGAGCAGATGCTCTCCTTAAATAAATAAATAACACCCTGAAATCTCACTGACAAAGTCCTTTCCAGTTCATGTTTGTCAGGCTTGTCAGCTGCACTAACACTCTTTGATGTTGCCTTTGCCTCTTATGTTTGCTGAAGTAGGTGTTGTCCACTCTAAATAACTATTGTTCTGATTTCCTGGCTCATTTGCTTGAATTTCCTCAGTTGTTCTTACACTTTGGAGTGAGAATGGATGGTTGTGGGGACAAGGACGTGGTGTATTTTCATCTTTGTAGGTAAGCTAGAAGCTCATCCAAGGTTACTGCTGATCTGAATTGACTCTGATCATGCTCTGCTAGACAGTGTCAGATATGTTGCTTCCAAACCAGCAACCTGTCAGTATTTTGGGAGGCAGTTGTCTGGTGAAGATGCAGCTTTGTTATTGTTTTTCCCTTCAAGGAAGGGATGTTTGGTCTGGTTTTGATTTTTACTCGAAGGCATAGCAGGCACAGGACTAAGCAGCAGAGTTAAATGGACAGGTAAGAATTCAGCATGAGCCTGCCGTGTCAGTGTACGTTACCTGTTAGAAAAAACAAATCAACCATTTTCATTTTCCAGAGGAAACTTTCAAGGAATTGTGATGGATGGTTTCATCCTACACACACACATACACCCCCTCATGCCCCACTCCTTTAAATACCACCTACATCAATGAATAACATTTGTTTGGGCATTAAATGACATAGCAGTACCTTTAATGACACATCAGTACATACTACCGTGGGTACAGTAAAGAATGTGCCTGGAAACTAGAGGGGATTTGTCAACTAGTTTTGATGGCTACGATTAATTTAATGTTTAGATTGTGATTGGGCTTAAAGGACTAAACTAGAACTGGTCCCATCATGTTCAACGTTGTCCAGACATAAAGTAAACAGCATTTCCAAAGATGTCTATGCAAAAAATGAGAACAAACAGGTTGGTGTGGATGAGTAATTCAGACCCGAGCAAATAGCAATACACAGAGTAGGAGGACATCCTGCTTTTTTCCAAGTCAGTAGCTGTGACAGGAACACAGCCAACAAATAAGTAGCTTTTATGCAGTACAACACAGAGGCTTTTCAACAAACCATCAGGCTTTGGATCAAGCAAGTACACATAGGTGATATCCTATCTGTTTTTCTTGTTTCCACTCTTCTTCAAATCTAGTTAAAGTACTCCCCATCTTCTCTCCTACTCCAACATCACTCAGCCAGCAGGAAGGAGTGGGGGGCAGCTCTCTGCCACATGTATGCCAAGGCAAAACAGGCTGAGATGTGTGTAGCAAGTGGTAACGTGGGAGTTGGAGCTGCAGAGCCATTCATAATCCGCATCTCTCGTCCCCATAATTATCTCCACTACCCGAGAGAGCCAAGAACTCCCTTAAGCCTCCCTGCAAGTCATTTAGATTCTAATTGGGATTTAAAAACTCTTGAAACCTGAGTGGGTGGCTCAGTGCATTATTGCTGATGAATGTTACCCTGGGTGATGTGCCCAGCAGACCCACAGAGGACTTGTGCTCAGCTTTCAGTTGAAGAACTGCATCTTTTTTGAGCATGGATTTGTTCTTTGCTTCAGCTAATTAGGACCTGGATTCATTCACAACAGCAATCCCATTTGTGGCATCACACCAAAATGTTAATTTAATTTTGTTATGTTGAATCCTTTCTCTCCTTAGTGTTTCTTTAAAATGGAGATGATTAAGCTTGCTTTCCACACTTACATATTTTCCATCTCTGTTCTCCATTCTATGTTCTCATTTTTCCTCAAAGATTCACTGAACACAGTTTCATTATCTACTCAGAGATGTCATCATGAGGACCTTAGCTGTCTAAGGCTTGGCATTTCAGGCCCATATTCTTGGTTGTTTTTTCTGTTGGTTTGTTGCTGGATTTTTTTTTCCTTCCCCCTCATGAAGCTGATACTAACTGGTCATTGTTCCCTCGTTGCTAATTCCCTGCTAGACTTCCCTCTTTCTGTTAAACTGGCCCACAACCATAAGCAGAGTGGTTTGAGAGAGTCCATCAGCATAGTAAAGAGCTGGAGAATTGCACTGCTGGGGCAGAAGTGGGATGACATCACTCTGATAGATTTTCTACTGTGACAGTTAAATAGGGACTTCCATATATCAAGCAGCTGACAAATGAAGCAAATAATTCAGGACAGACTGAGGCTGCAGCACTACTGGGCAGCTCCTTTTAAAGGAGATAAGGGTTTAGCAACTCAAAATGGGCAGAGGAGCATGGAAGGGCTCTTTTCACCTGGGCACTATAGTCTGGGTTTGGTTCCCTCACCCCATGCACCTGTTTAGCTTGTTTATCCTCTTAAATCTTGTGGATGACTCCCTTCCCCAGCTGCAATGCACTTTTCTGTGGGCACTGCACACAACCACAGCAATCCCTGCTCAGTGAGGCAGAGGAAATGATGTTGTTAGCTCTGAATTAATTTGCTCTGTGAGTGTAAATCAGGCTTGTACTGTTATTTTGGTGAATTATTTTAAATGTAAATGCTACAGAGACAAATGTATGGATGTGGTACTGAAAAAGCTTGAAAGAGAGCTTCAAATACACAAAAGCTGTTGCCTTTGTCGTTAATATAATGTGCTTTTAATAAACTAGGGCTGTTCCTGATTCTCACAGCTACCAAACAGACAACCAAAATTCAGGGCAGACTGCCTTTAGCCCATTTTCCTTTAAGCCTGGGTCCCTTCTGATCCAGGCATGGATAGACCTTCTTGCCAACAGGGTGCTAGAAGGATTTGTTCCAGCTGAGACATACACTTACGTGACTTTCAGAGATCTCTGGTGATAGGCTGTGCTAGATTTTAGGCTGCAGTGCCCAGCTGCTCTGAGGAGCCTCTTCTAGAAATGTATTCTGTTTCTCCAGTCAGAGGTGGGATTTTAATAGCTTTTTTTTTTTATAATGGCAGTTTTGATGAGTTGTTGGTCGGTTGGTTTGTTGGGGTGGCTTTGGTTGGATTTGGGTGTTGTTTTTTGTGGGGTTTTTTGTTTGGTTGGTTTTAATTGTTGGGGTTTTTTTTGCTTGTTTGTTTGGGGTTTTTTGGCCAATGGCAACTCTTATTCACTAATTCCAGACACTTGGAATGTACGAAACAGGTTGATCCTTTGAGAAAGGAAAGGAGCTCGAGTAGCTCAGACACAATGAACAGTGTCACTAGTCTTAACTGAACTCTGGACAGTATTTGTTTTCAGTCTCTGACCTTTAGTAGATCATCTAATCCCAACTTCTTTTGGTTTCCTACCGGCTATATTAACAACACCATGCTTCTCATTCCTCTCTCCTTTTCATCTCCTCTTGGCTGTCTCTGTGTAGCCCTGCTGGGTTTTGGGTGTTTTTTTCTCCAGCCTCAGATAGGCTTGATTTTTGATCCCAAGAGTAAACATCCTACCAACAGGCTGCTGTGGGCAGCCCAAACTTAGCAGTAAGCAGGATGCAGCTGGCCGGCTGGGATGGCTAGGAGTTGTATATCCACACTTTATACTGTGGCTATTGCATGGCTTATTTGTCACTGAAGGTACAAAGTGCTTCCCTGTGGGAAACCACAGAGCTGGTAAGAGCTTTCTGGGGAGTTGTGCAGGACAAGTATTTCTCAGAGTTGCTTGGCATCAGCCTTTCGCATGCTGCCCTTCAGCAGATGGGGGTACAAGCAGAGCCCAGCCAGGACCCTTCTCACTGCTGACTGCTTATGCCTGCATCCCAAAGCCTGTAAGAAGGCGTGAGGGTGGACTTGTCCATCTGGACCACTTCAATTGATGTTTTTATATAAATTCTGCCTTTTGGTTTTGTATCTGTTTTTGTATGTGGCCTGTCTCAGTGCTGTCTGCTCAGGCACTTGGACTCAGACCACCTGTGCTAGTCACTGCATCAGTCAGTGCCATTTTTTGCATCACTTTTACTGCTTCATATCCTCAAGATATTTCTTTGTGGAGCCAGGCTCATGACACTTTAATCTTTATTCAGCTGCATAAAAAAAGCTTTGTGTGGCATTCTTTCATGAGCTACTGTTAGAATTATCCATATGCTTTTGTACTTTCATGACATAAATCCTGAGCCTGGGCTTGGAGTAACAAGTATAAAGCAGAGTTTTAATACGTACACAGAAGGTTATAGTACTAAATGTTGGTGACAACCCCTCCATGTGTTCCTTGTTCTTGTAATTAGTGAAATTTCTCAGGACAGCCATAGAAAATATGAAGAAATCTGCTTGAGGTAACTGGGTGCTTGACATGATTTTTTTGACAGAACATTGCTCTTTGGTGTTGTCTCAGTGCCCAGGGCAGGTCAGACCAGTGGTTTCAGAGACATGCAGAGAGGCCAAGCTATGACCAGAGCAGTGAATCTGAATGTTAAATGGAGATGAACATTTGTGGAGGAGTGAGATGGAGACATCTGAGTCAACTACCACACAGCTGAATAGTCCTGTCCAGCTACTGCTGTGCTGTGGAGGAAGCTGATGGACTGTTTCAGCAATCTCTGCTAACTTGTCTTTAAAGATTTTTGTATAGTGCTTGCTTCTTTTCTACTTGACCTAGTTCACGCTGTGCATGTTGTGTCGCTACCTACATTAAAAGCCTTCATTCTCCTACTTTCTTGATCTATTTCTAGTGCATTGGGTCACCATTCCAGACTACCAGTCCATTTATATATTTGCAATCGTGTCTCCCATATAAGCTGCTTCAGAGCAAACTCTTAATTACTTTTATTCTTCCCTGGAATGTTAATTAGTTTGGGAAAACATAATGGCTATCTAAGACCAGTCTTCCTCAAGGACTGAAATCTTCTGTAACTATGAACTGCCCTTCCCCCCCCCCCCCCCCCCTCTTTTTTTTTTTTTGTGAAATATGTTTATGAGGATTGTTCTGCTAAGAAAACTAATCCAAAATGCAGTAGCAGGTTTTGAGACTGCAAAAAATTGATGAGCTTGGTAAGATCAGAGGAGAAAAACAGATCTCTAGTAAAAGCAAACACAGCTTTCAAAGCACTTAGCAGAGGTATAGAGCATTTTAAGTAATACAGATAAATATCTCCCTGGAGCTTCTGCTTTTTCATCTAAGCACAGATCAGAACAAATAGGAAAACATGGAGGAGGGGGGAAAATCCAAAAGCTTTAAAGATGTTATTGAACATTTTTCAGGCTGAAAATTACACCTAGCAGTGAAAATAGGAGAAGATGCATGAGGCATAAGCAGCGAAAACATGCATAAAATAAAGGAAAAAGAATGGGATCAGAGGGATGCAAAGAAAGTTTTTGAATTAAGTGACTGTTAACTCCCTTCTTATAACTGCTATTTGTTCTTGAAAAAGATATTTCTAATTTGTTCTTTTTGCTGGACTAATACACTGAAAGCTGTTCATTACTGTTTCAGCTAGTGTATGAGCAAAAAAACAAATGGTAATTCTGCATAAAATAATAATAGCTGTGGCATTCCAGTGGGTTTTCAGTGTCATATTAATGGGGTAGGTCTTAGCCCCAGAACTGCTTTATATGCAATCGGGTGTGTATTCAGCAGAGAAGTTCTGTGTAGTGATAGGATGTGTCAGAGCAAAGCCACAGGAATGCCTGATTTTTTTTGTGTGGAATGTCACTTAAAGTTGAATGGTTGGGTAGATACAGAGTCCCACAGAAAATTCTGCTTTAATCATAAGCTGATATGCACCTCCATGTCCTCAGCTGCCATTGCTACTGAGTGGAGCTCCAGATTTTGGCAATGAATGTATCTTTGCTATGTTTTTTTGCATTTATTGAATTCAAAGCATAAGTAATCAAGTATTGAGTTAAAAAAATAGTTCATACTCCAGTCACTTTCATGTCAAGTTACTGCACTAAACTTTTAGCTGCTACACTGAATTTACATCTCTCTGTGTTAGAAGTAATTGAATTATGTGTCTTTAACACTGGGTTGCCCAGAGAGGTGGTTGAGGCCCTATCTCTGGAGGTGTTTAAGGCCAGGCTGGATGAGGCTGTGGGCAGCCTGATCTAGGGTATGGTGTCCCTGCCCATGGCAGGGGGGTGGAACTGGCTGATCCTTGTGGTCACTTCCAACCCTGACTGATTCTATGATTCATAATACAATACGGTACAAAATGTGGTAATACAATAAAGAGGATCACCCTTTATTATGAAGGACACCTAAAAAAGGACCAAAAGAAAAAAATCCTTGAGACAATTGTGCTAATGAGAATAACAAGGCTGGTGAAAGGCCTGGAACACAAACCCTATGAGGAGAGGCTGAGGGAGCTGGGGGTGTGCAGCCTGGAGAAGAGGAGGCTCAGGGCAGACCTCATTGCTGTCTACAACTACCTAAAGGGTGGTTGTAGCCAGGTGGGGATTGGTCTCTTGTCCCATACAACCAGCAACAGAACAAGGGGACACAGTCTCAAGTTGTGCCAGGGGAGGTATAGGTTGGATGTTAGGAGGAAGTTCTTGCCAGAGAGAGTGATTGGCATTGGAATGGGCTGCCCAGGGAGGTGGTGGAGTCACTGTCCCTGGAGGTGTTCAAGCAAAGACATGGTCTAGTTGACTGGCTAGGGCTGGATGCTAGGTTGGAGTGGATGATCTTGGAGGTCTCTTCCAACCTGGTTGATTCTATTCTATTCTAAACACCATGTGCTCTCTCCCTTACAAGTAATAAGTGTAAATAATAACAGTGCTAATGTCTCTGGGGGCATTCAAATGACATGTGGACCTGGTGCTTAGGAACGTGGTCTACTGCTGACCCTTCAGCACTGAGTTGAAGATTGAACTGGATGATCTTTGAGACCTCTTACAACCAGATATATTCTGTAATGAAATCGTTGACGAGGACCATCTTTGCACTTGTGACAACATAGAGCTTTGCTTTCAATGGGCTAATGAGCCCTTAGGCACTTTTTCTTAGCCTGTTGACACAAATAGGCTTTCAAGATGCATTATGGAGCAAAATAGGGGGTCAAAAACAGGCTTCTGTATCTCCAGACTCTGACTGGTGCTTTTCCTGTCCAAGCTATACAAGATCAAACTCATTTTTTCACCTGCTCTGTAAAATGTTTGAGTGTTGTGTCATGCATAATTTGGACAGCTAAGATTGTCACCAGGAGTGCTGATAGCAACAGCTGCATTTGCATTTCACAGCCACACCTTGAGTACTGTGGCCAGTTCTGGGCTCCTCAATTCAAAAGATGTTGAGGTACTGGAACGTGTCCAGAGAAGGGTGACAAAGCTGGTGAGGGGCCTGGAGCACAGCCCTGTGAGGAGAGGCTGAGGGAGCTGGAGGTGTTTAGCCTGGAGAAGAGGAGGCTCAGGGGTGACCTCAGTGCTATCTGCAGCTACCTGAAGCCAGATTGTAGCCAGGTGTGGATCAGTTTCTTCTGCCAGGGAAGCAGCAACAGAACAAGGAGACAGAGTCTCAAGTTGCGCCAGAGGGAGTCTGGGCTGGATGTTAGGAGGAAGTTCTTCCCAGAGAGAGTGATTGGCATTGGAATGGACTGCCCAGGGAGGTGGTGGAAGTCTCTGGAGGTCTTGAAGAAAAGACTGGATGAGGTATTAAGTGCCACGGTCTAGTTGACTGGACAGGGCTGGGTGATAAGTTGGACTGGATGATCTTGGAGATCTCTTCCAACCTGGTTGATTCTATGATTCAGTTCTAGTACCATACCTATGTCAAGTCCATTAAACCAAACTCACTGGGTGTATCAGCTGTTCTGTGCATCATGTTTGTCTTGGTTACTTTCTTTTTGTGAAGCTCCCCTCTGCCATGGAAACTGTTGTCCTAGTAGTTGCTAACCTAACTGAATATGCCAGGAAATGTTTTCTTTGATCATTGACATTTTCAGGAGATTTTGAGAACAGGAAGTTTATGCTCAGTAGCCTGTACAGGATATGGGGTGAATGAATGATTGCTCAACATGCCACTGAAGGGTATTTGCTAATACCTTGAAGAGGCCTTAGGAAAAGGTTCTTGCCTGTGAAGTGGATGAAGTGCTGTTTTCTCCTCTGCAAGGAGAATAAATGCCTTATTATTATTTCTCTTAGGTTTATGCTTTTATCTTGAGACCTCAAAGCTTGTTCCAGCTACAGATTGCTAACCCTCCATTATCTGTAGCTGATTCAGGGCTGTGCTGTGCTGTACAGAATGGCCCTCCTGTGGTAATAATGGATATTTCTGGAGCAAACACCATTTTAGGCCACAAAAAAGGTTCTCAAATTAAATAAATGTGTGGACAAAGAAGTGAAGATTTTTCCCAGAGACTGAGAGTTTCCTTGGTCTGATAAGATTTAGTAAATCATAATCACCGAGGTATGAGCTTTTCACCTAGTCAAGTTTCCTATCGACCTGGTAATGTCATCATGAAATCATATTTGCTTCATTTTTGCTCTGCACCTATTTTGAGAGCCTGGCTTCTTAAGTCTTGCTTGATTATTGAATTATTTAAAATCATACTTTCCAGTTTAGGACAACAGATGCTGTCATTTATGGTAACAAAATACGAATGGAGGAAGAAGTCTCTGAAAAATGGACATGCACCAGGCTGCAATTGTGCCCTGAATTTGCCTCTCTAGTTTCCTTGTCTTTTCCTTTATGCTGTGTTACAGCGTCCCTCACCCCAGCCAGGCTCATACAATTGATGCAGTGCTGCTGAGGATCTGGTGATCAGTACTAATCCGTTCTTTTTGTTGTTGCAGTGATTGCTGATGGGGCATTGGATAAGACAGCTCTAACAGACGATGTGGGAAGTGAGGAGGACCTGTATGAGGACTTTCGGAGTTCCAGCCACCGCTATGGCCACACTGGGGGAGGCGGAGAGCAGCTTGCCATCAATGAGGTATTGTCCTGGTTGACTTCTGGCAGGCAGGATAAGGAAGGATGCTGGTTCTTTTGAACTGTAAAAGGCATCAACAACCAAACTGATGATGCAAAATGCTTCTGTGGCTTTAGATGTCATTTACTGTGGGTAATGTTTACAACTGAATAACAACAGGCTCTGGGCCTTGTCACTAAGAGTAGAGGACAGCATGTAAGGTCATGCAGAGCCACAGGTCCTGGGTAGGTAACACTCCTCCTAGGTGTTCTTGGATGGGAAGCTTAAAACCAACATCTACCAGCCTGGTCAGGGCTTCTGTGAGACCTGAAATGTGATATACTGAAGAGATAACAGGAATGCTGGAAAAAAAACCCTGGTCTATACACTACTTTACTGATAAATGAGAAGGATTCAGACTTTAATGTAGGCTTGGTCATGTCTGCAGCTTCCTGTTCCCCAGTAAATTCATTTGAAGGATGCGAAAGATGTGCCTTTTTAGCCAGTGCTTTTAGCTATTTTCTTTTACAGTGCTGGACTCCGATGAACTCGAAATCTGCTTAGTGTAACCGATGTGATGAGCAACATGTTAAGTGGATTTAAGATGTTTTTTCTGCAAAAACACAATGTCTTTGTCTAATGCATTAGAGCTGGCATCCTGTTACATACAGCATGCTCTTTCGGTGGAGTGAACTAACCAGCTTTTTCATTGGAAGAATGGAGCATGTTTACCATATGAGTGCTCTCTTGCACTCTTAAGCCTTTTTTCTTTCTTCCCCATATTCTGTTACCTCTACATGACCTTCACAAGATGAAAAAGCAAGGACAAAAGACAGACTTTATTTTCTTGTGACTAAGCCCTGACTGTAACTGTGTTGGCTAAAGCTCTGTGCTGGGTATATACAGCAATGGTGCTTTAAAGGTCTGCAAGAGCTTCAGAAAGCTGCACAATGAGGGCAACAGGCTTTCTTCCAAAATACCAGCAAATGCTCTTCTAGCAGTTTTTGTGCTCTCAGTGCTCAGAATCCCTGACTACATCCCTGGGTGTCTGGGCTGAGGAAGAGACTTGTATTTTCTTCCCCTATTGCTTACTTTCAGGGGTTATCAAACCACGGCCAGAGCTTTTTCATTTAACCTCAGCTGTTTTAGGTTGCTGTTACTGGCAAGCAAACGTCAGTAGAACACTGGAAAATTTTGAGCTGCATGCTCCCACAGCTACCTGGTGTGTTTGTGAGAGAGTCCTGTAGCATATGCTGCCAGTATGGGAAGAAGATTTTGCTTCCCTTCCATTCAGGTGTTTCTCTTGGTAAATCTTCCTAGCACATCTCTTCAAGCAGAACATCCTCTGGATTTTTCTTTCCTTTTTGTTTGTTGTTTTGGGTTGGTTTGGATTTTTTTTGTTTGTTTTTAAGTAAAAGGCAGGATATTTTACCTTTTTGAGGGAAATTTTTCTAACTCTTTAAAATCAGAAAAGAAATAGCTTGGTGGCGAGGTCTGCATATCTATCATGCATGTTGTGGGTTTCTCTTTAGTAATTCATTCTTTTCTGAGAACAATTGGGTTTATTTTCTCAAAAATTCATTTTATTAGAGTACAATTCCATTATGTAACTTCTGATCAGCAAAGCAAATGGATGTGTCCAAGGCAGTCGTAATTTGTGTAGATTTTGAAGTATATGTGGATCTATATGGAGTATATATGTATGAAGTATATCTGAAGTATATCTGATTTTGTTGGCCAGTTGACTGAAGAAAAAAGATTATTTTTGGCTTGTTCCCTAGCAGCTTGCTTGTTTAGGGGCCAACAAAACTGTAAGAACAGGCAGTACACTATTTGCTTTGTCAGCTGGTTCCTATGGATAATTAATCCATTGCTTAGCTTCACCAAGCCTCGACGAAGTGCTTTCCTATACAGTCACTTTCTGGAACAAAAGAGTACAATAAATAGAAAGAATCTGAGGTGAAATCCTAAATCTATGAGGTAGGCATTTGACACTGTCAGGGTGTTAGAAACTGAAATATTTCAAATAGCCAGCACATAGACAAGGTTATCTTCATCTTCCCTGCTGGACTCCAAGCAGGGCATTTGTTAGCCCTAAGTAGTTTCCATAGCGGTGCTTAGAGTGATGTAGGGTGATGATATCAGTGTCCAATCTTTTAGTCACATTTTGTGACTAGTCTTGTCTTTGTTTTATTGTACTCTGAATTGTGTTTTATTGGTCTTGGATAAGGAAACTATGGTAACCACATTATTCTTAGCCTTCTTGGAAGAAGCGTCTTTCAAATAAACAGAGAAGGTTGGAATACGCTTTTAAAGCATCTGGCAGACCAAGTGTTGCATTAAAAAACAAACCACCCAGCCACTGAGTTTTAGCTCATATTGGATCAAGAGAAAATGGTTATGAAATAAAGAAAAAAACCTTTCATAAAAGTAGAATAATGTGTTGGCAAGAAAACTAAAGGGATAAAAGAAAGCTGGGAAGGTTGTATAGAGCCCACCTAAGAAGATCAGCATGAGAATGTGTAAGAGCCAAGAAAAATCAATCAAAATGTAAGGGGTATGAGAAAAGAGGCAGGGAAAACAATTTTCTTAGGGCATCTGTATGATATTCTTTCAAATGCATTCTTGGTGCTCATGAAAAGAGATTTTTGTGTGTCTAGATCACATTTGGTAGAGTTTACTTTGTGTGTGTTCCAGATAAAGGTTCTATCCTTGTATCTCTTTGCTTCCACAGTGTAATTAGGTAAAATGTGGCAAGAGAAAAATCTGTACCGCAAATGCGCTGTGGTTCTTTCCATCCAGTGCTGAAGTACATATAGGACAGACATACTTTCAAGTTCACTAAATCTTATATGTAGACTGAAGTTGAGAACCTGAGGGATTAAGCATAATACCAAGGCTGACTGGTCAGCTCTTGAGTGAGATAATGAGAAAAACTATATTGCTTATCAAGTAGTTGGTCTGAGGAAGTAGGCTTAGGCCTGTTCATTTGGAAGTATCTGATGTGTCCAAAGGGTTTGTACCATCCTGCTGCATGGAGAGTCCATACAATTCTGTTCTTTGGAAGCAATGCTGTTGCAGTTCAACACGTGGATTGTTCAGTCTCTTGCAGCCCTAGATGACCAGCAATGCCCTCAGTTTGCGAAAGCAAAGCACTAAATGTTTAGGAAATAACAGCAAGACTCCCTGTTTTCCCCTTATCTCCAATGACTCCATACTTGATAAGTGTGGAATTTGGCATGTGAAGTCCTGTTCCTGAGGAAGTGCATGAGTCCTTCAGCAGGCCAGGATTTTATCTAACACATGTAACACCATTGCCTTATGTTTTAAAGTGACAATATTGTAGTATCTTACAGATGTTTGTGCTAACCAGGGCTTGTTGACAAGATGCAGCTAAACTAATTGGTTTCAGTATATGTGATTCTGATTTATCAACTGATTCCTACAGAGAAATGTTCAGGAAGTGCTGCAAACAATACATCTGCCATGTACTAAAGGTTGTAGCAGTCCTCTCTTTGTCTTACTTAGCAGTGTACAACTGAGGCTCCTGAGGCTCTAAAAGCATTATCTTAGTGCGGAATCCTTTGAACACTCACTGGGAAGTTCTGGGCTCGCCCAGTGCTCTCCAAGGGCAGCCAGTTTTGAACAAGACAGGCATGTGAAGTTTTGTTTGTTTTCAATGGAAAAAAAAAAGGGGGCAACCAGCCAACCAAACAAAAACTGGGCTGCATCAGGAGGAGTGTGGCCAGCAGGTCCCTCTCTTCTCCGCTCTGGTGAGACCCCACCTGGAGTACTGCATCCAGTTCTGGAGCCCCCATTACAAGAAGGATGTGGAGATGCTGGAGTGTGTCCAGAGAAGGGCCAGAGGGTGCTCAGAGGGCTGCAGCACCTCTCCTGTGAGGACAGACGGAAACAGTTGGGACTGTTCAGTCTGGAGAAGAGCAGGCTCCCAGGTGACCTTCTTGTGGCCTTTCAGTATCTGAAGGGGGCCTACAAAAAAGCTGGGGAGGGACCTTTTAGGCTATCAGGTAGTGACAGGACTGGGGGGAATGGAGTGAAGCTGGAGATGGGTAGGTTCAGACTGGATGTGAGGAGAAAGTTGTTCAGCATGAGAGTGGTGAGAGCCTGGAATGGGTTGCCCAGGGAGGTGGTTGAAGTCCTGTCCCTGGAGGTGTTTAAGGTCAGGCTGGATGAGGTTGTGGGCTCTAGGACAGGGTGTCCCTGAGCATGGTAGGGGGGTTGGAACTAGATGATCCTTGTGGTCCCTTCCAACCCTGACTGATGGTATGATTCTAAACCCCCAAATTCATAAAATGTTAATGCATATTAAAGCAGAACAACCTATTTTATTTTTTTTTTAATGGGAGCAATATCTTTCATAAATCTCTTGTGTAATATATGAGGACAAATTTCAAGAGACAGAAGTTTTTTTCTGTCAAAAGACAGAAAAAAAATTTAAGCTAGCAACATAAAATAGGATCATCCTCTTGCTTTAACCCAGTACAGAATAGACTGAAAAGGTTATGATCACTACAGATTGAAAACAGAATTGGAATTATTGATCATATGGAAGTAATATATAACATTTCTGTGTCATCTTGGAGAGCTTGATTTATTACCACTTTTATATCTCACTATAAGCATATTCCTCTCCCAACTTCATACTAAAGCAAACAGAACTCAGTTAACAAATACCTTCCCTCTCTCTCTTTTATTTTTTTCCACAGCACTTAATTCCTGCTTTTGTGTCTTGTGTATTGCTGCAACCAAAGTTGGCAACTGTGGTCCAGAAGCAGCAATTATGATTTATTTGCAGAGTACTATATAAAGCTCAGTGCTGTCAAGGACAAGAAATAATGTAGCCCAATGGACATAAATCTTTACTGTATGTGAGTTTTTGGTCCCAAGTGCTTGAGTAACTTTGTATGGGGCTCAGATGTGAATGTGCATCTATGTCCTGCTATCTCCATCACACACCTCTAGTAGTATGAAGACTTTCTGCCCATGTAAGTAAGTGAGAGTGTATGTTCCTTAATGTTTGAATCAAGACACAAGTCTATGTGCATTTCTAATCTAAGGAGCCTATAGCAGTTACTACAACTATCAATCAGTCAGCAATAGCTTGAGATCCCTGTGAGTCAGAATTCCAAGTTCTATTACTGCCTGATAGATCTGGCTCTCACTGTTCTCAGGTCTGCAAACCTCTAACGTTGTTTCAGAGGGATTTTGTCCATGTATTAAAAACAAACAAGTATATTCAAATACTCTATAGCATTGTGTCTCACCAGACATCAACAACCCCAAGCTGCACTACAGGCTGGGGACAGAGTGACTGGAGAGCAGCCAAGAGAAAAGGGACCGGGGGTACTGGTAAATAGTAGCTGAACGTGACCCGGCAGTGTGCCCAGGTGGCCAACAGAGCCAATGGCATCCTGGCCTGGCTCAGGAGCAGTGTGGCCAGCAGGACAAAGGAGGTTATTCTGCCCCTGTACTCAGCACTGCTCAGGCCACTCCTTGAGTACGATGTCCAGTTCTGGGCTCCTCAATTCAAGATCAGTGCTGAGATACTGGAACATGTCCAGAGAAGAGCAATGAAGCTGGTGAGGGGCCTGGAGCACAGCTAAGGGAGCTGGGGGTGTGCAGCCTGCAGAAGAGGAGGCTCAGGGCAGACCACATTGCTGTCTACAGCTATCTGAAGGGAGGCTGTAGCCAGGTGGGGTTGGTCTCTTGTCCCATACAACCAGCAACAGAACAAGGGGACACAGTCTCAAGTTGTGCCAGGGGAGGTCTAGGCTGGATGTTAGGAGAGAGTTCTTCCCAGAGAGAATGATTGGCATTGGAATGGGCTGCCCAGGGAGGTGGTGGAGTCGCCATTGCTGGAGGTGTTCAAGCAAAGACTGGATGGGGCACTTAGTGCCATGGTCTAGTTGATTGGACAGGACTTGGTGCTAGGTTGGACTGGATGAGCTTGGAGGTCTCTTCCAACCTGGTTGATTCTATGATCAGAAGCTAACCAGTCCCAGAGGCTGCCAGTTGTACTTCTGCTTTCTACCATAGTGTGATGGTTTGGGTGTCCCCTGCCCCCCCACATTTTAGAAATCACCCAGACTAGACTCAGCCAGCTCTGGAAATTTGAATGAAGCTTATATTTACAGCTGGCACAATTTACAAGCAGATATCTACAGTATATACAGTTATAGACAGAAATAGACAATGTAAAAAGGTAATACAGACACAACTCCCCTCCCAGAAACCTGAGTCCCCAGGAGGGGCTCTCAACCACCCCCTCACCTTTCCCCTGCCCCTCTCAACCTTCCCCCAGTCCCAAGGAAGAATGGAGGTTCGGCCAAGAGGATTAAGAAGCAAAGGTGAAATCAGCCAAAGCAAATGGAGGGTGAGGTTAGAAAGCAAGATGGAGTTCAGCCAGCAGACCTAGCTAAGTGCCCAAGCAAAGTGCAGAGCAAAGTGACTTTATCTTTTGTTTTGCTTTTCTTCTTTACACATCTCAGCAAGACTGTGAGCGAAGTAGACCTCACCATTGTTTTCATTTCTCAGCCTATTATCTAGTTCTTCTCACCAAAACATTCTAGCTAGCTTCAAACTAGCACACATAGGCAGCTGTGGCTGCTTTGAGCCACTTCCTTGTGCCCTCATCAGAAGTGGGACTTGGTCATTAACTGCACAAGGGATCCTCCCCTAGCAGGCTGAAGACCAAGTGAGGGCAACTGAAGACAGCATAGCTGTGGGTTATTCACACCTGAAGAAAGGCTGAATTGCAAGAGGATGATGGGGGTCTGGGGAAGATGGAAGAATTGTGATAAGCTTTCCCTCTTTCAGTCGTGCAGTGAGGCTTTAGCAACTCAAATGCCTGTTCCCACACAAACACATGAGGTGTGGGTAGGTAGCTCCCATACTATGCATGCCATGGTCTGTAGCATACACACAGACCAGCAGCAGGAGTTCAATTCACACAGAAGCATTTCTGCAAAGTGCATTCTTTTTTTGCTAGACCCCATGCTTTCTTTCCTTAGCACTATTAATACTCATTTGCAACAAACAACCCACCAGGCTTAACTTCATTCTTGCAGCAAAATTAACACGTGAGGGTCCATGACAATTTTAACTCAGAAAGAAAAATGTTGAAGTGTTGGAGTGGAAAAGGTCCTGCACATGCATAACAGTGATGGGATTATGGGATTGGTTTCTTAATGGACCAGGTTTAACTTGTTTCTTGCAGCAAAATTAACACATGAGGGCCCATGACAGTTTGAACTCATAAAGAAAAATGTTGAAGTGTTGGATTGGAAAAGGTCCTGAAAATGCATAACAGTTATGGGATTGGTCTCTGAATGGACCCAACTCCTCCTTCCAGGAGCCAAACTGAATAAGTAGAACAGGAGAGAGAGCTCTTGTATTTCACCTTTTTATGTGCACAGGTGTGTCCCCTCACATCTACTGGCATGTTTAAAGAGTGGAAGATACTGCCCAAACTTTCATCTGTGGCTGTAAAACAGACCTAAATGCGTCACTCAAAGGAAGTAACTGAAGACAGAATGATGGCTTCAGGGTTCTAACATCAGCCCTGCCAGCTATTAAATTTTGAAGCCTCTAACAGCTTCTGTTAATGCATGTTAATGATAGCTTGTGAGTATTAAGGGACTTTTAATTGTGCCTGTGGTTTGCTGGCCTTAAATGTGTTCCCAGTTACTGAGGTGTAGACAAAGGCTTGGCTCCACAAATAGTTTTCCCCTTGGAGAAAAAAAAATAGCCCAAGACTGTTTTAATTTCTGAAGTTATTTGTTCCAAGTAATCTCAAAGTTTGAAGGTATTTGGTCAAGTGTATCTGTGGGTTCCTAGAACTGTGTGATGCTCCCAACCACTTAAAAAAATCCATGTTGTGTTTACTGATGTTGCCATCACAAGGGGTGGTTGTCTATGGTGAAGGCTATCACCAAATTCCAATACTTTGATATCCTATTAAAAGAGCTCTTTAAACTTCTACCAGTAGCACTGTATCTTGTAGGGCTAAGGGCTACATTTGCAGAAGGTCTTGGCTTCCTGCCTGCCCCTTCTAGCACGTGAGTGAGGGTCATCTACCATGGCACCACTGAGATCTTCAAATCTGCAGCACTTGAGTTAGTGAAGCTGGTTGGCACTAACGTCTGAGATCCTAATGGTCTCTCTCTGCTAAGGTATCTTACATGTGCATAATCACAGGCTTTCTGATCTGCCATACTTCAACTGATGTTGCCTGGTTGGGGAGTGCACATGCTTGATAAGGTCCAGTGCAAGAACAGCCAAGGATAAGCTGTGAGCAGGTGAAGATGAGGAATTCCACTATTCATGTGTGAAGTGGAGAGTGGCTGGAGAGGAGCCAGGAAGAAAGGGACCTGGGGGTACTGGTAAATAGTAGCTGAACATGAGCCAGCAGTGTGCCCAGGTGGCCAAGAGAGCCAATGGCATCCTGGCCTGGCTCAGGAACAGTGTGGCCAGCAAGACAAGGGAGGTTATTTTGCCCCTGTACTCAGCACTGGTCAGGCTACATCTTGAGTACTGTGTCCAGTTTTGGGCTCCTCAATTCAAGAGAGATGTTGAGATGCTGGAATGTGTCCAGAGAAGAGCAATGAAGCTGGTGAGAGGCCTCAAACACAAACCCTATGAGGAGAGGCTGAGGGAGCTGGGAGTTATCTAGCCTGGAGAAGAGGAGGCTCAGGGGTGACCTCATTGCTGTCTACAACTACCTGAAGGGAGGCTGTAGCCAGGTGGGGTTGGTCTCTTTTCCCAGGCAACCAGCAAAAGAACAAGGAGGGGACATAGTCTTGAGTTGTGCCAGAGGATGTCTAGGCTGGATGTTAGGAGGAAGTTCTTTCCACAGAGAGTGACTGGAATTGGAATGGGCTGCCCAGAGAGATGGTGGAGTCACTGTCCCTGGAGGTGTTGAAGAAAAGACTGGCTGAGGCACTTAGTGCCATGGTCTAGATGATTGGCTAGGGCTGGGTGGTAGGTTGGACTGGATGATCTTAGAGGTCTCTTCCAACCTGTTTCATTCTATGATTCTACAGAGAAGGAATATGCCCCTGTGCTTGGTGTATCTTACTAGCTCTCTCTGGGAGCTCTTATTTGGCTTAGTTTGTTACTTCAATTCTGTCCTATGGAAGGAAGAATCCTAGAAATACTGCAATATCTGCATCACTTCTAATACTTAACTTCAGAAGAATAGCATAAATTAAAGTGCATTTATTCCAGCTTGAAATAGCAGCCTGATGGTGTTCAAAGATAAGCCTGTAGAATTTTGCTGTTACAATTTGCTCTGATAGTGTCTTTATTTTAATAACAGTTTTTGGGCTGTCTATGCACCAGTTTGCTAGTTCAAGAAACATATGTGAAGGATAACAGCACAATAACAAAGGAGACATTGGAGTACAAAGGTTTGCTGAGAGAAGGGGATAAAGAAGGAATGTGACAGAGTAGGAGTGCTGGCTAAGGGTTATTGTAGAGGTTGTTCCAGGTGCAAGTGTTTGTATAAAGACAGGGGAGTTGAATATATCTGCTTTTATACTGTACTTGTGCTCAGGTTCCTCTCAACATGGTTTTGATATCAGAACATTTTTTTAATTCATTCTCCTCTCTCCAAATCCTGATTTAGAGCAGCTTCTCTCTGCAAAAGATTTTGTTGTGTGTTTGGTTTTTCTTTTGCTTTGTTTTGGTTTGGGTTTCCCCCCCTTAGTCCCCAGAAGATATTTGAACTCTGTGGTGGAAAGATAAAATCCCTCTTGACTCTTCTGGCCATTTGGAGAGCACCATTGGTATTCAGAAGCTCTTCTCTGCCATCCTCAGCCCTGCTCTGTGAACAAGTGCCCTAGTCCTACACTCAGTAAACTGTAGGAGAAGTTAGCAGCAAGTTGAGCCTTGCTTTAACACAGTGAAGGTACTGGCATATTCCTTGCAGCTTTATGCCACCCTGATAAAAGCAGAAAAACTCTGGGAAGCTGTAAAGGGAAAAAAGATGGATTGGAACAACCTTGCTTTTCCTGAGGGTTATAGAAAGATTCTCCCTCCCTCTGGAGCACTGGGGGCCAGCCCTTGGTGGGTGCCCTTGGCATGCCCTGAGAGAAGCACTATTCCTATGCAGGCACCTTGCTCCTTGCACCAAAAGGAGGGAATGTTACTTGCATTGACCCTACTGCTCCCACACTTGAACACATGCATACTCTGCAGGCAGGTGGACAGAAAGGGCTTTGTTCCTACCAGTATGAGACTGACTGGCACACCTCCATGTGGCATATGCTTGTCAAGCAGATTTGCATGGAGTTGTGGAGAACAGTGAAGGAGCAGTTGCTTTACAGCAGTTGAACATTGAGTTCAGCTTCTTTCTTGAAGCCTTGAGGTGCACATGTGTAGTTGTAGGGAACAGTAACCTAGAAAGGTGTTGATGGGTTTATTTTTTTCATTCCTACTTGTAGCTGGTTTTATCTATAATCTTTAAAGAGAATCTTGCTTCTGAGTATTCCATTCTCTTGGGACTGGCAAATTTTCATGTCAACAGTTTTTGTGTAAAATAACTTCTTGAGCTATCCAGTCTGGTCTGAGTGTCCTGTTTTGCCACATTCCTGTCTTTAATGGATGCTTTGCTGGTAAAGCAAAGGGGCACATTGTCCATTTATTGTTGGGACTATCAGTTTCCCATCTTTGTCTTGTGGATGGTCTTGACAGCCACTTACCAAGTTTTCTTCTGAGCTATATCTTGCAGTGTTACTAATTTCTCAGTGGATGGGGCAGGCTCTTGGAGAACAGCCCAGCAAGATTCATTTTTCAGAGTGCGTTGTTCTGCTACATTTTTTTCCAGCCTGCTGGCAAAAACAGAGCTATCAGAAAAAAGGTGGTGTTGGAAGTGACCTAGAAAGGTTTTGATGGAGTTACTGGTTTTCAACCCTTTTTTATCCTGTTGGACATTAAAAAGCTTAGCTTGTTTCTTATTCACATCTTTTACCTTCTGACAGCTTTTCTCCTTCTCACACTCCAGGGAGCTGCTTGTTCTCCCCAGCCCTTCTATGACTCCTTTAATTGCATCAGAAGACAAGGAGGGAGAATTCTCCAATTAACATTATTACATGCCAACTTTCAAGAGCTTCACAGAGCTGCTACTTGTAAACAGCTGTTGTGTTTTCTACATCCACGAGACTGGTATATTCCATTAAGAGGCCAGGAGGCTGAACAGTCAGAGGAGTGTCACAACACTGCCCTGCCAGGAAGTGCATTTTATTTTAAGGGAACCCTTTACTCATATTTTATAATGTATGGGCTCAACAGTATATGTCAGACAGCCCCAAATGACATGGCTTTCTTAACTCTGTTCCAACCTGGTTCATTCTATCATTCTAACTTGAAAGAATTTTTAGCTTCAGTAGAGCCTGAAAGCACAAGACTGAAGTGGAGCAGATTCTGTCTTTTTTTTTACTTCTTTTAAAATTGTTGTCAGAAGTGGCCCCTTCTTGGACCCTCAATTTCAGATTGTTGTCAGAAGTGGCTCCTTTTCTTGCAGTGCACCAGCGTGGCCATGCCTTCAGCCATGCCCTGTGTGAAAAACCTGCCAGGCCAATTGTCTTTCCATTGAGAAATATCTTGTCTTTAAGAACTCAAAACAAGAGAACAACTTGTAACATTTTGGCAGCATCATGTGAGTAAACTGTCCAGGGAAGTACTGGCTGTGAAAGCTGTGTGGGATGAAACCATGCAGTGCAAGCTGGAGAAACAGGCGGTGGGAGTAGTTGTGCTCTAGTAACACTGTGTTATGCACTGTACAACTCAGAGCAAATGGTGGGCCTCTGACAGACTGCTTTCCATTTCAGCAGTCCATGATCAGATGCAGCTTAAGGAGCTGTATTTGTCTGATGTTTTCTGGCCATGGCTCAATAGTGAATGACATCCTTCTGGAACTTGCTACCTGCCGTTGTTGCTGGGAGTTAATTCATTCTGTAACAAGGTTGATAGTAGCTTGTTCTGGATACTGGGCACAGTGTGACAGTGGGATATTTGGGAGCTAAGGAAACTTGGTTTTCAAGGATTGATTTGCAGGTGGCAATACTAGCCCCTCTCACAATTTCACTCTCAGGCCTTGTTTTCAGTTGCTAAACTAAAGACTGAGTTGAAATTTGTCCATTTAACATTTGCTCAGTCTCAAGTTGTGCCAGGGGAAGCATAGGCTGGATGTCAGGAGGAAGTTCTTCACAGAGAGAGTGATTTGCCATTGGAATAGGCTGCCCAGGGAGGTGGTAGAGTTGCCATCCCTGGAGGTGTTCAAGAAAAGACTGCATGAGGCATTTAGTGCCATTGTGTAGATGACTGGCTAGGGCTGGGTGCTAGGTTGGACTGGATGATCTTGGAGGTCTCTTCCAGCCTGGTTGATTCTATTATTCTATGATTCTATTATTCTGTGATTCTCTGCTCAGATGCATGCTCATTCTATGCATGGATTCTTTTTTGAAGGGTGTATTTAAAATTAGTCCATTACTCCAATACTGTTATTTGTAGATTCATACAATGTTTTAGGTTGGAAGGGACCTTAAAGATCATCTAGTTCCAACCCCACCTGGCATTGGCAGGGACACCTTCCACTAGGTCATGATGCTCAAGGCTTCATCCAGCCTGGCTTTGAACATCTCCAAGGGGAGGGGTCATCCACAACCTCCCTGAGCAACCTATTAGAGTGTCTCATTGCCTTCACAGAATTGCTTCCTATGTCCAGTCTAAATCTGCCCTCCTCAAGCTTCAGTCCATTCTCTCTCCATTCAGACCACAAGCCCTTGTAAACAGTCTGTTTAGGTGAGTGTATTTTCATCAGCCTCCATAAAACTCAAAAAAAAAATAGTAGAAGCAGCTTCTTCCCTGATAATCAATTCAACAGCTCTGTGTTTTGAAAAGGACATTAATAGTTTGGTGGTTTTATGGTTTTTAAAATGTTTATAAGGGAATAAAAGTCAGTCACAAGGATCCAAGTGAAATTTGTTACTTTGGCTGTTGAATTGCTGAAGGTTTCTGCATGTGCTGGGCATGTTCTTTTCCTCTGTAGTTTTGTGTACACGGCATGCCAACAGCCAGTGGTGCTAAATGGCAAGTTCATGTTTGTGTGTGTGGCTTCACTGGTGTTGAAAGAGACAGTAATGCTGCCTCAGAAGATACCTTATTGAGGAACATTTTAGGAGATGTGAGTATTTTATACTAGGTGCTGTGTTTGTGTGGTGTGCAAAGCCTGTCTGTGCTCCTTGCTCTGCATGGAGAATGAGGCAGTGTTGCTGGGGCAAAAGGAGTGCTTCTGTGTATCAGATGGGCCTAATCCATGTTCAGTTCTACCAACACTTCTCTTGTCTTTGTAACTTGTTAATATTTTGGCACATCTTTTACCTCATTAGAGCAAGAGTGTTGATAAACGACCCAGTAAGAGTGCCCTTTTTGACTCCAGTGATTTTTAGAGCACAGTTTCTTTGTGCCTGCAATAGAATCATAGAATCATAGAATGGTTTAGGTTGGAAGGGACCTCAAGGATCATCCAGCTCCAACCCCCTGCCATAGGCAGGGGCACCTCCCACTAGAGCAGGCTGCTCAAGGCCTCATCCAGCCTGGCTTTAAACACCTCCAGGGAGGAAGCATCCACAACCTCCCTGGGCAACCCGTGCCAGTGTCTTACCACCCACACTGTATAATACTAATGCATTCTTGGCTTTAGGAGGAGTTGAATGGTGGAGTGTGTCTTCTACTTGTATCAAGAATATTCCTGTTTGTGCTAAGTCAAGTATAGGAGGTCCTGGAAATGTACACTAGATAGCATGCTGAAGCACTACACAGAACCTTACCTTACTATTCTACTCGCTTGTGATGGGGCTGGTCCCTCTACGTGGCTGCCCTTGGGGTCTTCACCCTAAGGTATGTGCTCTTTGCATTCCCAGTGCAATGATACAACTTCCCTGTTTGTCTCTGCTGTTATTTGCCTGTTCTATCAAAGCACCTGTGCTGCTCATTACAGTTATTACCATTTTTCATGCTTATGGACGTGGGCCTTTCAATTCCCAGTTCAGCTGTTGCAATATGAAGATGCTCTTTCCATTTAGAAGACAAGTGGATCATTATGTTCCTAGCCTCCTAAACCTGGCCCTTAAAATAGTCTTCAAAAGCTTAGGCCTCATTTGCTGCAAACATAAGCAAGGTGATGAGTAAGGGCTGGACAATAATTAGCATCAATTTGTGTCTTTCACCTTTCACTTTATCCAATATTAGACTGGGGCTTCTTGAGTGATTTACTTTCTGAAGATTTGGTCCCTGACCAACTTCTGTGACTGCAGTATGGCTTTGTGTATAATCAGGCCTTTGAGGCAGCTCTGTACTCACCGCATGCACTGTCTGATTGGCAGTGTTACTCCCTTCATACAGTCTTGGCTGAGGGTGGCTCTTAGAGAAGAACTGGGAGCAAATTATTACAATTGCAAATTAAATTCCAATGAAGATTTGCAATGCTTACTTGAAGTATGCTCACTGAGGAGTTGTAGTTACACAAACTAAATCCCACTCTACTACGAGCCACAAAGTAAAACCTTCAGCTATTTAATCTCTTGCAGATGCCACCTACCACTGAAGCATGTTTGATCAGTGAGGAATAAGAATGAGCTTTATGTCTGTTATAGAAAAATGCCACATGGTGTTCAGCAGCATGTGGCAGGAGCTGCAGAGCCCCCTCCCACTCGGAGTTACCATGGAAGTAACTCCCCCATACACAGCTTCTTGCAAAGCACTGTTTGAAGTGATGTCGTGTGTGTGGGTGAAGACAAGAGCCAGGTCACAGCTAGAGCTGCTCTGCAGTTTATGCCTCATCGAAAGCAATTTCTGCTCAAGCTTGGTCTGGGGTGAAATGTGTTACTGCAGCTTAACATCAGTTGTGTAATGCTCTAAGATGTACACAAGGTTATATGTGCCCAGGCAATGTAGTGCAGGAGGGCATTGAAAGTCTGTGTATCAGAAAAGCAAAGGAATGTAGCTGTGACTTAGGATGGTTCTTAGAGACAGCTTTAACAAAGTTAGGTGAAAACACGTCCTCCATCACAAATTTGCATCTTTTTCCCCCTTGCATTTTCATCTTTCATTTCCCCCCAACTTCCCCTTCCAGATGGTGCCAGAGCAGTGTCCAAGATGTAAACTACTTTCCTTTTCAAACTGTGTTTATAAAGATATTAAGTTCAACTTTCTGTGTGTTGACCTTCAAATGCTAGATCATGCCCATGAGTGGCAAAGCTTTCAGGACGTTATTGTAGAATTACATTATCATGGCTTTTAGAAACTGCCTAGCATCCAATGGCACCAACAGAATACCTCTGCCAGTGTGACTCACCAGTGTGTGTCTTCGTGGGTCACTGGAGTTGTCTACTTCTTTTCAGAGTAAGTGACTAGAGGAGGTGGTAGTCGCAGTGCAGGTTTCAAAGAAGCATGTGTGGTTGTGCTACCCATTCACCACAGGTAGCTTCTCCTGAAGATCTGCATCCCTCTTAAACACTGTTTGGTGCTCAATCAGTTCATAAAAAGCCTTCAAAACAGAACTTGCAGAATGCCCAAGAGTCAAACAGTACATTGATGAGAGTCAACTGAAGACTTGAAGAACTTGCATTACATTGAAGTCTGCAGGATTAGAGGGCTAAGTATGGTGCTGTGTGGCAGTAAAAACTGGGTTTTTTTCAGAGCCATTAAGTGAATGCAGGATGAAAACTCAAACCCACTTGGCAGCTTGGGGATCCCAGTGGTTTGCTCCAAATATGAAGTGCATCTTATGAGGTCTTGAAGCTGCATTGAGAACACAAGCCCCCATCCTGTGCATGGTTACCCTTGTTCTATATTTAGGCTAGAGATGTGGCGATATGCAGGTTCTTTTTAAGTTCATAAACCAGCAAACTGATACAATTCTAGACTAGATTTTATAATGTCTAGAAAAGACATGTCTTAAACATTATGAGGCATAAGAAAGCAGTGGAAGGTGGAAGTTACTTGACTGCTTAGAACTTTTCTAGCTAACTCCTGCTGAGCTTAGCCCATTTCAGATGGGGAAAAAAAAAAAGAAGGAAGAAAAGTACCCAGCCAGACCATAATTCTTAAAACTTTTGGTTTTCAAGTTTCTTGCCTGCTGTGTTCCAAAATACATACAGGAGCTATATAAATCTTCAAGAAACCTTACAGACATTGATGTTGTAACACTTGAAAAAGAGTTTTCTTATGTGCATTCTATCTACTGGGACAGCAGCTGAGGGTGTTCTGTTCATACCCACATCATGCATCTGCACTGTCATTGCCCTTCCCAGAGATGGGTGCTACCATAGATGTTAAGCAATCAGTATGTTTAAGGAGAGATCAATGACTTTCAGGTATCTGTGTGTACATATATACATACTTTGGGGGTTTGGATTTTTAATCTGTGTGTTTGGAACTAGTGGTTAAAGTGCAGAGCCATCTTTGCACCCAGCTCCAGGCACTAGCCATTGTATCATCTCATCTAGCCCTAGCTCCAGGGACTGGATTATTGGATTTGTATTTCTTAGTATCACCAGAGGCTGTGTGTGGGTTGAGTACCTGAGAACTGGAAGATGTGGAATTACTTCCTTTCAATGAAGGACTTGAATACTGGGTCCTCTTCTTTCTTTCCTGGGGAGCACCGTTGCTACTGGCTGTTGGGTAGAAGGTGGGTTCTGCTTTGTGACTAAAGGGCTGCAATTGTAGTCAGAGCCTGTCTATGATACATACTCTCCAAGAGCCATCCCAGACCTTCCCAAAGAGAGGAGTGCCCTTTCATCATGCTATTGATCAGGCGTTGGTGGGAGCTATGCTTATGCTGCAGTGTCTATTAGTATGTGGTGAGCTTCACAGCAAAATATTAAGTTCATAAAAGTATGTCTGGGGCACTGCAGGGCTGGTTAGAGGTTTTCTGGTTGCAGAGATTTGGGGTTTAAGTGCCCAAGTCCCACAGAGCTGTTAGCAGAGGTAGCCAAGTCTTTGAGATGTTCTGGCTCCGGGATTCTGCAAAGAAGCGGACTGCAGAATCCAACAGCAGCTGCCTCTCCTGGAGCCCCGGGTCAGGGGGCTCATCTCTGCCCATGCTGCTGGCTGTTGGGTGCTCGGCTGTGCGGGAAGCCGTAGGTGCCTTCGCTGTGCCCTTGTGCTGTAGCACGGCCAGCCCCACCCGGCGCAGCAGGATTTACCTCCCGGCAGGACTTGTCTCTATTGCTGGCAAGTTCTTAGTGGGGGTGGAAGGATTTAAAAAAGCAGCCGCCTAATCCACTCCTGACCCTCCTTAAAAGCCTGCCCTGCGCAGCACTAGGCTGGCTGGCCGCGTTGCTAAGGCCTGCATGTATCCTGGCGACGGCGCCCAGCAAATAGCTGAGCGGCTCTCTGGAAAGCCAATATCGCAGCCCGGATTGCAGGGCTCCGCACGCTCCGGCTGGCTGCGAGAAGCAATTCAGTGTCTTCCTTCTACTAACGCCATGGCGACGCTTCCTTCGGCAGAGAAGATGCGGAAAGCCACGGGAGTGCTGATCAGCATCCCCCTGAGATAAGGGGGTGGGGAGGGGGCGTTTTGGCACACGTGCGGTGCGGGTCCAGCAATGGCTGTGTTGAACTGTTTAGACTTTTGCCTTTGAGAGCTGCAAAACAGCTTGGTTTGCAGCCCACTGCCCCCATCTGTGCCCCTGCTGGGGCCGTGGGGCAGTTTTGGGTGGTGTTTGGTTTGGTTTGGTTTGGTTGTGGTGGTGTAGTTTTTTTGGGGGTTGTTTTGGTTTTGGTTTTGGGTTTTTTTTTTGTCCTGGGGGCTGAAGCCATGGCAAAAGTCCCCGACCGAAGCAGGCACAAATGGAGTGCACTTCACACTTTCCTCCGCTGCAACATGAACCCGGAGACCCAACGGGTAGTGGTCTTTGTCATCCTGCTCTTCCTCATCATTGTCAACGTGGTGCTGATGTTTCTTTTGGCATTTCACTGAAGGAGGACTGCCGGTAGTGGTGTGGTGCATGGGGGTTTCCAGGACTGGGCAACAAATCAGCAGGTCAGCTTGTCGTTTTCTGCCTCTGGTCTGCTTGTCTGCTGTTACGGTAACCGTGTGTCTCAGACTACCCCTCCTTTGTTTTTTAATCGTCACGTCCTTCCTCACCCTGCTCCCCTCACTCTCCTCCTGCCATCACCTGTGCCTTGCAGTTTGGATCATGGTTAAACAGGGAAAGGGAAAGAGGTAACAAGCTAACCTGCTTAATCATAACTGTTCTCCATGGCACTAATCAGCCTTGATGCCTAACAATATTGATACCATGTCTACACATAGCACTTCTCAGCCCTGGAGAAGCCAAAAGTGCTGCTGCTTTGTTTGCAGAGGGACAGTCATCCTATAACAAGTCCTTACACAAGAACCTGCTACATGCAAACACCTGCTGTAAAAAGCTGGACGCCGTAATGCCTCCATTGCTCTGTCATGGTGGACACTGCGCTGTGCGGTGGCGTAATGCCCAATTAGCCAAAGTGATTGATAATGGAGTGCATCAGGAATTCAAGCTGAATAAAGGCTGCAGCACTGGGGAAGGAGTCTTTTGTTGGCTTTTATCCCATTTTCTTTATTATATCTCAATACTCATCTGCTACATGTATTAAGATGGCTGGCAGAGCCACAGCACAGGACACCGCTTGTAGGCCACACGCCTCTTACTGATCAGTAGTAGCCACACACAGTGGGGAAGCTACTTAAGGAGCACTCCTGTAGACCCCTTAGGAGGAAAGTGCAGCAAAGCAGAGTGCTTACTCGAGGCCTGCTCACCTCATTGATGTTTTGTCAGCCACTCTGTACAACACAACCCTTCCAGATTTGGGCATTGGTTCCTCAGTGGAGCAACCCTCTACTTGATGGTGTTGAAGGAGACCTACTCCCAGAGGAAGACAGACTGGAAACGAAGCTATTCTTCTTAATGACACTGCTTGCATTTGTGCTGGAGACTGTGCAAAATATCCAAGCCCTTACAATTCAGCAGGATCCTTCATTTTCTGTGTTAAGTACAGCGTTCACAAAGGCAGTGCATTTGCTGGCAGTGATGGCTGAAGTTACTGCAGTCGTTTCAGACCTGAATGTTTATTGCTCCCTGAATATGATCTGATGTTGAGAAAGGCTGGATGGTGATGTTGTCTCTGTCATCATGAGTGACGTACCTGTACCAGTTGTTTATGTGGTTGTGTGTAATATGTTAGTGTTGTACAAAATGTCAGTTTAGCAGACAAAACAAATGTGTACTTGCTGAGCTCCTTTCTGCTATACCTGAGTACAGGACGTCCTTTTGCCTGGGAGAAGATTGTCTTTCATGGAGCTGGGTGTGGGACAGCAGTGGGCCTTAGCTTTCTGCACCTTTCTTGGAACCTCTGACTCTGATTAACACTTCTGAAATATTTTAAAAAATCTGAAATGGGCTACTAAGTCTGTAGCTAGACATTGTGATAAACAGCCACTGGAACCATCCAGTATATGTTGTTTTCTGAGGTTACCATTAAAAAGCAAAACCAACAAGCCAACTCAAACATCAGCATGCAACCTCTTTCCTCTCCCCTCTCAACTTTACCTGTGATCATACGTATGGCTGGAATCAGAACTCCCATTGTTTATTGGAAAGGATAAGTGAAACATGAGCCAGCAGTGTGCCCAGGGAGCCAGGAGAGCCAATGGCATCCTGGCCTTGGCTCAGGAGCAGTGTGGCCAGTAGGACAAGGGAAGTTATTCTGCCCCTGGACTCAGCACTGGTCAGGCCACTCCTTGAGTGCTGTGTCCAGTTCTGGGCTCTTCAATTCAAAAGAGATGTTGAGGTACTGGAAGGTGTCCAGAGTAAGGGTGACAAAGCTGGTGAGGGGCCTGGAGCACAGCCCTGTGAGGAGAGGCTGAGGGAGCTGGGGGTGTGCAGCCTGCAGAAGAGGAGGCTCAGGGCAGAGCTCATTGCTGTCTACAGCTATCTGAGGGGAGGCTGTAGTCAGGTGGGGGTTGGTCTCTTCTGCCAGGCAACCAGCAACAGAACAAGGGGACACAGTCTCAAGTTGTGCTGAGGGAGGTCTAGGCTGGATGTTAGGAGGAAGTTGTTGCCAGAGAGAGTGATTGGCACTGGAATGGGCTGCCCAGGGGCGTGGTGGAGGTCTCTGGAGGTGTTGAAGAAAGGACTGGATGGGGGCACTTAGTGCCATGGTCTAGTTGACTGGATAGGGCTGGGTGCTATGTTGGACTGGATGATCTTGGAGGTCTCTTCCAACCTGGTTGATTCTATGAAAGATACAAAAGCAAACTTCACTCTTCAAACGACAGATGAGAGAGCAAAGTATGGTTCTGGGGTCATAGGGGTCAGTGACAGAGTGCTTTTTGCACTCTGTGTGGGGGCTGATCGTGCACAGGGTTTGAGCAGGCCCTGAAAGTGCTGTTGTGCCTCATCTCATGGGTCAATCCACTGCCCTCAACAGCAATTGGAGCAGTAACAGACCTCAGCATTGTGGCAGCCCCTGCAACAAACTGTTAGTTATTGCTACCTTGCCTGCTCTGTATCTTGAAATAGTGCAAAACACATCTGATGGTGAATGAGAACTGTGGTTGCTTACAGGGCCTATATGTAGACACACAGCCCTGGAGAATATCCAGTAGGTCAACTCCATTTATAATCCAGGTGTTTGGTTTAGTGCATAGGAGCCATGTGGGGCAGTTGGTAAGCTGAGCACAAATTTCTGCAGCCCAGACTGATACTAGATTCACAAAGTGACTTGTTCTCCTGTTTAGCTCAATGTCATGTCACTGCAATGCTTCTTGGATAGCTTTTGTCACTGAACAGGAGACTGGAGCTCCCTGTTATGTTCTGCTTAGGAAGATGCTTCAGAGAAGTTTTTCAGGAACTTGTGTCCTGCAAGATTGATTAGGTAGCTGGAGGTGGTCTTGTGGTGATCAGGTAATTCTCCCTCTGCTAGCTGCTCAGTCTAGGAATGTCCAATTCCTGCTGCTTGCTAAAAGATTCTGCTGGCTTTGGAAGGGATGAGATGGCAAATTTGGTGATGGTGGAGTCCCAGGGCAGGAACAGCCCCGTTGGGAGCTGGCAAGTGCTCCCATAGTGCTGCAGCCTCCTCCTTTTCTTCTCTCTCTGGTCCACTTTTACCACATTTACATCATAACTGGATCAGCATCCTCAGGTCCAAAATTTTCCCTTTGTTCTGCTCAGCTACAGCTGCTGTCTGTGAGAGGCAAAGCCATTTGTCTTTGCTTATTTGATACATCAAAGCAGCCAGTGCACATAATGAAAGGTGGAAGAGTGTCTTGCTACCAGCTGAACCAGCACTCCAAAATGCTTGCCACTGATACTAGAGGGAAAATGTAAGTCTGAGAAATAATGGGAGTTTGGGCAGTTAATGCCTCTGAGGTCCAGAGCTGCCACCTTGCTTCCTGCAGGGCAGCTCTCTTCTCTGGGATATGTTGCTGCTGTTGACATGAAGGACCTGAGACTTTCCTAGCAGAAGACCTGCCTGCTGGTAGAGAAAAATAAAGCAAAGAACTATTTTCTTCAAGGGTTATGGGGAGTCCAGGACAGTAAGGAATAGCCTGGAAGAAGAGTATGCTATAAAATGAGGTAACGGAACCCTGGGTGAAATTGTCTCCCTCTTCCCTTTCCCTTCCTTCATAGGGAAATTTCACCAGATTGTTGGTATCAGAACAGTTGGGAGGGGAAAAAAAAGTAAGAAATGTTCTGGCATTTGAAAGTTCTGCTAAGAGAAATTGCAGTATTAAAGAGTACTCATTGGAGATACACGTTGGAACCTGCCACAGGCATTAACGCTGGTTGCTAAAAGCCTGGGAATACTTTTCCTCTTCATACTTGATGTTAGGGAATTTTAATTTTCTCTTTTCACCTCTCATCTAGGTCTGTGTTACCTGACTAATCCTCAATTACCTGTTCTAGGGAACTCAGGGGTTTTTCCCCTTCCTCAACTTTACCCACAGCTGTGCACATTCAAGTAGAAGCTGCAGTTGGCATTTAAGTGTTAATCGATCTGATACTAGTTGTGACTCATTCAGCCTACCTCAAATCTTCACTGAAGAAGCCATGATGGCCAGTAAAACCCAGGAGAAAATAAAGCTAGTGAAGGAGCATCATGTGCAGGAGATGGTGATGGGACAGTGGTGGAGGGAGGAGCTTCTGGCATTTCTGTCAACAAAGTTGGCTTCTTCCTTCTTGGCTTTCAGTACACTTATTTGACAGAAGAGGTATATGCCCTCTGGGAATGCTGTGATTGCCTTCCCTGCGGTCATCTGATGGCATTTGGGCCATAGCCCCAGGGAGGGAGCAGCATGGCCAGGGAAGGGGGAGCCATGCAGTCATTGCCCCCCTGCAGAGCACTTGGGGTGTCTGGTGCCCACTGTGCTCCCCGCTCCTGCTGCAGACCAGGTCACATCAGCCCCTTTTGTGGTTGCTTGATGACTCGTCCTTGGGGTGCAGAGCAAGAGCTGAGCCCTCAGCTTTTCCCAATGCTGCCACTGCAGTATACTCTTAACTGCCTGGCAAAGCAGCATGCAGGGAGGGGGCAAAGTACTGCTTTCTATAAGCCCTGCACAGGTAGTTTGTGTTGCCTTTGTGTGAGGCAAACTCACAGGAACATTTAACATACAAGAGCTTTGCTCCACTACTGCTTTACTCTGAGCTTTCAAATGCAAAGAGCATCTATGAGCAAGAGTGAGACTAAGGCATCATTTCCAAGGGGAGAATCCAGCCTTTAGATTGTATCTTTTCTTAATCTGTTCTCCCAGGCTAAACTCATTTCTGTGGTGATATGTGGTATCTGCTGTCTTTGTGATTTATTATTGGAATCTAAGGCATGAGATGGCCAGATAAGAAATACAGTAAGCATTTAGGATGATACCATCAACAATTACTTTTAATCAATGTTTCCAAAGTTTTGATTTAAAGAAACAAAAAAAACCCACGCTCCCCCCACCAAAAAACCCTACAACCAACCCCCTCCCCCCAAAAAAGAACTCCAAACACAAAACCCACACCAAAAATAAAACCCAAACAAACAAAACCACCCCAAATGAAAACCAAGGACAGACCCACAGCTCCCAAAACAACCAAAGAAGTTCCATTACGGAGGTTAAAGATGGATTTTTAAGAGGAGGAGGATGAAATATTTATGCCACGTTGGAATGGGTCAGAAGCTCTGTAATCAAAATGTGTCTTATTTTAATCCTTGTATGTGTTCTTTGGCTGGGATTATTCCAGGTGTTGTCACATATGCTGTACTTGCTTTTGTCTGGGTTGGGCAGTGGTAGAAATGGGACTCAAAGCAGCAGCATGGACCTGCCTAAGGCCCACAGTGGCATCATCTTGCATGCTGCTACCTTTGTAGCTGATAAGAGTGACAGCCAGCTCAGCTATGCTGATAATGCTGAAAGAAAAGTGACTCCTCACTCCCAAGGGGCTGTTATCGAACCTTTCAGTAGAGTCAGTTATGTGTGAAGGCCTGGGAGTTGGGTCTGTTCAGCCCAGAGAAGAGAAGGCTCTGGGGATGCATAAAGCAGTACCTGAAGTGGAGCTACAGAATAGCTTTTTGTAGGAACACCTTTTATTGGGGTTCTTTATAAAGGTCTGTGCTGATAGGACTGGGTGCAATTGTTTTAAACTAGAGCAAGGCAGATTTAGGTTAGATAGTAGAAGTTCTTTACTATGAGGGTGATGAGACACTGAAATGGGTTGCCCAGAGAAGTTGTGGGAGACTTGTCCCTGAAGTGTTCAAGACCAGGCTGGATGAGGCTTCGAGCAACTTGCTCTAAGAGAAGGTGTCCCTGCCTGCAGCAAGGTGTTGAAACTAGATCTTTAAGGTGCTTTCCATCTCAAGCCACTCTATGGAATTGTATGAACACAAGAACAGGATTAGTATGTTGTCTGCTGGTTTGTAGTGCTATGCAGCAGTAGTACATGAAGTGTTATTTGTAGATCCAGTGCTGGTAGCCTTTGTGGTCCCGTGGCTCAGAAGAGCATAGCAGAGCTGGGTTTTACTGCTTTTGGTTGTTTTGAATCATGATCTTGTCCAGTCGTGGCGTGTTGAGTGTCTGCAGAGCTGTGGCAAATTTGGTATGGCAATGGAGCTACACCAGGATCTCAGCAGCAGCCTAGCACACTTTCTTCACCTCACTGACAAAACAGTTCCAAAAGTAGGTGAAGATGGGCTGCTAAGAAGTCATGGCTGTATATATTTAGTGTCCCAATTAACACCTGTAGCACCCAGGAGTCAGAACTTGTTATACTAAGCACTGTGTAATTAGGTAGTGAGAGGACTCACACTAGGTACAGGGGAGAGCCAGAGACTGCAGTATCCTGTTGCTGCCTGATTTGCCAGAACATGCTTTGCACTGAGCTGCTTCTCTACTTCATCACACTGAAAAGCCTGTGGCCGCTGTGGGATTGTTGTACTGGGTAGCAAGGTGACAAAAATGAGAACCTGTGGGGAACAAGAGATATGTGGATCTTTTCCTAGTTGGAATACAGGAGCCATGTTCTGCAGGAGGAACAAGAAGTGCTTCAGTCTCACATAGTTAGAGGGCTTGCATGCATTGTGATACTGGAAACAAAAATGTGGTTCTGATTTGAGGCTTTGGCTTTGTTTAGGCTTTAAGCCTCTTCATCCTGACAATGTAGACATGAAACAAATAAAATGGATAGAGTCTCAGAAGACCCCCAGGATCTGATCCCAAATGCCTGCTTCTTCTTGAATCAGTCTTCTTTATCTAGCAGAGGACATTTGCAATGTGAAAAGGTTAGTGGTTTAGGGTTTGTGGATTCTTTTTGTTATTGTTGTTTAGGTATGGAGGTTTTGTTTGGTTCTTTGCTTGTTTGTTTCAGTGTGTTTGGCTTGAGGAACCTTCTGTAGGCATTACAAAACAAATTACTCGTTTTTATGTTTACAGATCCTACCCAAAAACAAAGGCTAGGCAGTCTCCTTTGGCTGACAGTGGAGCATCAAGGGGTTTGTTCTTTTCCTGTGTCCAGTTCTGGGCTCCTCAACTCAAGAGAGATGTTGAGGTGCTGGAAGGTGTCCAGAGAAGGGCAACAAAGCTGGTAAGGGGCCTGGAACACAAACCTTATGAGGAGAGGCTGAGGGAGCTGGGGTTGTTTAGCCTGGAGAAGAGGAGGCTCAGGGCAGACCTCATTGCTGTCTACAACTACCTGAAGGGAGGCTGTAGCCAGGTGGGGGTTGGTCTCTTCTGCCAGGCAACCAGCAACAGGACAAGGGGACACAGCCTCAAGTTGTGCCAGGGGAAGTATAGGCTGGATGTTAGGAGGAAGTTCTTCCCAGAGAGAGTGATTGGCATTGGAATGGGCTGCCCAGGGAGGTGGTGGAGTCACCGTCCCTGGGGGTGTTCAGGAAAAGCCTGGATGAGGCACTTAGTGCCATGGTCTGGTTGACTGGCTAGGGCTGGGTGCTAGGTTGGACTGGATGATCTTGGAGGTCTCTTCCAATGTGATCGATTCTATTCTATTCTGTTCTATTCTATTCCTTTTCTTTGTCTAATATTAAGATTTTCCTCTGCCCCATTTTCAAAGAAAAGTGCAGGTAACAATTCCTAGGTCAATGGAGAAAGCTCTGTGTGTGCTTTGTGAGAAAGATCATAGAATCATCACCAGATGACCACCAGAATAGAATAGATCACCAGAAAGATCACTAGAAAGCTGTGGGGTGTGGAAAACAAAAGTTTGGAGTCCTCCTGTGCCTGCAGGCTTTCTGTCTCAGACAATGAAGAAAGGGAAGACTCTAAACTGTGCATGGTTCTTTTAAGGTAGGGAGACCATCGTTGAGAGCCAGGTCATGGAAACTGCTGCCAGTCTCTGTTGGCCTAGCACATCTACCAGCACCTACCAGTGTTGTACAGACTTTGGCAGAGTGCTGTTAACCCAGGGGAGATGTTTCACGGCAGATAGGAGCAATAAAAACAATTTCAGCATGTTCTTTGCAGTATGCTCCATTAAAATTAAATCATGCACACACATCAAAAGGAAAGCTCTGTGCTGTGTTTCTGGCTTACTGCCTGCTGTGAGCCCAAAGAGATGCTGACCTTTTGATGATTCAGAGTGGTTTGCTAGCAATGCAGTTTGTATCTGCTTAAAAATGTTTTCCTTAACCTTATTTGTAAAACAAATTTAGAATAAGTTGCCTTCAAGCTAGAACTAATTCCATAACTTGCTGTATCTTTTGGGGGAAGGAAGGAGCAACAGCCACCAGTGGCCAGAGAGCTCTGAGAACTGAATGGTTGCCTTTTCTTCTGCAAAGAGCCAGGATGCAACATTTATCCTTAATAAATCCCTGTGCTGGATGAGCTGCAGCTGAACTGTTGTGGATACCTTGTCCTGGGGGATCTGTACTCATGGGAGAGGCAGTAGAATTAGCTGTCCTGCAGAGAAGGAAAAGGATGGAAATGTTCCAAGGAGATGTGTTGGTGGCAGTGCACAGAGGAAGGGTAATGCTGCAGACAGCAGTGAGAGGATAATGGGACAAGTCTGATACAAACCTGTGTTACCATAAAGCTTTTTAAAGAAAATATTTGTTTGATGCCTGAGAAACAGTAATGCAGAAAAGATGCAGCAGCAATCACTCTTAAATGTGAGAACAGCCAAGCAGGAGCATTCCCGGCATTGCAATTAAAAACAGGCCATCAGAAAATGTACCTTCATTAAGCAGGTATTCTGTGGGAAACACGGACTTCAGATGTGTGGTGAGGTGAAGTGTAGGTCAGTCCGACAGAGTTTTCATCTACAGCCAGGATGGAGCCAGAAACTAGCAAAATCTGTGAATGTGTGAGCCCTATGTCTTGTTCAGACCTGAGAGCTCAACCCCAGGCCTCTCTCCTTTCCAGTCTTTGAGACCCGAGGAAACAGGAGCTGAGCGTGTGGCTGATTTCCAGGTGCTGCTACGGCAGCAGCCCAGCAAGCCCTGTTACAAAGCCCGGAGGGGCTCTGCGTGCTCTGTAGTTGCTGCTCCTGGAGCTGTTCCCGGCGGGGTGCCCGCGTCTGTGCTGAGCAGGGCTTCCACATGGCTTCAACGTAACAGATCCCACACACTTTATCCTGTCGAGGGCTCCCTGCAAGTACCCCAGAATAGCTGGAAAGGGGGTTGAAAAGAGTGATTCTGCCAGAGGTCTGGGCTGTTGGGAGTAAACAGGTCTGTGACACCTGGATCCTACCTTAATCTGGAGCAGCAGGTGCTGCACAACTGGGAGAGGTATGAGGAGCGGGATAGCCAGAAGTTTAAGGTGCTTAAACTACTTTTAAACTTAGAGTATGTCAAACTCCTTAAACCACTTTAAGGCTTTAGATGGGTTTAAAATGCTTAAAACACTTTAAGGCCTTAGAAGAGTTTAAGCTGTTTAAGCTGATTTGGAGCTTTGGAAGGACTTAAGTTCTCTGGCTTTGAGTGCTTAAGGACATTTCGAGGTCCTTTGAGATCTTAATTGTGAAGGCCTTTCTGAACATTCTGAGTGAGGATGCAGCACAAAGCCTCTTCTGTAACTGTGCAGAGGGAGTCTTTTTCTTTGAGCTCCTCCCAGGCAGTGTCTGACCTCAGATTTCCCTGGGTACACTTTCATCTTCCCTTTTCTAGGGGAAAAAAACCCAAGGCCAGGAGCTGGACATCCATATGGCAGGGACAAATGGCTATCCCAGGTGTGTGGACTGAGCTTCCTTCATGTGTCAGGCAATTGTTGAGTGCCAGGATAAAGTGTGTGGGATCTGTTATGTTGAAGCCACATAGAAGTGCTGCATTTCCCTCTGCCTGAGAAGTCCCAGCCAGGATGACGACAACCCTACCCCAGAGGATATCTTAATGTTGGCAATTGGTAATTGCTCATTTTCCACCTGAAAGGGTGTTGCTGTACCTCAGGGAACAGATCCATCTCTGTCATGTTAACGTTTTCAGGGCTCACCATTTTCAAGAAGCATTCAAGGGCAATATAAAAAGTCAGTATTTATTTTCTTTTGTGTTTCTTACTACCTTTGTGTCCTAAGATCAGCTCTGTAGGGCCAGAGAGTAACACTTTTATCTGTGACTTGGGATAACTGCTCAAGAATAGATGCAAGTATGGCCTGACTTTTCCTTCTGTACCTTCTTAAGTGTGTTTAAGATCCTTTAAGGGCCATATCCAGATATGACAGGTTTAATGGCCTCAAAAGATGTACATTTGCTTAATCTCTTTCAGAAGCATCTGTGTGTTTGGCTCTGTGGCATTCTGTGGCACGTGTTGGTTATGCACCACAGGGAACAGTACTGCTTTTGCACTGAACTCCTTGCCTAGCAATTTCACTGGGCACCTGTCAGCCCTGCATTACAATGCATGAGCCTTCATCTCATGGCCACCTGCTACCCACCTTCCTTTACTGCAGCTTCAAGGGCTGATTAGCTTGGACTGGCCTAGAAACTATTCCCAACATCGATCTGTGCTGCTCTTTGTGCTTTGTCTAGTTGTCCTCATCCCTCTTTCTTTCTCAGTCATTCCTGACATTCAGAATTCCTGACCCTAATGGAGCAGGCCAACGTTTCCTTTGATCTGTCTGCAGAAACTTTCCTGAGGAGCAGCTCCCTTAGACATTTTGGTTAGACATTGCTTGTGCTACATTTAGAAAGACTGAGAACATATTTCACTTATACCAGAAAATAAATGACATAAATTTAAATAAGCATCCTCTGGAAGCTTGTATGAAAGGGTCCAGCGGAAGCTCTTCTGCAGCTTTAGCTACTGTAAGCCTCACCAGCAACTTCAATGTTTAGCTAGAAAATGTAATGCAAAGGCCACATTTTGCAGAGTGCCAGCAGGTTTGAAAAGGGCTCTGCTCCTTTTGCTTCCTTATGCCAAAGGATGTTAGTTCCCCAGACTAGCAGACTCTCTTGCTGTACAGGTCATGGGATAGTGATGGCTAGGGTACTAAGGGCACTGACAGGATCTAAATGGCTAAGTTGAGTATCCCCACTCTTTCCTGAGAACCTTCCTGGCCTTTTTCAGATGAAAGTAAGATGGTCTAAAGGAATTTAATCTGATTTGTTTTGCATTATAATAACAACCTCCCACATCTTAGCTGAGGAAGTCAGAACTTCTTGCACCACTATGGAGTTTGAAAAATCCCATTTAACTGGGCTGAGGTGGACATGCACCAGACATACTTTCTCATGCCATACTCTTTGTACCCAGGTTGAGCACAGCTCTGCCTCCTCCACTTTTTACAAGGGTTGCTTCCCTCCTCCTGTAGCACTTCAAAAAAGGGAACCTTGGAAGCTTCTCCTTGCCTGCTATGGGGGGACCTTCCTCCTCTCCCCATCTGTTTAAACCACTGCTAGGGAGGAATAAAGACTCAGATAATATAAAAAACCAAATCAAAACACCAACAAAACCCCCCAAAAAGGGAATAATGTAATTAATGCCACTCAGAGTGATTTTGTGGAAAATAGTTCTTACCAAATAAATGTGAAGACAAATCCTGTTTGGTAAATGGAGGCAGCTGTACTAGATGTCACAGGAGGAGTTTGACAACCAGCACTGATTTTAAAACCAGCACTGTAGAACATCAGTGTAGCACATTTAACTGGATTGAGATCTTGGCTGACAGACATCTCAGGTTTGTTAAGAAGGATCATTGCTGAATTACAGTATTTTGGATGGAGACCTCCTGCATTTGGTAAATCTCTGAGAGTCCTCCACTATCCCAAGTCAGTTCTCTGGAATGAGTGCAAAAGTATGCACCTGACAAAGCAGGCAAAAGGGCAATGAATGCTGAGGCCATGGCTTGACTGAGGGGCATGGTGTGAGGGTCTGTGCTTCAAAAGCAATGAGTGCAACCTACTGCCCATGTGCAGTCATGTGCCTGGTGTGATGCCATAGCAAGGAGGGCTTGCATTACCCTGAAACATGTAGACAGAGGAGCGACAAGAAGCTATAAAGTGTTCACTGTGCCTGTGGTTCTGGCACCCTGCAGTCAGGCAGCAAGTCTAGTCCAGCAAGACTAGCCCAAATCCCTCCCTGGCAGTGAAGGGAGACAAGACCCCCCAGGGGCTTGGTTAATCCATGATGCTAAGATAGATGCTGAAGATGAACCTTTCCCCGGGGTGCCTGTCCCTCTCCACAAAAGGGAGATGCTCTGTAAGGGCAATCAAGATAACTCGTTCAGACTGAATGCCTGCTGTTCAGATGACAGAAGCTCTACACGATAAATTTAATCTCTGTTGCCAATCATTAAACAGTGATGCTAAAAGTTTTGAGGGGTAGCAAGGGCAAGCTGCCAGGATGATTTGAAAACTATCTTGTGGCTGGCTCCCACCCACATGTAGAGAAAAGAAGGATTTGCGTGAATGAAGCACTACTTTGGGGCAAGAGTGGAAATAGAGTTTTTCCTTTTAGTCCTCTGCTGCAGTTTGCATAAGAGAAGGCAGAAGTAAAGCAATGGGTGAAGGAACTGGGCCTGGGAATGAGGGACTTTGCCCCTGGGGTCAGGACTGCTGCAGGGTTGAAATATTTCATGTGCTGACCCAGTTCATCTTCAGTATGTAATGCACAAGTTCAGAGGAGGCAGTGGGGTATGGAGAGCAGGTGAGCAATCAACACAAGCTTCACAGAAACCATTTCAGTTGACCAGGACTTGAGTGCAGGTGCTCTTCATGGAAGGTGTCTGGTTAAGGTCACAGATCTGAGAAGTAAATTGTTTTACTGTAATCTTCTCCCTGACTGGCCTCATTTCTAGTATCTTCTGACGCTCCTGGGTTCATTTTTTAGCTCTGTGACCCAGCATACTTGGCATTATCAGGAGAAAACTATTCACATTTTATTCAAATAGAAAAGAGTAGCTCAAAGATAAATATTTCCTAAAGGCATCTTCACCCCTCCTTCTGTAGGCTGTCGAGATCTTTTATCTGTTAATACTGCCTGGAGCTCCTGTCAGAACAGGACCAGGACATATGAAGTAATTATGTCAAGGTGTCCAGCCAGAGCCAAACAGGAACTGAGTAGCTGGAATGCAAACAAGCCCATAGACACGGGCCTTGGCAAGCTGGAGCTCTTTGCCTACATGTAATGGACTTAATTTGGGGCAGCTGCGTGCAATAGCCCTGGCTGTGTCTCTTTGACAACCTGCACAGAGACATTGAGTGGAGGAGTAATGCAGCAATCCTTCCACCCCATATTTCTGTGTTCTGCTCCAGCAGCAAGTTCCTGGCGCCTTCCCTTCGTATCTGCTGTGCTCCTAATCCAGAAGTGAGGCTGTAGTTGCCTGGTCAGCAGGGAAAGCATCTGTGCTGCACAGAAGTGCCAGTGCAACCATTAGAGCCATATTCAATTTTCAGTTTCAAAGCACCAGCACTGCCTTAGGGTTGCAAACACTGCTGTCTACAAACTTAAGTGTTGTTATAAACAAAGGAAAATAGCCATTTCGTTTGTTTTCACTGCTGGCAGCTGCAGTCACTAGAGCAGCTGCAGGGTGGCATTCTCTGTCTTCTAGACACTGCTTTGGGGCTCTTCAAGAACATGTACCGAGTAGTCTTTGATATTACAAAGTAAATGTTGTTTCATACAGAAATTACTAGTTGTTTTTAAGCCTTAATTGCAAATATCAAACCCTGTGGTAAGGTGAGCTTTTTGAGCTGAGTTGTCATGCTTGGAAATGGTGAGCATTCCCTTCAGCACATGCTTCTCTGGAACCCAAGCAGCTCTCACAAGGTAGCAGTTGATTGTGCCAGGCAGAAAANAGTCCAGCCAGCAGCCACGAGCTCCCCAGCAGGCAAAGTTCCCCAGTGAGGAGAAGAAGCAAATGCCCTAATCTCTGTTTTGCCTTTCTTCTTTTGTATACATTTCAGCAAGACTGTGAGCGAAGTAGACCTCACCATTGTTTTCATTTTACAGCCTATCATCTAGTTCTTCTCACCAAAACATGCTAGGTAGGCTCAAACTAGCACACCTTCCTTGGAAAGGGAGTGAGATACCTAACCCCTTTTCCCCAGTAGCAGTATGCTCCTCAGAGGATGCTGCAGCATGCTCTGCCTCAGCTGGAGCAGCTCATCCAGCTGCAGTGACATGCAGTGTGATTGGTGTTTCTGGGCCATGGAAATGTCAGTCCTGGCTCAGAGCTGCCTGTTAGTATTTGCTCTGGGAGAAGGACTGCTAGACTTGGGTGTATTTGTTATTTCTCCATCAGCCCTGGGAATTGGACTGGACACAAGTGAAAAGAATAGTATGAGGTATAGACTGACAGAGATTGAAGGCTGACAGAAAAATGAGCACTGAGCATGGTGATGATTAAACACTTCTCAGCTTTTGTGTCTGCTCCTATAGTAGGAGCACAGACTGAAGTGGCACAGGGAGGAGACCAGGCTGAGCCTATCAGCCTGCAGTCAGCAAGGTATTTCAAGTGCTGCTGGACTGAAGTAACTGAGACAATACAAAGCATATAGAAGGGTTTTTTTCCACTCTTTATTTCTTGCTTTATTCCACGTTGACCATTCCTTCCTACAAACATGGTGCTTGGTGTCAGTTAATCAAGTTCTGGCCTGTACTTCAGGTGTATTTTCAGTGACTCCTTTGCAAGAGAACTGTCTACCAGACAGCAGCCTATCTGCCTGCATCTATTTGGCCAATTGTGACTTTCTGTATTTGGCAAATCATAGTCACAGTATGGCTGCTATTGAACAGAGAAAGTGTAAGGCATTTGTATTATTGGATGGGTTAAAATACCAGCTGAGACTTCGCTAGTCAGCCCTATGGCTTTCAGCCACTCGGAGAAGAACCATGTGGCTTTGTCCTCTTATGAGCTCGGTGTACCACCCTAACATGCTGTTAATGCCAGGTCAGGCTTGGGTGTTGTCTCTCATTGAGATACTGAGATCTGACAGCTTGGTACTGAAAGGTTTTCATGTCTCCACATCATCAGTGCTCTGCTTCTGTGACCATCAAAATGCCACACAGGAAGTCCATTCAGTCAAGGTCATGATGTGTGTGTCACCTACCACATCATACTTGGAGCACTGATTCAGAGTGGTGTATTCAAGCATACAGCACAGGAATTTTCTCTCAGAAAGAGCTATGTTCTTTATGTGGTGGTCACAGTTTCCATGTCGAAAAAAATGTTGGGAATGCCACTCTTCCCAAAGATTGATTAGCATATGCCCATTTCTTGAGCAGCAGCCATCCTTTACCCACAGGGATACAGAACTCAGTGTGGCATGGCTGCAGCTCTGGTGTGACCTGGTGGTAGGGCTTACCCTGATGCAGGTGACTCCCCAGCTCTCTGTGTGGGATCAGTTCCTTCCCATAGGGGTGGGCCAATACTTGGCTACAGCCACCCCATAACCCTGTTTACCATTCCTCTCTTCCTGCAAAAGGCAGAAGCTGGACTCAACCTGTGGTCAGTTGTGAGTGAAGTCTGACTGCTAAAGCAAAGGGATGGGTTGTGCACAGGCACTGCTTAAAGCAGCCACAGAACCTTTTGTTCTGAGAATGGCTAACATCCACACCCTTTGTCCACAGCCCAGCTCTTGTTCCCTAACTGAAGCGTGACAGTTGAGTCTGGACAAATACATGCTTTCACATCCACTCTTCCCTAATCTAGCCATCACTGTTGGTCACAAATCTGGAACTTCTTTCTAGAGGCCTAACAAGACCTATGAATGTATCAAAAATAGGTATAAAGGGTTTATTCATAATTCTGAGTGTGCTTCAAGCTTGTCAAACTGTATGCAATATAATATCCCTGTTAAGTGAACTGTGCATAAAAATCATATCATTCAGGCTGGAAAGCACCTCTGCTATGAGGACAGGCTGAGAGAGTTGGGGCTCTTCAGCCTGGAGAGGAGAAGGCTTCGAGGAGACCTTATAGTGGCTTTCCAGTATCTGAAGGGAGCCTACAGGAAAGCTGGAGAGGGACTATTGACAAGGTCTAGTAATGTCAGGATGAGGGGGAATGGGTTTAAGCTGGCAGAGGGGAGATTTAGACTGGATGTTAGGAGTAAGTTCTTTACAGTGAGGGTGGTAAGGCACTGGAACGGGTTGCCCAGGGAGGTTGTGGATGCTTCCTCCCTGGAGGTGTTTAAGGTCAGGCTGGATGAGGCCTTGGGCGAGCTGCTCTAGTGGGAGGTGTCCCTGCCTGTGGCAGGGGGTTGGAGCTGGATGATCCTTGAGGTCCCTTCCAACCTAAACCATTCTATGATTCTATGATTCAAGATCATTGAGTTCAACTACTAACCCAGCACTGCCAACTCCATCACTGAACTATGACCCTCAGCACCCTATCTACAAGGCTTTACAATACCTCCAGGTATGGTGATTCCACCACTTCCCTGGGCAGCCTGTTCCAGGGCTTGACAACCCATTCAGTGAAGAAATTTTTCAATGTCCAACCTAAACCTCCCCTGATGGAGGTGGTGGTGCAGCAGAAAATGGCCTCAGGGCCATCTCCCCTCTTATTTGCTGCTCACACTACAAGCATAGGTGTAGATGTGCTTCAGCTGGGCTACTGACCTTGACTTTCTGGCAAGAGAAGCCCTAACTTCTGCCTGACCTTTAGGTACTTCCATGGTTTCCAACACACCCATAACCCGTGTCTTTACTGCTGCATGGTTCTCCATGTCCTACCTGCACTGAGATGCACATAGCATTGATCCACTGCACTAACACACAGCTCTAAGAGCTGTAAGCATGAATTGTCAAGCCCCAATGTCCTTTTCCTGCACAGCTCATTTGGACAAGTACCTGTCACTAGACTGGGTGTAGCTGCCTCTGCTGTGTGGTGCAATCATTGAATCAGTCAGGGTTGGAAGGGACCACAAAGATCATTTAGTTCCAACCCCCCTGCCATGGGTAGGGACACCCTACCCTAGATCAGGCTGGCCAGAGTCTGATGCAGCGTGGCCTTAAACACCTACAGAGACGAGGCCTCAACTACCATTGCTCTCATGATGTTTGGCTGAGACAAATGATTCTGCTTCTCATCTTGCCGTGAGGTCAAACCCTGTTCCTACTGTAGCTTAGAGTAGTGAGACACCTTTTTAAACTCCTGGATTGTTTTCCCATCATGCCACCAGCCAGCTGTATGACAGCAGCATGTCCCTTATGTCCTCTGCTGGCTGGGCCTCACCACAGCAAATGCTCACCTCTATAAAGTGCAGAAACCTGCAGTAAGGACACACCCAGCTCTGTTGTGGTGGAGCGGCCAGCAGCTGAGAAAAGGCAGTGTGGGGAACACCAATACCCTGGCTATACAAATAGGAACCTCTCATCCCCTCCTTCCCCATCGTCCTGTTGTTCTTCTCAGAATGGAAGCACTACATTAAGCTGTTTCTGGTTCAGTGCAGGGGCATTTGCTATCCCAAGGCAGACTGCATTTGAATATTCTTTCAAATGCTTTGTTAGCTCTCTCCTGATTTATTGTATGCACAATTATCCTGATGTTCTTCTGCACCATGCACCTTTCTTCTTGGGAAAAGGCAAAAACTGTAATCCAGAGCAGCAGATAACTAACTGTGTGACCAAGTAATCTAAAGGCCCAGCATAGGTGACACATGCGTTATGTGGCTGGGGTGATGTCTGGGGTTCTAATTAAGATTCCCAGAGACAGTAATAATTTTGATAGAAGCGCTGACAATTTATATGAATTGCCCTTCCCTCTTCCCCCTGCCTCCTTCCCCAAAGAAAGGAATTGGAAGTGAGAGGAAAAGGTAAGCCCACCCAAATAAATCAGTCTCACTCGATTTGGAAGTTAAAGAGGAAAACAAGTTTAACAATAACTTAAAAAGGGTATCAAAGGTAGGGAGGTTACAAAAGGTGCAGGGAAGGAAGAATAACAAATACAAAAAGGTGTGAATACAACCGACTTTGTGATGGTGATGATGGTGATGGCCACGTGTGTGGAGAGATGCAGTGTGTGTTCTGAGTGCTCAAGAGTGTCCAAGAGAGAGAGAACAGGAAGTCCCCCTGCTTTTTATGGGACAGGAAGGGGGAGTGGGCTAACCATCACCTGGGGGTGTCCAGACCCACCCCTGAGGAGGGGTCAGGACCACCTGAGGTCAGGTTTCGAGTTCAGGGACACTCCTCCTGGAGTGTTAACCATATACAGGTGATACTGCTGTAATGGTGTAAGGAGTAGGACTTGTAAGGGTGTTTTCTTTCTCCTTTGTGTCTCATAGGCTGTTCTTCCCCTTCTCTTTCCAGAGTTTATCATTGGCATCATGATCCTGGGGAAAACCAGGGCATCACTGCCACTGCAGAATGGCTAAGTCCTGTTTAGCAGGACTCCAATACATGCTCTACCTTCTTTGGGAAACCTTTGGTGTTCAGTCTCAGTCAAACTCAGGCCCTGAGAAGCCTGTGTGAGTACTCTGTAGCTGCTGAAACTCTGATATGAGTCTGATATGATACACCTGTGGCCATCATGCAGGCACTCCTGCAGGGCCAGCCTACAACTACAGCACAACAGGTCCCAACTGTTACTTAGCTATGCCATAGCTAAGGTGGGAATGGGCAAGTGGCATCAGGCACATATAGACACAATCAGCACTCCGTTCAGGTGCCCACTCACAGCCTCTACACATGTAGATTTTTTTAAATGGAAGTTATTTTTTTTTCCCCTAAAGTAGGCCCCATATGGGACATGCAGTAAACAATCATGGTCCTTCAGTAGAATTACTTAAAACTCTCCAGGAGACTTATTTTAAGCAGCTTAAGTGCTAAGTTTAACACCTTAAAGACTTAAGACTTTATCCATCCTAGCCTAGCTCTGACACCTCAGAATATTTTCTGCTCTGAAGTACACCTCTAAACATTGATGCTCAGAGTCTTCTTTCACAGCTTTCAATGCAGGTCTGCACTGACTTCATGAGAGCATTCTCCACCAATGATGTACCACTGAGCCTTGTTCACTAGCTAAGGCAAAGCTGCCAGTAAGACGTTCCAGAGCATCAAAGTTATGTTCTTTAGGGTAGTAACTGTACTGTGTCCAAGTGATTCTGAATAAATGATACTGCTTCAGGCTTAGTGTTCTGTGCTGACTCCTCAGCATGTTCACTGATAAGAGACTGCTGGTTCAATATGTCTTGTTGCTATTCCTCTATGCGTGGCTGCAGTACATCAGGCCCTCCCACCTGAGCTGCCACCAGCATACAGAAGTCCCTCATGACAAGTAAAGCATGGCAAGGTCAGTAGGAGCAACTGCCTGACTAGCACCACCTCCTTTTCACTTGCTTATATGAGGAGTAAACAGTTACCAACCTGTTTGACTCAGCAGCAATGGTGCCAAAGCTGCAGCCACATTGGCAGACTGTACTGCTCTCTTGGAGAGTGCTGACAGCTTCATTTGCTCTGTCCACAGCTCATCAGCGATGGCAGCGTGGTGTACGCAGAAGCCCTCTGGGACCATGTCACCATGGACGACCAAGAGCTGGGATTCAAGGCTGGCGACGTCATTGAAGTAATGGATGCTACCAACAAGGAGTGGTGGTGGGGAAGGATTCTGGACGGCGAAGGCTGGTTTCCAGCCAGCTTTGTACGGGTAAGAGCTTGATGTTTCTTCATGCCTCTCCATTAGAACCAGGTGTTTGTTATTGTTCTTCAGGCTTAGTGTGCTGTGCTGACTCATCAGCACGTTCGCTGATGGAGACAGCTGGTTCAACATGTCTTGCTGCTATTCCTCTATGCATGGCTGCAGTACATCAGGCCCTCCCACCTGAGCTGCCACCAGCATAGAGAAGTCCCTCATGACATGAGTAAAGCATGGCAAGGGTTCCAGGCTCTGGAGCTAAGCTGAGCTGCGTGTTGGGTTTGCAGCCTGGGCTCCTGCTTGCCCATATCTGTATTAGCTAGTTTGTGCCCAAGCACATGCGTCTCCTCAGGAACAAGCAACAAATACTCTCCTAGAGGAAACCCAGATGCAGCTGGCAGAAGTCTTTGCTTTAGTGTCCACTTCAGACAGCATGGATGAGCATGACACCAAACTTAAGCCTTCTCCCTCTGGTGCTGGGTGCAATGCAATGCCATGTCCCTAAGTATGCAAATTCCTGACTCAGGCAAGCACCTTCTCTCAGTCCTGGAGTGTTAAAAACACCAGGCTGCAGGGCTATGGCACAGCACTGTATTCCAGGTGCTGTGCAGGGGGAAAACCACAAAAAGTGTCTTGGAGATCATATGGGGAGGTATGAAACACTTGATGCTTTTGGGCCAAGGCTTGTATGCCATGGCTGTCCCCTGGTACCAGCTACAGACCACAGTAATATAGCTGTAGAGCCCAAACAGTGCCAGCTACGTACTGCAGAGATTGGATTAACTTCCAACGGAGCATTTTAAAGTACATTCTCCGTGTAAAACAAGAGCCTGGGTAGGCACTGTGCACGCCTTTCCTGCTGTGAGGAGAGAGGCTTTTTTCCTTTCCTTGGGCTGTGACTGTTGGTGTTCACGCCTGACTCTACTTTGACCACTACAGGGCAGACTCCTCCGTACTGCAAAGGCAATTAGATGCCTAGAGACAGAGATGCTCAGCCCTTTAGCTCTTTATCCGGGTCACTTCAGATCACAAGTGACCCAAAATCAGGTGAAGCATGAAAGGAGGTGACACGAGGTGATGCAGTGTTTTTAACAAAAGCCCTTAAAGAAGTGGGGCAGGCAGTGCTGTTTTGAAACACACTGTTAGAGCTGGCAGGGGACAGTCTCAGCTGGGTAGCGATTACAAATGATGGATGCTTTTGCATAGAAGACTGAACTAGGACCAAACGCTCAGCACTGCTGAGGATGGAACTGATTTTCTTCCACAGGCACAACACAGGCTTTTTTTTTTTTTCCTGTGTTACTGATAAATTTGGTTGTTGTCCTGGCTGGCAAAAATTTGTAGTAACATGTCAAAGAAAAGCAGAGTGCTGCTAGCCATTAGGGATGCAGAGTAATTACAACACTTGTTCAAACATCTGAGTTAAGATTTCTTGCTCATTATCCCAGAGTCTCAGCTTACTGCTGGGAAGGCTGGTATGTCTGGGGACCTGAAGAGAGCTGCAGGTCTCTCAGTTACTCTACACAAATTTCAGGCCAATGTCTGAGTTTGTTCTGGTACAGTGAAGGAAAACCAGGAATGCCCCCCTTGAGTTTCACCAGCTGTGAGTGAATGCCTATGATGGCATGGGATGGGCATGCAGAGGTTTTTGGATGTAGATAGATCTGTATCAAGTGGTACAGACTGCTGCCTAGAACAACTATATCAAACATGTAAAGCAGTCCTGTGTCATTGTACTAAAAATGCCTAGAGTTATGCGTGTCCCTGCTTCAGTGCCTTATTTAAGTTGCATACAAAACATTTCCCTGGGCACTCTGAGAGCTACAGCATTACTACATAAAAGAAAGCCCTACGTGAAAGGCACCAGTAACTTCCTGCTATTAACTACGGTACTTTGCTGCTGTTGACAAGGTAAGACGCTGGTGTTTTCCGCTGCTCATGCTGTGCTGCCATCTGATGGGCGCTGGGAAGAAACCATGAGTTTCACACGCAGCCCTGCAATGCAATGCCTTACATTATGTGCCCACTGACATCTCTATCCGCTTCTATATTAACAATAACTTAAATAATCTTGGAGAGGAAGATGCTGAGAGGAATTTGTTATTTGTAGTGTGAGATCAACCATAAGCCCATATTAAAAAAACACACTCTTTCTGGTTCTCCATTCCCTTCCTAAGTGGCTGCTCACAAGTACCTAAGCAGACTTCTCTTGCTAATCCATTTTGGTCTTGATTTTGTATGTCCTGGAGGACTCCTTATGATTTCTGTGACTTCTGCTTAAAGCCACCCATGTCATACAGTGGGAGCAGCTGTCCTGTGGCTTAGAAGTACCCTCACAAAACTGTCTGACCTTAGCTTCCCCAGGGGGAAAACATATTTACAGGTAATACAGATGTAGCAGCCCCTCCTCATTCCAGCTCAGTCTTTGTCTGGCACAATCAATTGTGGCAAACTTATTTTCCTTGGAAGAGTTATGGTGAACAGATATTTTGTGTCTGGCACAGCTGCGAGTAAACCAGGATGAACCCATGGAAGATTATCCGCTGAAGGTTGAGGGAGGCAAAGAGGACGACTCGAGCAGTGGCACTTGCCGCTTTGGGATGGGGCAGACCACCAAAGACCAAATGAGGACCAATGTCATCAATGAGATCATAAGCACAGAAAGAGACTACATCAAGCACCTGAAAGACATCTGTGAGGTAACAGAATAATGGGGGCAGTGACTGTAAGAACTTGTTTGAAGGCCAGCAGCCTGTAACTTTTCTTTTTCTGAAAATGAGACCATTTCCATCAGAGCCTGCTCTGCTAATGGCATTGCACGCTCAGAAGACACAGGACACTTCATGACAGCAATATCCCCAAAGCCTCTGTATTTGGAGCACCCATCTGGGCTCTGATCAAATGGAATTAATTGAAGTTCCCAAGGCAGAGAGAAGTAGATGTCTAGTGCTGCCGTCCTCTCTAATGCATGTTCTAATGTTTGGTCAGATCCAAACAAGTGGGGCATGTTCAGCCAGTTAGGGCTTGCCCTTGCAAATATGCTGAGTACCATGACACCTGGGTGAAGAGAGACCCACTGCCACATCCACTGGGGAAACAAAGCCTAACTGGTAAGGGATGTGCAGCAGCACAGCTCTTCACAAGGAATGACATGGAAGTGTAGTGCCTGCCAGGACAGCCAGCTGGGGCAAAGCAGCACACACCCACCAAACAAGCCTTTCCTCCTGCAGTGTGTCCCCTGCCCTTTGTGCACTCCTTGTCCCCCGAGTCAACCAGCCATTTCCTAACATAAACATCCAGACCAGATCCTCAGCTGGATGTAACTGGCCCAAATCTATCCACGGATCAGTGCTGAGGTCACAGCACCCAGAAGTTTGTGGACAGATCAAAGTGTTTTTAACAGGAGGGAAAGTAGCTCTGGGTGCTTTACACACAGAATCACAGAATTTCAGGGACTGGAAGGGACCTTGAAAGATTACTGAGTCCAACCTCCTCTGTCAGAGCAGGATCAGCTAGAGTAGGTCACACAGGAACACCAAGGGGGGTGGTTTGAATATCTCCAGAGGAAGAGTCTGCACTACCACTCTGGGCAGCCTGTTTCAGTGCTCTGTCACCCTCATAGTAAAAATGTTCCTTCTAATGTTCACGTGGAACCTCCTGTGCTCCAGCTTGCAACCATTGGCCCTTGTCCTATCATTGGACATCTCTGAGAAGAGCCTGGCTCTGTCCTCCTGACACGTGGCCTTCACATATTTGTAAACATGAATGAGGTCTCCTCTTCTCCAAGCTAAAGAGACCCAGCTCTCTCAGCCTTTCTTCGTAAGGGAGATGTTCCACTCTCTTAACCGTCTTTGTAGCTTTGTGCTGGACTCTTCCAGTGTCAGTTACAGAATTAAGGCATTGATCAAACTGTGACTTCATTTCTATTCCTACCATGTTTTAGGTGATACCAGAGGCATTAATAGCTAAAGCATGGATGCTCGTATGCAGGAAGCAGGTGCAGGACCCTGATGTGCAGTTGGCTGCAATCCCTGGGGTTTTCTGTTGGTCTTCTGATAACCAAAGGTCACAGAGCAAATGCCCAGGAAGTTTTCCAATTTGGTTTCCTCCTAGGGTTACATTAAGCAGTGCCGCAAAAGAGCAGACATGTTTACAGAAGAACAGCTGAAGACAATCTTTGGGAATATTGAGGACATCTACAAGTGCCAGAAGAAATTTGTTAAAGCACTAGAGAAGAAATTCAACAAAGACCACCCACATTTGAGTGAGGTTGGCTCATGCTTCTTGGAATATGTAAGTAAATTTGGCTTCATGGGAAAGGGGTAGCTGAGCATGGACTAAGCCAGAGGATTCAGGAATTGATCTGACAGAACGGAAGCCCTCTTTAAAAAACCCACCCAGCCAAATTAAATACCATTAGCCCCTGCCCCATTCAACCACTGCCCACCTCCCAAGGCAACACTCTTTAGCTCTTCTGGCTATGGAAGAACATGTTCAAAGTGCCTGAGCTCCTGAGCACCATAATCCTTGCCAGACCACCCCACTTCAGGCAAAAATGTAGGAGGATTCCAAAATCCAGAGCTGGCCCCGAGTTTACAGCTATGGCATTTTCAGGATAGCGCAGGACCATCAGTGGCTGATCTGGCCATTAAAACCATTCAGCTGAGCACAGGCCAGAGCACGTGCAACGGTGTGTGCTGCAACTTGTGATGTACCCTGCCCACTTCCATCTCCAGATCTCTGGGGAGAATACAAACTACCAAATAGCCCTGTGAGCCACAGAAGCAGGACCCACCTGAGCAACTCAAACGCAGCAGGGTGAGCCAAGCCATCACCCACCCTAGAGAACAGACAGTAAACCCCTTCATTTCCCTTGCAGCAAACCGAGTTTCAGATATACTCTGAGTACTGCAACAACCACCCCAACGCCTGCATGGAGCTGTCGCGCCTCACCAAAGTCAACAAGTACGTCTACTTCTTCGAGGCCTGCCGCCTGCTGCAGAAGATGATCGACATCTCTCTGGATGGGTTTCTGCTGACTCCCGTGCAGAAGATCTGCAAATACCCTCTGCAACTGGCTGAGCTGCTCAAATACACCAACCCCCAACACAGGTAGGGCAACATGGTGGAGAAGGCAGGAATGAGACTGGTGTCTTGGAAATAGACTAGTGCAGAACTGTGTGTCGAGGTCTGCTCACCACGAGCAGCTGATACCATGATGATTCTGCAGTAGCTTGTAGGAACCAGGAGAAAAAGCATTTTTCTAGCATTTTCCATTACAGTAGACCTGGGCTTTCCTGTCTGTTACAGATCTGCAGTTGCAAGGTTCACCTTAAAATGGTACTTTCTGATTTTAATTGGCCCACCTATCTGTGACACCAGCATATACACACTTTGGAGTTTAATATTAGGTTTTGGTGGTGGTGTTGGAAACTTTGCCTCCAAAAGCACTGGTTGAATATACCTAAAAAGGTCCATGTAACTACACCATAGCACCTTGGGACCGAGTGGCAGTCAATCAGTTTTGCCCAGTGCTTCCCCATTAGGAAGTCATGGCCTACAGCAGTCAAGCCATGCACAGTGGGTGCCTTTTCAGCAAGGCAAATCCATTGCTTAACTTAGGGGTGAAGGCATCACCCCCAGCTCAAATAACTAGGTTACTTAACCAGGCATCCGAAATAAGCAGCTACAGGAATAAAACATGGAAAATCTGTAATAGTGTTTACATTGGCCCATGGTGGTTTGACTACATTGTACCTTCCTAATTACAGCACTGGTTTCTCAGAATGGCTTTAAGCATGTCTGATTGAAGCTGTAAGCATGTTGTTCTAAGGCTGACCTCCCAACAGAAAGCTCCTTAATGCAGTACACTGCTGTGAAAACTGTATTACAGACAAGCTGTGCAGAACAGCTCCTTCCCAGCTAATCTGAACTCAGCAGAAGTAGCTGGTGACAGCAGATGATGTGTAGGGAAGCACAGATCACCATCTATCCTACCCTTTCAGATAAACCATCAGCTCCTATCTGAAATGAAGCCACTTACTGCTGGACTGCCTTACCTCTGCAGGGCTGAATCAGTGCCTGCATGAAACAGAGTATTATCAAATGTATTGTGTTACACTGTGAAAAGCAAACAACTCCCTGGGGCTTGGAGAACCTTGGAGCTTGTTCCAGTAACCTGTATTTACACCTCTTTGGTTGGATTTGATTACTTACCTCCTTCCCTTCCATAAACTGGGTCTGGACTTGTGCAAGTCTAACCTCTGCCTCAAAACCAGCATGCATTATGAAAAGCTGCCCACAGGAACATGTAACTGACTTTCAGTGTGTGAAACAGCTGGGACAGAACTGCAAGTGGAGCTCATGTTTTCTGCTCTCCAGCCCTAGGCCATGCTGGATACCACTGCTTTGGAGTGTAGGGACAATACGCATGTGCCATTTTGTCATCCTAACACCTCTGCCCTACCTACCCCAGGGATTTTAAAGATGTAGAAGCTGCCTTAAATGCCATGAAGAACGTTGCTCGGCTCATCAACGAGAGAAAGCGGCGGCTGGAGAACATTGACAAAATTGCTCAGTGGCAGAGTTCCATAGAAGACTGGGAGGTAAGAGACCCTCCCCAAGAACTGCATCTTCTGCATCGCCTCTCTTCTCTCCCTCCAACAGCTTCTGCCTACAGCAAGATCTTCCTCAGGATTACTACCTCATCCTACCTCTGTTCTGCTGCCTGCCTTTGTGCGCATTGCTTATTTGGTTTGTTTCGGGGTTTATTTTAAACAGATCTTTTAGTATAACTGAAAAAGGTTAGTACAGAGCTGAGCTAAACTGGCTGCCTTTGCATGTTCCCTGGGATCTTTCCTTCCCCATTTTCCTCACAGAATAAAATTAGCATCTAGTGAAATTCTATTATTTTTCCTCATCATCCCTTTTATCTTGAGTGATTTCAAACTCTCAAGATGAACAGAACTGCCCCTTAATCCAAAACAAACCACACTACTCTTGCAGAAAGGCAAGCAGCAAAGGAAGCAAGTGCTCCCTGTAGACTAATTGTTTAAAACCTGCTGTATTAGAGAACCAAAACTACAGGACCACTGATTCCCTAAATCCTAGATGCAATAAAACCAGACCATGACTGTCTCACAAGGGTGTCAGGCTAAATTCTTGTCTCTCTATGTGCCTCCTTTCACATCAGGCACAGACCAGCTACCCTGAGCAGATTCACTGGATAAGGAGATTTTAATACACTGTTTTCTCTCATGAAATTCAGTTCCCATTCCCTAGCTGCCAAGGTCACAGTGTCTGTTTGATGTGGCAGGAAATGCCCTTAAACACAGAGGCTTCTTCTAAATTCCAGAATTTCCTCAGCAGGAATTCAGGCCTCATGGCCACACAGGCACCTCAGCCAAGCTGAAGTTTTCCTATGAGGCCAGGGGCTTATTTCTTCTTCCCTATTTTCAGATGGCTGAGACCAACCTGCTCTTTGTCCTCTTCCCAGGGTGAAGATGTCCTAGTTCGAAGTTCAGAACTTATCTATTCTGGGGAATTAACCAAAATCTCCCACCCTCAAGCCAAGAGCCAACAGAGGATGTTCTTCCTCTTCGATCACCAGCTTGTCTACTGCAAGAAGGTAACTTCGCTAGCCAGGACAAATGCTATCTGTAACAGTGCTAAAGCATTGGGGTAAACTCCTTCTCCACTCCTTTGTTCCCTCAGTACCTACTGGTGTGATTTGTGCTTCTGGCACAGAGATTTTTTAAGTGTGTTTGCTGTGTCTTTTCCTTGATGTGTTGGGTACCTTACCATGGCCATAAGCTACAGGAACTAACTACAGGCCTAATTCTTACAGCAAGAGACGAAAGCCTTGCACTGCTCCAAGAGACTGCGCATGGGAGTTTGCTCATACCTGAGCTGTATAAAGCCATGTGATGTGGGCTGTTACATTTTTTTCCCACCTGCACTTCCACATGAGATTGAGAGCATATTCTGTGATGAGCTGTGGGCCATGACAGTCAGCAAGACCACATTAACATCACACCTAAGTCTGTAAGGACAGCCCATATAACCTCAGTACCACATCTTCCCTCACAGAGCAAGTGAAAGGTGTCTTCCACGGGAATTTCAGAACTGAAAGTACCGATGTTCTTTTGCACAGCCACAGAATTTCTTAGATTGGAAAAGACCTTCAAGCTCCTTGAGTCCAGTCATTATTTTCACACTGACAAGTCCTTGACTAAACCAAATCCCTCAACACAACATCTCATCACCGTGAATCGCTATGGTTGGAAAGAACCACCAGGAACATAATCCATGGCATACAGGTAGCTCCATCTGATTTAGGCATGAGACTCTCAGTGCTCTCAAATTGACTTTTTATTGTCAAGTCAAAACCAAAAAGCTAATCAGGGCTTTTTTGGCTAACTGGGACTGTAGGACTCAAATTCTGTTTTCTGACACAGGCCTAATGGAGGCTTTGGGAATCGTGTGTGTGTTCACACATGCTTGCTTCTCATTAAGAGCTCTTCAGGAAAACTGACATCCCGCAACAGCAGATGCCAGCCTATCCTGACCCTGCCACCAGAACAACTCCCCCTGCCAGCAGTGTCAACAAGAGCTTAGCACTCTGCAATGCCAGAGATTCAAACTCAGTGTCAGTTTTCTCTTGGAGGACTGGAATGACCACCAAGCTTACTCCAGTATGCTTAATGTGTGTATGAGCCTGTGTGTTCTCTCTTACAGGACCTCCTGCGCCGGGACATCTTGTATTATAAGAGCCGCATCAACATGGATGCTATGGAAATAGTGGATGTAGAAGATGGGAAGGACAAGGACTTCAACATCAGTGTGAAAAACGCATTTAAGCTGCACTGCCGAGACACTGAGGAAGTCCACTTGTTCTGTGCAAAAAAGCCTGAGCACAAACAGCGCTGGCTGAAGGCATTTGAGAATGAAAGGAGACAGGTTCAGCTCGACCAGGAGACAGGTATGGCAGGAGCACTGCTGTGAGACAGGGAGGTGCTCCTGTTTGGTGGGGTGGGTTGGTGTTTTTCTTTCCTGTTTTCTTAAAACCACCAGCTACTGAACAGGACTGAAAGGGCAGGGAAGCCAGGCCATGCTCCAGTCCAGCTCTGCACTGCTGAACTGCACATCTGGACAGATCTGTGCAACTGAAGAGAAAGCAAGCACACCCCTCAGGGAGGCTGATGTGTCTTTAATGACAAAGTAGCTGATAGACTGCAGACAGCTGCCCCTCTTTTGCAGTACGGTGTGAGCACCCAGCTTGGCAATACCTATATTATAACACGCTTAGCCAAAGGTTCTCATTGTGAGGGAAGATTTCCATTGTTTAGCCCAAATCCTGCTTAATGCAGACTTCTGTGCTTTAATGAGATTTGAACCACGACTGGTCTGGACCAGCTGCTTCACCCAGCAAGCATGGCAGGAGAGGCAGGCAGGAAACCTTGCATGAGAGACAGGGAGAGTGGTGCAGCACAGCACAGGCTGCGGCCCCGGAGCAGTGTGTTCCCCTTCTCACTTAGGGAGTAATTTCAGCTTGTGATCTCTCACCTCAGCCACTTTCCTACCCCCATATTTCCCTTTCTAAGACAGTGTTCTCCCATGAAATAGATGCAAAGTGGTGATCTGCTGCTCTATTTAATGACCATCATCTATATGACAATATGACAAATTCTATTCTATCTATCTTCAAGGTTTTTCAATCACAGAGGTGCAGAAAAAGCAGGCAATGCTGAATGCCAGCAAGCAGCACCAGACTGGGAAGCCTAAGGGTGAGTCATACCTGAACACACAGATGCAGCTAGAACTGGGGGTGGGGCTCCATATTCACTACAGGGGAAGTTCCAGTGAAGTGGCATTCACAAACTCTTGAGAAGGCCAGATTGTCACATCAGAGCTCACCATCTGCAGCATAGTTCCTAGAAGATTCAAACATCTAGAGTCAGGAAAATAAATGTTTAACTACAGGAGGGCTTCTTTGCACCTAATCACTGAGCAAGAAATCACTGAGCAAGAAACCACCACTACACGCAAGCCAGCAGCTTCTACTCTGGGGCTAGTTCAGTGTCTCACCTGAGAAGCCACAAGCTAAGGCACTCCCTTTGTGAGTAGAGAAGTTTTATAGCAATTCCCCATCATGCAGAGGGCCATAACGATCACTGCAGCAGGAACTGTTTTTGCATGGGCAGTTTTGACTGTGGAAGATGCTTTCAAAGCTGTGATCTTGGCAGAACGCCACAGGCAGGTACCATGATCACTCACAGAGCTGTTAGTCAAACCTCCAAGAGACGAAGATTTAGCAGCAGCCAGGTGAGTGTGAACTCGCAGAAAAGTTCCTGTGCTCACAGCACTGTCACCTGAAGATTCCTGCTACCAAACTTTGGGATGCCATCACCCCTCTTTCTTTATATCCAGAGGAAGACCCACATAGAGGCAACCACTTCCTCTTGGCGATACCAGCTGACGGTTAAATTCTAGGCAAGTCCCTTGTAAGAGAGCTTGGCTAAATTTCTAAGTCAGCCAGAGGTACTGTCTGCAAACAGAGCAATGTTTGGAAGGAGGCCAGACCTCTCTAACAGCATAAAGCCCTAGGGGTGAAGCAGCAGATGAAACCCCACAAACCAGCCCCATCTACAGGCTAAACATTGGCTCTTACATTCAGAAATCCACTGCAATAGTTCTAACAGGCAAGAGCGGCACAGGCACATCAGCTGCTTCTCCCAAACCAAAGGCATCTGTGGAGTTGGTCATGAACAGATGCAGCTGCTGACAGAACACCTGTCAGTTATGCATCACATTTCTGGGACTTCCACAGCACCAACTTTCATCCTAAAAAACAGTGCTGAAACTAAGGGTAGAGCTAGGACAAACCCAGTCACTCCCCTGAAGCTTCAGCAGGGGCTGGGCAGAGGGTGGAGAAGGGAACTGTGCTCAACTAACATGCTTCCCATCTCCTCCCATCACAGCTGTCACCAGGCCATACTATGACTTTCTGATGCGTCAGAAACATCCCACCCTGCCTACTACACTCCCTCAGCAGCAAGTCTTCATGCTGGCAGAGCCCAAGCGCAAGCCCTCGAACTTCTGGCAGAACATCAGCAGGCTGACACCCTTCCGGAAATAAGGGCAGCCCCGTGTCTGTGCCTGAACCACTTCTGAGACAGCACTTTACCCTCAGTCCTGGCAGGTGGAGCCCAGGTTGTTCCACTCCTTTGTTTATGGAGGACGGCACATATGCTCCTGCCTTCTCTATTTATTTTGCAGCCCAACCGACCGCACTGGCTCCAAGGTGAGACCCTGTGTGTGCGCTTGCACCTGTGTGCATTTGTGCCAGTCCTGCCAAGCCAGCCCTGCACAGCGCCCAAGAGGCACACTTCCAGGAGGAGATCACAGCAGGGAGCCTGACAGGTTTCCTCTGAAAAGATTTTGCTTGTCAGCTGTACTTGGACTCGCTCCTTCCCGCTGTGAACACTACTGCTGTCTGGCAGCTGCTGGAGAGGGGATGGCAGCTGATAACACCTGCCAGCACCCTGCCCATTGACATGCTCTGATGGGCAGCTCCAAGTCACTGACGTGATCCATTTTCCACGGAGGGAGAAAGCCTTCTGCTCTCTGCCCACCCCCACTCCCTCATTTCTCAGAGATGTGATCCTCCCACACATGTCTAACTCATTCAGCCTTTGCAGGCACTCAGATGAGACAACAGTGAGTATTGCACTGTGACCTTTTCCTTTAGCCCAACACCACCACGGACTTTAGGACATTCAACTGTGCCAATCAACCTGCAGCATGAGTAAAGTTCAAGAATCTCTAGTGGGTTTGAGTAACATTCAGTTAGAGAAAAATGTGCCTAATTAATACTGTTCTCAATTCCTTAGATTCTCCTTTGTCCATCATTCTGCCATATTTCCTGGCCAATGAAAATGCTCATTGTTTGTAATGTGTTTATTTATGGTAAAAATCAGAACTGTGTATTTTGTAAGTCTGTAACTGTTCCTGTCAGCTGTTGTTAACTTGATGCCTGTTTTGTCTGTTCTTTTTTTCCTTTCTTTTTTCCTTTTTTTTTTTTTTAAGAAAAAAAAAAAGAAAGGTGAATATTTGCAAACCTAGCTCCCAGAAGTCACAGTCTACAGTTCAACTCTGGAAGACTAAAACCAAGATAGTTATGCAAATTCCCAGACTCCCAATTCCAGGGGAATTACTACAGGTTTTTCACATCTTTAAAATAACAAAAAGGCAAAGCCACTTTAAAAAGACCTAAAATCTGCATTAAAAGCCTCAGTCTAAAATACCAAGTTTCAAACTGTGGCCAAAAAGAAATTTAAACCTTGGTTAGCAAAAGGAGAGATCTGCCTTACCACAGCGAGCATTAGAAGCCATACTGACTGAATTCCCTAGCTTAAGAGGCATCCTATGACACTGGAAGGAAGCTGTCTGCTCACTCCAACATGATGCTAGTGTGAGTGAGTGAGTGCTGCCTGCAGAGCTCCCAAGTCCAGTGTTTGTTGATGCTGTAGGTGACCCAAGTCTGGTCATCCAGGGACATCTGAATTCAGTAGCACGTACAAAGTCATTCTTGCACTATATCTCCCCATCAAGACCAGGGGCACTGTTTTATTTCATAAAGAAACTTGTAAAAGTGACTCTGAGCCTGTGTTTGTCTCCAACATGTCTGTGTGAACTTGTTTCTCTTCACTGTAGAGATTCTGCTCTCGCAGCTTAAGAAGTGGCCACTGATCAGTAGAACCCATGCTACAAAGTTACCCTCAAAGCTGCCATCCCTTGGATGATGAAGTAGGCTGTGCTGGTCACTTAGAATACTGATCCAGGTTAGCAAGTCACCAGCTCCCAAACTCATGCTACCTAAATGGAAAACCATGTCTAGGGACATCTAGCTGCAGGGCATGCTCAAACCTGCTTTGACCAATATGGAGTTAAAGGAAGAGGAATGGCAAGCGCCAGGAAGTTATGTACCTGGTACCTGACCTCCTCTCTGGGAGAACACACCACTCCATGCACTTCTAGGCAAAACTGGATGTGACATCACTACTTATTGCTGTGCTAGAGAATGGTGCCCAAAAGCCAGGAAAGCCACTACCAGAACTTCCCCCCTCACACAGAGAAGTTGTTTGCCCATGGAATGTTTAACTTGCCCTCCTGCCTAGGCAGGCCACCCTAATCAGAGGAAAATGGGGCTTATCAAACTGGAAACAGAGCCTTGAGATGTTGTTGGAGACCTGAACCAGCAAAAACATCTACAGGTCTGGTCTGCCATTTGTCAAAAATGCCTGTCTAATGCCATGGTTGCAGTTGGGGGGAAAAAAGGCAGTGGGACACTGCCAGCCTGGCCTTCAAACACTGCACAAACAGGTGTGGGCCACTAAAAAGGCATGAGGGGAATGTAAGCACCAAGACAAAAAACCCCACAACCACCCTATTTGCACAGTACATCTGCTTGATCAAGGCCACAGTGCTCAGCACTGCCCAACCTCACCCTCTTCTGCCCCACACACCCCACAAGACCTCACTAAGTGCCCCTCATGGGACAGAACACAGTGGAGGCCTAAGCTTTAGCAGCCAACACGACCTTCTGCCAGCTGGGGCTCCCAAAGTGAACCAGAGCACACAATATTTGTTCTCTACCCACAAACCCCATTGGTGCTGCAAGAGGTCACTGAGCTCAGCCTGCACTACTACTTGCCAAGCACCGAAATCAGGAGCAACAATCCCTCTGAGACCCATGCTGTGGATGGATGCCATGAGCATTACAGGAGCTGGACACCTCCCCTCACCCCCAATCTAAATGCTGATGAAAGCTGTCTGTCCAGAGTACACCTCTGCTAAGTCCTGGAGCCTGCAGACACAAAGGCTGCACCTGACTATGGAGGGGAGCTCTGCTAACCCAAACACACCAAATCCTGTTCCTCAATGCAGGGAGCTTTACCTGCAGCCTCCTGAACCCACAGCTACATCACCACGATGCCCCTTTGCCACAGGGACCATCCCTCCAACACACTCCCCTTCCAGGGCAACCACCCAGTACTTACTGTGACCCAGGAAATGCTGCTGCACTCACGCTGAGCAGAGCAACATTCCCGTGGGATTGTCACGGCACCTACAGGCTTGCAGTACCTTCATTGCCATCGGCCACAGCCAGCACAGTGTCAGACAGCTGCAGGCAGCAAACTCCATCCTCAGTAATGGGTGACAATTGTCACTTTTGTGTTTACCCTAAGTGTNTTGTTTTGATTGGCCAGGAAGAAAATCTGTTGGCATGGAAATGACCACTTTTATGAGCTTATCGGCGTCGTAGTAAGTGAAGAATGTGGGATTGGATCAGCAAATGTAGGCTGGAAGGGACCATGGGCCAGACCTCCCCCCTGCCATCACACACACTCCTGTCCTCAGAACAAGACCAACAGTGTAGCTGCATCAGGTTACTCACAGGCTCGTCCAGTTGCTGTCTGAGTGTGCTCAGGAATGGAGATGCCCCCAAAACTTCTTTGGGTCTCTGTTCAATACCTCACTGCATTATGGGAAAAAAAAAAAATCTTGTATCTATTCAGTGTTTCCCTTGCTGCAACTTCTGATAGTTTTGATCTGTATGTTGCTTCACACACTCAGCTTTACATCTACACTGAAGTAATGCCAGTACAAATCCTGCCGTGGTCTCCAGCTCTCTGGAGAACATCAGCTCTGAAGGGCAACAACAGATGTCCCTTCTCATCCTAAAACGCACATAGGCATTGGCTGCTACTAATGATCTGTATAGCAATACTCTGAACAGCAAAAAAGCATCAAGTTGTTCAAATGATCAAGCTGTTTACTGCCTCTTCCAGATCTCCCTTATCTGACGAGCGCACACTTACAGAGAGACTTTTTATCACAACCTTTCCAAGTAAGTGCCAAACCAGACCTCTCTGGCCAAATGCTGCACCAGCTGATGCAAAAGGTACTTGTTTCCAGTGCAGAGAAATACATTCTCTACCCGCCTGTCTATCGGTAGTACTCTTCCTAAAAAGTGTCTTCAGTTTGGATTCTAGTCTTGCAAGAAACATTTGGAGCTAGGGACTCAAATCCCTCTGCAAGGCTGAAGTCAGGCATAACATCTCATCAGCTGAAAGAGGCAGCAACCTGCTGACAGTCACTGCTGTAACTCCACTGACACTGAAGAGGGAAGGCCCAAACTCTGCTCAACGTACCTACGCTGGTGCCAGCACGGTGACAGAGACTGCTTTCTAGATCTGAGGCGGATACCATCAAGAAATGCCACACTTTACTTCCTACTCTGCACCACCTCCTGCTTCTCCAACCACAAAACCTATTATTTCTTTCCTGAACAAATTGGTTTGGATCACATGTAGCCTCCATTGGTTTTAAATGGTTAGACACCTAGAGGTCATCTCCCCAGTTACTGACTAGATGGGTGAGATGCACAAGTGCTACACAGTGGTAATCAACACTAAATGTCCTCCTTCACCCTGGTCTCTGGATTTTCAGTGGAGCTACTCACACTCTACTGCCAGTTAAAAGCATCAGGGAGAAACTTGTATAGGGGAGAAGGCAACTGTGTACACATTAGATGATGACCTTGTGAATCTATGTATACTCACAACAAAGGGATCTTCTGGCATGTGAACAGGTCAAGTACAGCTGCTGTCAAGCATTCTGAGCTTAACAGGCAACACAAGCATAGCAGGTTCACAAGAAGAGTCCACCTGAAGCATTAAAGAGCAAAGCAGCAAGACTTCTGAACCCCCTCCGCTGGAGATGATGCTTTCTCATGGGCAGAAACGCAGATTTTCATGCACAGTAAACTGAAGCTCCAGACAAGAGTCTGAAGAGCACAGATCATTCCAGATTTCAGTGTAGAACCTAATTACTTAGAAAAATGCTCCTGCATTAAGTTGCATATAATGGACAGCCAACGTGATACAGGGGTGGTTTGGGTTGTTTCAGGGGTGTGGGCTCTTAGTGGTTCCCCTCCTTATGGAACTATCAGTTTAGGAAGTTTCTTCTGAAAAGCAGGCACATTTCTTGATGAGTAAAATCTGTCCAGACTTTACTTGAGTAAGGTAAGACATAGACATGTATAGCATATGAACCAGTCAGAGGAATGATTTGCTGAAGCTACTGGTTAATAGAAAGAGAAGCGGTGGTTGCTAAATCATCTAATTTCTGCTCTGACCAAAAAGAAACTAAAAATAGAAAAGGAAAAAAATCTGTTTTGAGCCATCAGTTTTGAATACCCGAGTCAGAGAAGGTGGGCAACATGCTAGAAAAATGCCTGTGCTTCAACTTATGATAGCAGCAAAAGCAGAACAAACTGTCTTTGTACTCAGTCAAAACAACACAGAGCTACAAGTTGCCCCGATGCAGCCTGTTTCACCTCTTCCACCCATTACTTGAAGCAGGTGGGGTGCAGGGTGAGGAGCCCTGTTTGCCTGGCATAGTCCCTCGCCTGGCTGCTGCATACCTCAGGCAATTCCAGCTGTCCAGGACACTGCTCCACAAATCCAGCACAGTCTGTCACCCTGAAGCCTACAATGCATCAAGGGCCTGCACCTGGGTGTGCAAACAGCTTCCTGAAGGCCATCAGAAAGCTAGGACACACTGACCAGGATAACTTGAAACAAAGGCATCTACAAGTAAGAGACATTCCAAAAGCTGCTCAATTTCAGACTCAAAATGCTGCATTTCTTGGGATGCCAGGAAAACCAGAAATTAGCTGTTTGTAATAAAAAGGCTTTTTACCTTTTGCAGTAACCTAAGTATCAGGCTGTGCTCCTCCAGATCTACTGTAGCGGAAGCATGTCTTCATGTATAGCTGAACTAAATGTTCTCAGCCTTGTCACCAAGTTTCAAGTATCAGTCTTTTGAGCAAGCGTTGTACCCCTCACTTCACAGACTCCTTAAGAACTCTGTCAGCATCTGTCAGGTGGCAGAGCTTCCAGCAAGGGCTGCTTTCTTATTTTACTGTTATCTCAATTGTTTTCAACGTGCTGTGTACCTGCTGATGAGGGTTATGGCACTGCAACACTTGTTTGGACAATGAATACGGTAGTACAGTAACTCCAGAAGCTTTAAGAATGGCTGTTCACACTTCATTCAGCTGCTGGAGCCTCGGCCTGCACTTGCTGCTGTTCCAGTTTCCTACTGAAGTTAGCAAGACTTGCCACTGCTACTGACAAGTAGCAGCACCTCACTGCTACAGGCATCAGGTAAACTGCAATGTCCTGTAACAGTATAGCAGTACAACATCCCTGTTCCCCAGAGCTCCCAACCTAAGAGAGACCCAGGTCTTCAGGTAAGTAATGGGCTAATAGCTTTGGTAATGGATAGAAAACTTTCAAGTGATGTTAACACACTGAAGCTGCACTGCTGATCGTTCAGTTTGATAGCTTCCCTCCCCTGCACTATCGCCACAGCAGCAGAGACAAAGCAACACAATTCATTTCACAGCTAAGCCAGCAAGAAGGCCATCAAAAATATGACATGGCAGAAGCCAGAATGCACCCCTGCATTATTCCTCTGAGTGTACACAGAGTGGGGTGGGGTACTGGAGCATGGCCTCCCATGCTGCTCATGAATAGCAGCAACCTGGCTTGCACTTGCCTTCATCTTCAGTCACAGAGCTTCAGGCTCACCAGAGGCCAAGTTGCACTCCCCCAGCCACAGCCATGCTGCAGCCTTGGGATCGCCACCTTGCTCCACACTTCATTTCTCACCATGTCTCCCATGTTTCCTTAACAACAACTGAAGTACTAAAATCCCCCAGCTCTGGCAGTGCTGGTGGGTTTAAAAAACACACAGGCTGCTTGTTCTTTTTGCAGAACACTCCTGTCATCCTTCCCCCTGCAACTATACCACTCTCCTTTGCACCTAGTGCACAATTTGCTACCAAAGCAGCTCCCTGTTTTACAGCCTGTGCAAATGAAATACCTGTGATACTGAACCCAGACTCGTGTACCTTTGTGCGTGACTGTTTACATACTCATTTGTGAGATGGGAAATAAACGAGCTATCAGCTTTGCTCTTGTCAGAATTCTGTGATCCTCCCATAAAACATTAACCACCGAGTACACAAAATAAGCCTTTATAGCTGCCAGTCAAATGGAGCTACAGTATTCTGTTTCAGAACTCCTCTTTCCACACCTGCCTCCTCCCCCGTTTCTCAGAAGCCAGACTGCGCACCCATTACCTACCCTTGATAATGTGTTGAGGCTTTTTTCTCCAACCTCCATCACTCTGCAACAATACACTTGCTATCCAAACCACATCACCAGGAAAAACCTTACCCCAGCTTCAGCCTGTTAGCGTTCATGCACTGAAAGAGAGTACAGCATTTGGTTTCAATTGTGAAGTTCAAGTGGTCTCAATTCCCCCAAGACTGGTAAAAGCATAACTGCGGAAAAGTGAGTTCCCCTCCCTTGCAAGCCTCCATTCTTCCATATACTTTACCTTTCCTGCCCAGAAAAAAAATGAAGCTGTTGTAAAACAGTATGAAATACATTTATATAGCCCCAAATGAAGGTCCAGATGCACTAATTAAAGCTGACAGTTGGGCTGCTCAGTTCCAAGTTTGTGTCTGAGTTAACTTTTAGTCCACCAAGGTCTACAGCTATGGGTTGCTTTGTACTCCTGAGGCTCAACCATCTTTCCTGTAGATCTGCCGTTCCCTCTAACATGGACAATACAACCTCCTGGAGCTACCAAATGCTTCTTACTTACCATTTGTAAAAAATACTTTTTCAAGTAGACAGACGGATCCCATTCTGTTCTGGATGATTAATGCAGGATAGCTAACAGCCTGATGGATTTTGAAATACAATCCAGGAGAAGGTTTAGCTCCCACACACAAGTCAGACATTTTATCCATATACCGTAGTGACACCTTCTAGCCCAGCACTGACTGACAGTTCCCACAAAGGATAAGTCCCAACTAAATACTCATCAATCCTGGTTCCAGGGGAGCACACCATAAAAATGATTTCTGTTGTCCATCTACAGCGAGCCATGAAGTTCAGACACCAGAAAAAGCAAACTTTCCTTTTGTCCAGAAATACTCACAGGAGAATCTGAAGCTTAAAACATGTTTATTCCTGACAGCTGCTACCCAAGTGGTTACTTTTCTGGAAGGAGCTCTGGCTGTTACCAAGTGTTCAAAGCTGCCTCCAACGTAGAGAAGTTCCTACCAACACATCCAACCTTCATAGCTAATTACTTAGAGCCACTCATGAGCAATGCACATCACAATGCCACTGCAAAATTAATCTGGGAAGTGGTTAAAATCATCCATTACTGACTCACTGTTTTGGTAGCTCCATGGATACATTTAAAAGAACTAAGAAACTGCATGCACAGAGTCTTAATTGTCCAGATGCAAGTTCTTCACAGCAACAGATCATCACAAAGAACAGCTACACCAGAATCCCCCTAATCAGAGAGTGATCAGCATCATTCCAAACAACAGTATTTCCCTTTTATAAATCCCAGATTCCAGCAACCCACTGGTCTTAGCTTATGAATTTTCACCAGCTCCAGAGATCTGCAAAAAGCCTAACCCTCATTTCCCTGTGAAATAAAAATGATCCCATGTTACATGACCAGTAAATGGCTTTAGGTGAAACACACTGAAAAAAAAAAGCCCAACCCTGTCCCTGGGATTCCTAGTGCTCAGCTGCTATTGTGTCAGTTCAACTACTTGACCAAACAACAAAACACATCTGCAACAATAACCTCAAAAAGCAAATGCTATCTCTGATGTTATACTTTCCTCTTCCACGTGCACTGCTTTTCACAGGAGTGTTACCAGGTAAGTTACTGTTATTTTTGGAGACCTACGAGAAGCAAAAATAGCTGGTTAGCTCAGGCAGTATAGTCCTGCCCCCCTCCCCAGTACATGCACTTCCATTTCAGTCACTTACAGCCACCCCTATTCCAAAGAAACAGGATAATTACCCACACCTCACACCTACTCAATTCTTTGCCTTCTGGGGAACACAAGACATTGATTTACAACAGCTTTCTGCTCAGGGCCTGTCACCTCTGAAATAGCACTGATTTGGTAACAAGTAAACGCTAAGGCACTGTGAAATTTTACATCTGTTCCATGTTGTTTCAAGCTATAAAACCAACTAATAAAACCCTCAAGCGCCAGGAAATGCCTTCCAACGGCACCGAAGCAGGGCTGCTCCATCTCTACCATACTCCCAAGCAGGATAACTTAGGGCAGCTTACTCCCCATCGGGAAGCCTTTCCTAGCATGTTCTGTCAGCCATTAAGAAACCTTACTGAGAAAAGTTGCTTAATCAATTCAGATGTTCTGCTTTGCTTTGATCAAGTCACCAGATTTCACTGCCTGGAGTTGAAACACACAGCACTGCTATCCAGAAGCAGAACCTGTTCCCAAAGGACGTTGACAGTAGGAAAAAAAACACAATAAGCAACACAAGTCAATCTTTATTGAAAACTGAAGTATTAATACATAACAATTCTTGTTACAATAAACGTGCTTTTAAGAATTTAAATCTGAGCTCATCTACTCATTGGATTGCATAAAAAATGAAAAAAAAAGGTACGAATTTTCACAATTGAACTGGCTCAGAATGGGATCTCCACTCTTGGTGTTGATGCGATAGTTCAATGCAGGAGTGAGCGATGCCTTAAAACTTATTCTGGAAGACAACATTGACCTAAACTTCAAAAGAAAAGTACCAATACAACTGCTCGTAAGACAGTTATTAAAAAAGTCATAAAAAGGAAACCTGTGTCTATTCTCTAACCAACATGGAGAACTATTACTGGGGCCTCTTGTACTTCCATTGCATGCACTCACTTTTTCAAATCTTAGACAGGAGGGCGGCCAATAATAGCATTACAACGAAAAATAAAATCAAACAAAACCCACTAACAAATCCATTCTACTTAAAACAAGTCTGTACAGCAGCCAGCTAAAAAAAAGCTTTCCCAGTTTGCCTGCTAAGTGCCCCAAAGTCACAACAGTTTAGAAAAGCCACATTCACTTTCTCGATGTTGAAGCTTCCGAGCCCATAAACTGTTTACAGGATTTTTTCAAATCACAAATGGGCCCTTCCTAGCGGTGAAATTCAGATGTTTCAGTGTTATGTTCAACCCACGTGAGAAAAGTTTTCTTTGTCCCCAGATAAGCACCGTTCCTCTTCCCTCTCTTCTGTCTACACAACTCCCCCTACCTTCCCTCAATACTCCCCAAGCAGAGGCATATGCAGCCTGCTGAAAGAGTCAGTCCTTGCTACTTCAAAGGAGATCTCTGAATGGCCTTGACTCTTGGTAAGGCGTGATGTGCAAAACTACCCTAACCCTGCCGCAGTCGTTCCTGTTCACTGGCATTGTACCTCAGCCACTCTGGGGGTCTCTGCAGGAAGCTTAGAGTTGATAAAACACAGGATCAGAAAGCTGACACTTAGTATGCAAACAATCTGAACGGGCTTAAATCTTCACATGTTTTGAACAGGTGTTCAGAAGCACTCTGACATAGTGAGTAATGGATGGCTTCTGACCCTCGGCACAGGCCAAGGCTGGCCAGTGATGTCTGCTGAAGGAGGCCCAGTAAGGATCATGTCCATTTCTTATCTACTACTACAAAAAAAACCACACCCCAGCAACTGCAAATTACCATCCAACAGCCACAGCATCTGTCCTCATTTCCCACAAACTCCACCTGAAGCATCACTATTGTTCATGTTCCCACGATGGGGGGTTTCACACACATGGTACGTGCTACTCTGGCACAAGTGCAAGCCTAGAGTTAAGCGGTGGTATCGGATTGTTGTGCTCACCTATTCAAGCAAAAGTATGTTCCAGACTCAAACAAATGGTGTATAATGCTGTGCTTAAGCACTGAGGATTGACTCCGAGTCAATTCTGATGATCTCTTCCTCACATACTTGAAGTGGCCTTACTACCCAAGCAGCAGTGAAGCCACAACTCCATGACGAGTAGCCAGTGTTGAGTACCCTGGTATACAAACTCTGTACCATGAACTATTCTCAGACAACACTAAGACACGGTGGCACTTACAGGTGGTCGTGGTGGTTCAGCTTTTAGTGGATGAAGCAGTACAAGGAAGGACTTGAACTACGCTGAAGGAATTTTTGTCTCATCTACCACTGCATAAAAGCATTTAACTTGCATAGTACACTCAAAAAGAAGCTTTCTTGAACAGCATTCCGTCACGCCTCCTAGAAATTTCAAGCAGGAGATGGTTACAACATGCACAAGCAAGATCTAGTAGTAGGTTCTGTTTTCCCTCCTAATGTTTTCTTAACCACCACACCACTGACTAGGGCTACATATTTTTGGTGCCAATTATTAGCCATTTCTTTTGCTGCTGCTACATTTAAAAGACATTTTAAATCTGTTGTTTCTGACATAGGGAATACCTCAGTCTTTAAAAAATACTTCAGATAAACTCAACACCTGAAATTTGAATTAAAAAAAGGAAAAAAAATCATCTTTCTTGGACTTCTCTTTGTTATTGCTGCAAGTTATTTTCAGTTCCAGGTTCGAAGTAGTACTTTATTTTAATCACATAAAGCTGCCATTAAAGTTTTTGTTTGTTGGTGTTTTTTTTGTTTTGTTTTTTTTCTCTTTTTTTAGCCTTTTTTTTTTTTTTTCCCAAGAGAAGCTTGATCTGAAATGTCTCTACTGCACTAGCTCTTTTCATTTGCTGAGGAGCTCTAGTGCAAACACATACTGCACATTTATTTATAAAGGAATTCTAACCAGGGAATGTTATATAAAAAGCAGGAGAGAATGTTTCGTAAGACCCTCACTGTGTAAACGCCTATTTAATGATGTACAGCTCCCCCACTGCACTTTTATATCCATGCTTTCTACTATTTGCAACATTAACATTAAGATAGTTATATATACACGTGTTCCCCCCCCTCCCCCTGCGCTGTGCTTTTGGTTACTTTCTGTATCGATGACCGGAGACGTGCTCCACCCTCCCAGCAGACTACAAGGGATCAGAACTGGAAGGTGTATGAATACCTTTCAAAAAAGGTTCAGTCCCCCCCTGTGGATGAATCCCATAACGCAACTTAGAAAAAAAAAGTGCTCAAGTTAAGTGAGACTGCCTAACTGTTACGGAGTATTATAGAGAGACCAATTCCAAGGTGGTATTTAGGAATCTGAAGTCAGAGCAAATATACAGGAGGTTATATTCATTCCTTACCTATTTATCATCTACTGAAGCACTCATGAAAGTTCTCTCCCATGATTTTCAGAGCTTTAGTTTATCGAGTGTTGAGACAGGAGACAGCAAAGCTTTGAGCTTGCTCTTTATAGCTTCTCCCCAGCATAGCCCTGTTTCATTCCTCAGCTCTTTGTTAAAACCATGCCAAGGCAACAAAAGGTCACTCTCCATGGGCAAAAACGGACAAATGGCCTGTGTCTGTTCACCGTGGTCTCTGGCACACCTGACTAATCACAGCTGCAGATCTACTACACAAATGGAGTCGTTACACAGACTTGAACGAAGCAGAACAGATTCAAACAGGTTTGTCTGGGGTCGTTCTCTGCTCCCTATAAAAACACATGGAAATCTCTAAGCTGCAGTTAAGTGCTTATGAGGAAGGTTTAAAGTACTTATCCCAACAATATAGTTATGTTCAAGGCATTAGAAATAAGGGGGCCATCCACCGACAGTGATTCATGCAAAACAAACCTAAACTTTATTAAACAATTAAAAAAAAAAAGAAGTACAAAATATGGAGAGTGCTTACTGTAAAAAATAAAGTTACTGAAGGCTCTAACCACCAAGGGGTTATGTATGAAGGTAGGTAAGCCTCCCACCAGGGCAGAGTACTGGAATGGCAGCAGTAAATCAACACTGCTGCTAGCCTGAAGCAGCTGCCAAATCTGTATAGGAGCAGAAAACCCCAGAACAAAGCCTAGCTAGATACAGAATCGAAACATTTTACTTCTGAATGGAAGTTAAACTACAGGAACAATATAGCCTGATATATTTCTGTGGAAACACTTAAAAGGGAACAACATTTTATAACCATTAACTGCAAAATTTATTGCAAGCAGAACGTATCCAAAAGAAGAAAGTGGCATCTTTCTGGAGTCGTTAAGCCGAGCAGGTTTAACAAAAACCTTGGGTTTTGTGTGCAATATTCAAATTTAAAAATTTAAAATCTCCCCCGTAACAATTTTGGTATACAAATGGGTTCTAAGGCTAGCCCTTTATCACCACAGCATTTGCTTTGAGGTACTTTTTAAAAATTGAAGTTTCAAGAAAGAATACCAGAAACGACTCGCTGCAATGAAATGCTGATCTACAGTCAAGTCTTGGTTTATGTGCTTCCAAGTGCAATTTAGGACGTAAAAAAAGAAAAGACATCAAAATGCCATAACCAGCAAACGTCTCCTACTTCAATTACAGACATTTTCAAAAAGAAACAACCCCAAACAGCTATCTGAAACCTCTACACTCTCTGGCGGCCCTACTACAGCATATCCATAGTCCATACTGCAAGTTGCTAGTAAGGAAATTGTGTTAAAATGATTTGTTCCCTTTTAACATACTCATCAGGCACACAAGCTTCCCTCAAAATAACATGCAGCTGAACTCCTCATGTTTGTTGGAGAAAGCCCTAGTTTTAGGAAAGCAAGCTGGATCAACTGCACATACATTTTCATCTGACTACAACGTTCTTTAGGAAAAACAGCACGGACTTCCTCAACTGAGAACTAAAAGAAAGTGTTTCTCTATCGGTCTGCCTGGCAGTCTCGCTTTGACACATCTTGCACCGTATTGAAGATAGTACTGGATGTATCTCCCCCCAGGACATGCACTTCATAACACAGGTGATGTCACCTCCTACTATTCCTAAGAGCCAGTTTTGCCTCAAGGAAGTTTGTTTTATTTACTGGCACACATAACATTTCCATTGTCGTTTCATTCTGATCCTTAAGAACATCTGTATAACACTGAATTCATAGAGTGAAAATGAAAAGGTATGAAGTAAACTAATCACGTGTGGGATTTCTACAGCTTGTCTGACTCACTTTCCAGTCACTCCAATTGAGTAGTTGGATTTGAAAAGAATACATCACTTGCACAAAAAATACGCCCCTTTTAAACTGGCAACTCCATCAACCTGAAAAAAGGCTGAAGCACTTATCTAATGTATATTATGGTATTCTAGAAAGAAATTCACTTTTACGGTTCTACCTTTTAAGACCCTGCATACATTACAACAGTGCATTAGTGATACAAGTTGTAAAATACTTTTCGGTTCCTTTGGATTTGCATATGATGGTTTTTGCATCAGTCACTGCAGGTAGATTGAGCAAGCTTTGTTTTTGTGTTTTTTAACATGCATTCAACTAGATATGGATCAGAATAAACTTATACTCCCTTTTTATCATTATTATTAGCTAAAAAATTGCAAGACAGTCCACAAAACAGGATTTGCTTTAAGACTAACTGCTGGAGTTCCAAGATGTAAGATATGCAGCACTGGAAAATCTTCTGTGATCAGGAATTAGTAGTGTTTAGCCAAGTGTTGAAAGCATTCAGAAGAAAAGTCCTGGTTGGAGGCATGAGGGCTTCAGCACCAACTTTTAAACCTCAATTTCTTGATTGCATATCTCCCATCTTCAAACCTATGTTAAGAAGAAGGTAAAAATAGTAGGAAGTGTTCTCAGTATGTGAAATAATTTGAGTGTGGCAGAACATTCTAATGTTACATGCACCACACTGATATGCAGACACAAGTGTTAAGTAGTATATTGTGCTACTCTAGCATTTATCCAGTAAATTGAAATCTACAGACTTTTGGGTTAGAAGTTCACTACACTAACTTTCATGTCATGTCCATTTCATCTTTCTGCTGTTATTAGTTTTGTCTTAAGTGGAAGGAGCAGTATTAAAGAAGTATTTTATGTTAAACTTAATTATCAACAGTATTGAGTGTAGTGTGAGAACCTCTCATTTTCTACACTCATGTAGTGACGACAATCTTGGATTAAATACTGTAGCTGAAACATTTCAAATCTGCAGACTGATCTACAGCATCACAGTAAAATGAGAAATGGCTGTTGCATCACTACCTCCAAGAGGGGGGGATTACAGTCCCCTGTAATCACAGAACTCTGAATGTTTAACTGCTGAAACAGAAATCCGGAGAAATTATAACAAAGTTAACTTTGTCATAAATTAAATGGACTAAGAGTGACATTTTCTACTTCAGCTGGTCTGACAAGTCCTTATTTCAAATGAAGCTGGTTTACGCTAAAAACAAACAAATACAGATCAACCAAAAAAAAAAACCAAACACCCCCCCAAAACCACCAAACCCCTCCAAACAACCCAAAACCTCAGAAACAGCAGCAAGAATCCCGTAAGCATGAGGCTGCGTGTCAGTTTGACACATTACACTCCCAAAATCCACCCCATCTTATAGTGGATTTCAAATGTAACTCCTTTTCTTAAAACCTGTGACCTAAGTTTTAGTCCTCACTAGAAACAATTTTTCCTGCCAACCACATGAAGCATGAACTGATATTTACCTGAAACAGAATGAATATAGGGAATTAGCTCAAGGTAATACTTGTTTCAGCAGCTTGTGAGGCAGATTCCACCTCAGAGCAAAACACTTACCTTGCTTATATAATTAGCCAAAGACTACAAAATTACATACACTGCTTCATTCAAGAAGCTGAATTCAACAACCAGCAATGAATCTGAAATGCTGAATACACTTCCTCTCAGACGTATTTTAGTAAGGCAAACTTGAGGGTCGTTCTTTCATAGTCAGCAGTTATGAACAATGAAAATGATTCTGTAATTTCTGAAGATGCAAACCACACAATATGTCTCATGAGGCTTCTTTCCTTTGTAGAATTCAGCTATTAACTGAATACATTTTGTGTATTCTTATCCAATTAGAACACAGCAGAGTACCCCAGACTGCTTACCTTCAAAAAAAGTCTCCATGCAAGAACCTGCAACACTGTCATTTGTAAGAAAGATAAACTGCTTTCAATTTAAACTGGTAACTTACACTGACTGCCAGTATGATCACCACTGTGGGGGCACATAACTATAGGTTGGTGTTCCTGGAGCCCGGTATGTGGGCATAGTAACTGGATGAGGGGCTACTGGAGTTGGGGAATGAGTTGTCAACAAAGTACCTAGGATAAAGAGAACATGTGTTTCAGTAAGCACAAATTCTAGTACAGAGGGAATTAAAAAACACAAGAAGGAGGGGAAGAAGGAGAATAAAAATAGTTTCAAAAACAATTACAGATTGCTCATCTTCAATTAAAAAATTGAACCTTCCTTCAAACCTTTATGCAAAGGCATAATTCTGATGTTGAGTCCAATGCACACAAAGATACTCATTATTCTACCAGAAACCTTGCTACATAAGCATTAGTCACTGCAAAACCTTTTCGCACAGCAGGCTTTACATGCTGTAAAAATATTTCATGGCACAGTTAAGTTGATGATCAATTGAGATAAATTAGTTCTTTGCACAATTAGAGTTTTTTAGAGACTAAGGGGCTTCAGTAACCCACAAGCTGAGATAGCAGGGTCTGAACAGACTCACTCTATTTTGTCGAAACAGCAACAAACACCTGGAGTAAGCTTCCCCATGTCTGAAACCCCAATGTTAATTTCAGTTTGTGACATATAACTTCTCTCTTTTTGAGATTCCTCAAATTAAATGATAATGGTAATTAATTAAATGATAAATGACAAAACCCAGAACCTGTAATCTGAAAACATGTCTCTCATTCACTTTAGATTACTGAGCTGAACGTCCGCTGTGGGTGAATGAACACATTTCTCAGCACGCACTGAGTAGCAAAACATGACACCCCCTCAGAAAACACTCACAGATGAGTCTAGATATTGGTTAAACAACATTTTTCCAAACCACTACCACTAAGAGTGTGGCAGTAGGAAGGAGATAACCCAATTAATTGTCTTGGTACAGAAGCCCTGCAGGTAGTGCAAACATATACAGTATTATAACTCAACATGCAAAGAAGCTCAGGGACAGGATGGAGAGCGGTGAGAACACCACATTTTTCCTCAGCCTTAAGAGGTTGCTGTTTTCAACTAGGCATAAAAGAAAAAAATCCACTGAAAAGAGGAAGTCAAACTCCTGAGACAGTTAAGATGAGAATTAAGGAGGTAAGAGTAAATGAAATTCCATAAGAATATAAAAAAAACCTACTGTGATACCAATATCTGAAAAAAAGGATGAGGCAACTCCATCCTTAGAGATGATTAAAGCATTACTGAACCAGCAGGCAGCCTGGTCTAGCCAGCCCCACTCTGAAGGCACTGGACTAGGTGATTCACAGCTCTAATCCAGTTTTATGATTCTGCCAAGTACAGCTCTAGTTACCACACTTTCATAAAGGAGATGCGTTGTATCTTAACCTGAAGAGTTTCACCAAGGAAACATAGGTCCACGCACCTGCTGACATTGCCATAGTAGTCCCAGCCACCATCCCCATGGTCACACCGTTTCCTCGTGGTGGCGGAATCGGAGCAGGATACATGGTTGCTGGCATGCCATTGGGTTGCACAACTGTGGTGTGGTGAATTACGTGGGGTGGTGCTGCATATAAAGGCTGCGTGTAGTAAGTGCCTTGCTGTTGGAGAATACAAGTAGATTGAGTAATTAGAGTCTGCCTCCTGGGGAATATAAGTTACATCTTCTTTCATGAATGTGTCATAAAAGCACTAAAGATGCAGTGTATTTACAGTGCAGAAACTAAAACATTTAAATACTCTATGTGGAGTATACTGCCAACTTTATCATTTACCCACTTTCTAGGGCATTCAGGATGACATTCAAAGCAGAACTCCAGTGCTGACCATACCTTCCACAGTAAGTGCTCACTGGTCATTCATTTCCCTTTTCTTCTACCTTTTAATACACTAGGCTATGAGAGAACTTCTTTCATAACTTTTTATTCACCTGCTTTTAAAGAACCAAAGGTTTCTGATAAATCCAAATACAGAAAACAGCCTGGATAAAGCTTGTTACATGCTTATTAACTCACTTCAGCTACTGTGTACATGTCAGGCAAGGTTCCTCTATGCAGAAAGAAGGCTATCACATTTATCAAGGTCTGTTAATTACGTCCTTTCTTTTTCAGCAGTTTTCCTAGGACATGACTTGGCAAACTGCTGAATCACAACAGAGGCACCTTTAAAAAAGGGAAGTTTGTGACTTTTGGATAAAACTGGATGTAGTAATCACAGCATCTAGCACAGATTTTTCAAACTACTGCATCTAGTGTCTTTTCAAAGACTGAGCACATCATGAGTAAGCACTGGGTAACTCTTGTGAGAGAGAGCAAGCAAGCACACACTCTGTAGATCACTATAAGAAGTGCAACTGCAGGCAGCTAAAAATTCTCTCTATCCATGAATAAATGTGATGTACAGTGAAGAGTTCAAGTAGGAGAAGGTAAACAAAATGTTGTCCAAACAAAGTTGTTTGGGTTTGCTCCTTTACCTGTGCATATGGATTCTGCTGTGGATAGGCACTTCGAACTGGGTACACAGCAGTCTGGTAGGGATTCGGGGATGAAGAATATGGTGGCACTGCTCCACTGGTGGGTGAACAAGATACTTTATATGGAGTGCCTGGTGTATAACCTGAAACAAAGGTAAATCTGCATTAAAAACATTAAAAATGCATCAGTACACTGCTTTCTAAAGTCAAGAGGGAACAATTTTCTTAATTGCCAACTTCCTTAATTCTTCACGTGAGTACTCAGTAGGCAAGTCTCAAGCACAACCTCTATCATTTACATAATTCTGGTAAGTCTGAAAATAAGGCTTGACTGTGTTAACTAAGCACAAAATACTAACTGTGGTTTTGCACAATTTGCTCTTCAATATATGGATACAAGATAGAAAAGTGAGTTTTGATTTTTTAGTAAGATCAGGAAATGCTTGGATCCAGATTGTTAGGCATGATTCCCACATAGGAATATTTGGCACATTCTAGTATCAGCCCAGTTCTCAATGCTCCCCAAAGCGTACTGGCAAAACATCTTAATAGTTAAGTAACCAGCAATTACCCTCTGCAGAAGATGATGCATCACAAGAGTCACAATTTCAAGTCAGAATCATGTAAAGAGCTCCAGAAAAAAAAATCAGAGAACAGAGATACATAATCTGCAATCTCCTCTTCAACTTGCATTTATTCTTTTTTTGTTTTCTGGCATTTTCTAAGGTGGTTAAAATAAATATGAAAGGCCCTACCTTTAAAATACAAACACTGTTGAACTCACAGCAACTGCAAATTAGACTTTGAAGGCACTGCAGGACCTTTAAACCTTCCCTTCATGTATTACACACATAGACATAACCCTTGGTCATCACTCTGGAATTATTTTTATACATTACAGTAAGCATTAAGATGCCATAAGAAAGAATTCTGCATTATTATTACATGGCCTTATGCTGGGAACTATTCCACTCTTACATGGATAAGTAGCAAGTGCTGGCTCAGACCCTGCCTAAAGACAGATTTTCTGTAATTTCTATAGCCCTCAACAGATGAGGTCTCAGGGTAATAGAACAAGGGCTTGTTGAGTCATGGAGGACAGCACCACTGCTGCTACACACTAAATTCTCAAGATTACACTACAGCCTAATGGCCAGGGGAGGAATACAAATACCTCAGCAGCGGCATCTACCAGTACTGACATTCAGGGTAGTAAACAGGCATCACCTATTCTGGAGAAAGCTCCAAGGCTCAGGTCTGTCCTATGATGAAAAGATCTGGGGTCTCATGCAGTCCACCACATGGGGATATGATTTCTATTTGGCTGGAATTGTACAAACTAGTACTAGGGAAACACCAGGAAGAAAATACACTTTGCAGTCGCAAGAAAAAATGAGACTATGAGAATAGAGATGAGGCTGACTTTAAAAACTGTCTAGAATGTGTTGACTTTGATACATAGAACAGATCTAAAGCAATACAGCAGAGAGAGCACTGGCATTTGTGATAGGAAAGATCAGTCTGTGCAGATGGCATGACAGGTGACTTTCATTCCTCTTGCAGAAGTCTGACTTTCTTCACAATTTCATTTCACCCTTCAAACTGAGAGTTATATTATTGAAGAAACAGGTTTACTAAGTATGTACCTTTTTTAATAAAATAGAATTTATCACCTTTAGAGACAATGCAGAAAGCTACCACAGCACTTTTTCTTAATTGTTCTTTTTAGAGATCCTAAGTATTTCACAAGTGGATTATGCCAAGAAAGTATCTTCTCTTTCTAGAATGGGGAGCTATTTGTGTTGATAAACCTCAGATATAAAACGCTGTACATGAGACACCACTACTGAACTACAATTATGCCCTCAGTCAAGCCCACTCTCATTCCAAAAACTCACTGATACATCTACACAGGCAATTTAACTTCTATTCATTCAAACAGTGCTGTGTGATGTGAACTTAAAAGTTTTGATTCTACAAACAAGCAGTTACAACATAAAAGCTAACCAAAATAAAAAAATTTAATGCAGCTGTAAGGAAAAAGTACCTCTTTATCTGCCTGGATTGGAAGATCTGGCCATTGTGAACTTTAGTTCATAGTTTAAAGAGTAGCTTAAACCTATTCTTAGTTCAAAAAAAAACTACTTTCCTATTCAGTAGCACTAAAGACTCTAATAGTACTAGCTTTAAAAAAACTTGAAGATGATGTACCACTTCTGGAGGTCTTTATTCCTTTTTCGCACACAAGTGACTAATTTTTTACTCTGTTATATAGCATGAGATATAGTCCACGATTAATCAATGAAAACTAATCTTACAACACAATGAAGGCTAACAAGTCAGAAATACTCTCCAGGAACCATAACCTTCTATTACAACATAACTGACAAGAAGGAAAACCCACAACCAACTGGATAAAACCACCAGTCTTATGATTTGGTAAACTGATTACATGCAGTTTGTCTTCATCTTTCTGCAGTAGAACTCTCAAACCGCAATCAGTAGTAAGACTGAAAACTACCTTTCAGTTATCTGATCATAGGATCACAACCTACAGCTGCTCCTCTGCACAGCCTCAGGAATCCTGATAGACAATGGAGCATAGAAAGCAGAGACATCACTAAGGTAATCTCAATCATGAAACTGAAGAACCTGTTAGCAATACAAGCTGATAATAACCACCTCACACAGGGTTTTGATTCCTGTGCTAAGTTATACCCCTGATGGAAGCGGATCTCTTGAGCATCATTCGATTTTTTTCCCTCCAATTACTGGAACTTACAATATGCATCTGTTTCCCTGTCTTAAGACTGAAGAGAAGTCAAAATCAGTCCTATGTTCACTATGCCTTTAAGCGAACTGAGCAGAGACTCAGGCTGTAGTAACCAGAATATTCCATAGTTCCAAGGAAAGCTACACAGTTTTAACAGGTTCTGCAGGAAAAATATTTTAGGTGACTTACTCCCTTGCCTCAGTAAATGCTGTCAGCAGACTCTTTTGGGAGTCTCCTGGTAGTTAATGAAATATCATATGTTACAAATACTGAACTTCAACGATGCCAGCAGGCTTATGCAACTTAGGCACTTAGGCTTCTGAAATTCAAACAGCATCCTTTCATCTCCTCACAAATTACACAAGGGTATTCAGCAACAAATTTGGTTACATGCCGTATGTACCTCAAAAAAATTGGCATAACCCCTGTTAAGTGTAGGAGTTCCTGAAGATGGCCTAGGTCTATGTTAACAAAGTAGTATACGGGATTCCTCAGTATGCGAAATAACAACAGGAAGCATTTTATTCCTATCAGATATACGTTCCTGGCTTTAAGTGGAAACTAAAGCTGAAAGCTTCTGCTTTGTTTCAAGCATTAATCACGTCAAAATAATCTACTAGTGAATGCAGGACTACATGAACAAGAGTTCAGTGAATGCTTTGGTTCCTCTTGTGGCTGTTTCTCCATCTCCCTTTTCCTATGCTTATTACCCTTTCTCTTCTATGACAAGCATGTAACCGTGGTTATCTAACTCCTCCTCCAGTATCCACTATGGACAAAACACTTTTACCCAGCAACCAGGCTTTCCAGACAATTAGTTTGTGCAAGACAATTTTAAGGGCAGAAAGAAGGCAGCAAGAATAACTTGGAAAGATACGATTGAACAAAATGGATGAAAAAGAAGAATTTTGAATACAACGAAAGAAAGAAAAAACAGAAATTTGAAAAGAACAATTTGCAAAGCCAGAAGAATCACAGAGGAAGAAGTGAAGGGAAACATGATCCAATCTTCAACTATCAGCCTGAAATAAAGAAACAGCTAAAACCTCAGCTTTTCCTTTCTCTGAAGGAAGAGTATGGCTTAAGATTACACTAATTTCAGTTTAGCAGATGATTCCTTATAATACACGTTCAAAGTAATGTAAAATTTATCCCACAGTAAAAGCAGCATTTTAAGCCACTACAGCTTTTCCTCTTTTGTGGGTCTAACAAATTCCAAACTTTGGATTCCTGTTCTGACATTATCTATTACACATACCTGTTTGGAAGGTAGGATTTGCTCCAGGATACATATTAGGGGAATAGGCAGGAGCAGCCGCTGCATAGCCCATTGGGAAGCCGGCTGGAAAAAAGAATGCCAGAGTTATTTTCTAGACTTGACTGCACAGTCTACCTCAGATTTTCAAAGATTCTCACTGTGTATCTTTTAACTGAGTTAAGCTAACACATGGTCCTCAATCACACCAACTGAAACACCAGGTTCCTCTTCTCCCAGGCCATCTGAAGCTAACAGCTACGGAATCACAAATGCCTTTGTCCCTTACATACCTGGTCTAGTGTGAGGTGTCCCTGCCCATGGCAGAGGGGTTGGTATGATCTTTGGGGTCTCTTCCAACCCTGGCAATTCTGTGATTCCCATTTCAGCAAATCTCAAAATTTGTCAAGCTCCTTCTGTCCTTCCTCCCCTGAGATTTAAGGTCTGATGTAAACAAAATATTTCTGAAGGAAATGGACTTTTCAAATAAACGTGTAAAGGTCAGAGTTACTCTGACTCTCTAGAGTCATCACTACGGCTGAACTGACAGCACTGCGTGCTGGCCTCCAACAGTGGCAAACAGCACCATTAGCAAAACCTAGTTACTTGAAAGATACAAAGTTTGGCTAGACTGCAGTTCTGAATTGTGGTTGTGAAATTTCTGAGTAGTTGCTATTAATCTCACCCATAATTTAGTTATATTATTCCAACTGTGAAATTTCTGAGTAACTGCTACTAATTTCATCAATAATTAAGTTATATTATTCCAAACTGTACAATCAAGTAACGTCTGTATTTAAGAAGGCAAACTCTTGTTATTAACATAAAAAGATTTCAGCTTCTCCAAATAAAAGGCAATTACTAGCTACACATTAGCTGTCAAGCCTAAAACTCCTAAACTCCACACAAACTTGAAGGGTTTCTATTGCACTATAAAACCCAGAATCCTTAGCAATTACTTCTAACAATAGAAGTTCCTTAGCTCAGGACTATACATGCAAAAGTAGTTTTGTAAAGCACTCTGTAAAAATATCAAGTGGCATACGCTTGGCACTACTACCAGGTGGTCAGCATGGATGAGACTGATTTTTAAGCCTAGTGCTTTTCATAGGTCAAAACAGCATGTCCAATTCGTAACAACTTTTCAGATTTTAAGTACCTCTTAAGTTTTCAAATTCAGGAGCTGGGAATGAAAAGATTTAATACAGCTTTACATCTTACTCAAAACAACTACATCACTCTAACATCATTTTACGTATCTTTAGTGTTGTGTTCTTAGCAGGTTTAGCGCCACAGCAGAACACTCTGAGCTTGTCAAGAAATAAGCTCTAGTGAAAAATGTAACTATGACAGGCAGCAGTTAATTTCTGCACAGAAGTTTCATCCACGTGAGAATATTTGGACATTGATTCCTTGCTACTGTAAACCCACCCAACAACCTCCAATAGTTGTAGTATAATATAAATCACTCTTAAATATGCAGCAGCTCTAGAAACAGTGCCTTTAAGTAATGCAGCCCACCTAGCAATATGTTCGTTTCTTTCCATTACCATGCAACTTACGTAAAGCCAGTGATTCTGAACAGGAGCTGTAGCTTTTAAATTAGGAGAGGCAAAGAAGGGATATGCAGTCATGCAACAGAGTTGGAGGTTTGGGTTTTTTTGGGTTTTATCTGTTTTTTTCTTAGAAAAAAACCCCAACATAACTAAAACACAGAGCTACTTTTTATTTTTGAGAATACTGTGGGATAAACACAAAACCTGAACCATGCAGCTCAGCACATTATCTGTAACAGGGTAAAGCCATAGACCTTATTGACTGTGCCCTGTGCTGGGCTGCATCAAGAGCAGTGTGCCCAGCAGGGCAAGGGAGGTGATTCTCCCCCTTTGCTCTCCTCAGACCCCACCTGGAGTACTGTGTGCAGTTCTGGAGCCCCCAATACAAGAAGGACATGGAACTGCTGGAGCGGGTCCAAAGGAGAGCCACAAAGATGATCAGAGGGCTGGAGCACCTCTGCTATGAGGACAGGCTGAGAGAGTTGGGGCTCTTCAGCCTGGAGAGGAGAAGGCTTCGAGGAGACCTTATAGTGGCCTTCCAGTATTTGAAGGGAGCCTACAGGAAAGCTGGGGAGGGACTATTTACACGGTCTAGTAATGTTAGGACGAGGGGGAATGGGTTTAAGCTGGAAGAGGGGAGATTCCGACTGGATGTTAGGAGGAAGTTCTTTACAGTGAGGGTGGTAAGGCACTGGAACGGGTTGCCCAGGGAGGTTGTGGATGCTTCCTCCCTGGAGGTGTTTAAGGCCAGGCTGGATGAGGCCTTGAGCAACCTGCTCCAGTGGGAGGTGTCCCTGCCTATGGCGGGGGGTTGGAGCTGGATGATCCTTGAGGTCCCTTCCAACCTAAACCATTCTATGATTCTATGACTAAGCTGAATTTGAGGGTCATAGTTGTGACAACTGACTGACTGCTGTAAGGGAAGAATTTTGAGTGATCAACTTTAGTATGATATCTAAGGCACTTCTAGAACAATTCTACTTCAATTCAATATACTGTAGTTATTTCACAACGAAGTGAAGATCAGCAAATATTAAGCAAATAGTGCTTAATAATTCAGTATGTCAGAATAATATAACATCAGAATAAAATATTAGCACTTGTAATATTGTTTAAGCTGCTCTTTATGAATTTACAATAGTACACCTTCCTAAGGGGCCACTTAGATTAGTGTATATGAGTTTCAGTGCAATGTGAAAATGGTTTTAAGTACAAATGAAACCCCAGACAGTTTTCTAAACAGATTTATATTAACAAAAATAGTTGTATTTCAATAATTCATAATAATCTTCATCTAAAGCAAAATACAGCAATATATTAAAATATGTAAAATAACTGTACTGTAACTGGTATTGATTAGTGAACCACTGGCTCCTGTCCTGTTATAAAATTACTGCAGTGCATACACCTCAGCCAGTTACAGAGAATAAGACCACTCTGTGGGCCTTATGGTTACACAGCATCAGCTTGACAATTATTATTACACCATTTCAGTCACTCAGTAGACTTAAAAACACTGCAACACAGGGTGCATTTTTCCCTTATACTGTGGAAAAACATGAAAGGTATACTAGTTTGAGGGGAAAATTAAAAAGTATCTAAAAAGCAAAAATAACTGTAAAAGGTTGAGACAATCAAGTCAATGGTAAAAGAAATTCATTAATGCACAAGCATTAAAAAGGAACAAAGTAAAGTGGAATAAGAAAGCAGAAATTCCTGTACACTGCCTAAGCTGAAAAGCAAATTTAAAACTTATAAATACCATCAGGAAAATATCATACATCTACAAAGAACAGAAAAAGTAATGGCATGGACTGAATTCTAGATACCCACCACAGAAAGCAACTCAATCACAGAATAGTCTTCCCGCAAAAGCTACAAAAGTTTAATTGATTTGACACAAAGTCTGACCCTCCAGCCTCTCTCAAGACTGAGAGCACCTGCAGACAGCACTAAAAAAGACTGCATCAAGACACACTGCTTGAAGTGTCTCAGAGAGGCACACAGCCCTTTCTCTTCAGCATCCTTCCTGCATACTTCTCTCCAAATCTAAGGATTGCCTTATCCAACTTCTGAAGTATGGGGAGACCAGAACTGAAGGCTGATCACACACACTAGAAGGTGAGGGGAGGGAAAACCCTAATAAGAATCTTGAAACCAAATGACAAGCACAGAAAGAAATAAATATATTTAATTTCTGCTTGTCATTTTCTTGGTCACACCTTTGAAACTATGATTCAGGTAATCATAAAACAGATGGCACAAACAAGATTTAACCAACCAGCAGCAGAAATAGATTAACTCCTCTTCTTGCAGGGTACTAGAGCTACTAAAACCATCTGCTTTGGAAGAGATAGTGAAGTTAGAAATATAACAGAACTAACATCACTACTGAAATGTCATTGGTTAAATTCTAACACACACACACACACACACCCCCCAATCCCAAAAGAGATTATAGTACATGAAGCCATTCAGAAGTGACAATTCTTGCTTACAAACAGACGCACACATTGAAAAGAAGTTACTCACCTGGATAACCAATTCCTTTGGCATTTGCATAGGGAACCCCAGAAGATCCTGGGCTATACACAGGATTCATGATTTCAGTAACTGAATCAGGGAAAAAAATAAAGGAAAAAAATATTTACTCAACTATAGAAGAACTTAAAAATCTCAACAACTAAAACGGGACTGGAAATGGGGGAAAGCAACTCAGAAGAAAAAGTAGAAGAAAAAACAGCAACCCCACTCCTTGTCAACACTGAAGCAAGTCTGCAGAAATAAGCTTCAAGATGTCAAAATCCTCAACTGGCTAGATAAGATTGGAGGAATGAAACATTCCCTGTTGTTAAGCACACTTTTAAACTATTTCCATCCCTACAAGTTCCTCCATGGTGCACAAATCGACAACCTGCTGCAGGAGATCACAGACGCTGGCCCTCTCACCCCATGTCATCTATCAATCGCAATATATCAATCTTGGTATTTTCTCATTTCTTACTTGAAGCACCTAGCCAAGAGATGCAAATATTTACAGTCTTATTATTACTGGCATTTCAAGCCTGGAATTCCAATCCTTTACCAGCACTAAATTTATCAGCTGTCAACAGCCCAAGTATTACTGAAGTAAGGCTTTCTCTATTAGACTCTCATTAACAGTTATTTATGTGGGTACTTGGTGCTATGACAAGCTGACAGTTTGGCCCAGTCATTTCTAACTTACGGAGTCACACAACAAAAATGCACCTACAGCTAATACCACTGTCAGGAATAAAATCAAACCCCATTTTAAATGGGGAAATAAAATGACACAGAAGATGCTTCTCAAGTTTTTATAACAGGCCTATGTACTTCTAGGAACCTAAATCACTGCGTCACAGTTCACAACCAAGCCTACCATGTGACTTTTACTGTTTGCAACCACTTTCCTAATACTCAAAAAAGAAATTCCATGTTTTAACACTCAGATCTTCAATCAACTACTTTTCTGCGCATATTTACAGATTTATCACTTCTCTTCCTGGGCACATCCATTTTTAACTACAAATAGCCTCTGATGGCAAAACAGGAGGGCATACTATAAAACCAGACTTTCATACTGTTACTATCTGATACTTGAACCAATTCCTGTTTTAGATCTTGAGACACTGTCTTAGTGTGTTAGGTGATTTAACAGTTTAACAGTACTTTATTTACAAAGTTTATGAAGCACAACCAAGTCACAATTATGTATACACTACTTTAGTTACAAATATATTATGGCAGAAACTGGAGTTTGTCAGTAGAGCTGCACTGATAAACTTGTACTAGGTGACTGTATAAAGCCTAAGTAGTTTGGTTTTTAAAGCAATGCTAAAAACAAGAGTGTACTACAAGTTTTAGCAGCACCTAGGACACAACAGAAGGAAAACAACCATTTGTGCAAAATCAGGAAATACAACCAAATCTATTAAGAATGGCTTAAAAAATAAGCCACCTCCTATTTATATTGCTTACTATAAAGTAAGTTTCCCAGAGCACCATCATATTTTCAGCACTTGACCAATATTCAAAAAGCAGTTTGATGCAAATCTCTTTGGAAATGTTCTCCAGGAAGGGATGCCATCCAGAGGGACCTGGACAGGCTGCAGAGGTGGGCACAAGCCAACCTCAGGAGGTTCAACAAGACCAAGTCCAAGGTCCTGCAGCTGGGTCGAGGCAATCCCAAGCACAAATACAGGCTGGGCAGTGACTGGCTGGAGGGCAACCCTGAGGAGAGAGACTTGGTGGTGCCGGTGGATGAGAAGTTCGACAAGAGCCAGCAGTGTGCACTTGCAGCTCAGAAAGCCAACCAGAGCCTGGGCTGCATCAGGAGAAGTGTGGCCTGCAGGTCGAGGGAGGTGATTCTCCTCCTCTACTCTGCTCTGCTTAGACCCCACCTAGAGTACTGCATCCAGTTCTGGAGCCCCCACTACAAGCAGGATGTAGAAGTGCTGAAGTGTGTCCAGAGAAGGGCCACTGGGATGCTCAGAGGGCTGGAGCAGCTCTGCTATGAGGACAGACTGAAAGAGTTGGGGCTGTTGAGTCTGGAGAAAATGAGGCTCCAAGGTGACCTTCTTGTGGCGTTCCAGTATCTGAAGTGGGCCTATAAAAAAGCTGGGGAGGGACTTTTTAGGCTCTCAGGGAGTGACAGGACTAGGGGGAATGGAGCAAAGCTGAAGGTGGGTAGGTTCACACTGGACCTGAGGAGGAAGTTGTTGAGCATGAGAGTGGTAAGAGCCTGGAATGGGTTGCCCAGGGAGGTGGTTTAGTCCCTGTCCCTGGAGGTGTTTAAGGCCAGGCTGGATGAAGCCGTGGCCAGCTTGATCTAGGGCAGGGCACCCCTGGGCATGGCAGGGGAGTTGGAACTAGATGATCCTTGTGGTGCCTTCCAACCCTGACTGATTTTATAATTCTAAAGCAGTCACCTTCAAGTATAAAGCATTACTTTCCACTGAACCCCTCATGGAGTTTTGGTAGCAATATCTGCTGCTCATTTCCATCTCTGCTATTGTTTCAACGTTGATTTTGTCACACTGTATCTAAAAAAAAAATAAAATCCACATGAGGGTCGAGCTTCACTACAGTATTTTTGAGTTGTAGGGTGTTGTGGTTTTTAAAGAGCAGGCAGATAGAATTTTACTCCCCCATAAGAGTAAAAGAAGAACTAGCTCAAACTGCCACATAGGGGAAAGCCTTAAGGAAAGAGAATGTATCCCTCCACTCAAACACAAACAGCACTCTCCCACACCCCCATATCCCTCTAAATATGCTGCTGCTCCTTGTAGTCTTTACAGTAGTTAGGAAGAAAGACGACTGTAACCTAGCACCTTCTGAATGCCAATGAGAAAAAACAAAGAGGGCAGGAAAACCAGAGCAGGAGCATTCTTGGTGTATTTGGGTGAAAGAGAAACAAAACAACCTAATCATTACAAGCATTAGTAGTCAATGACCTTGAAAGAACACAAGGACATACATTCTAGGGGATGAAAGCCATAGAGCAGAAGCTATACAAAACTGAAAAGGTACTGGAGATAGAAAAGGTTGGACAAGTCCTCAGATTTGATCTTCAATAAGCACAGATTAAGAAAAAAGAATTCCACTTAAATAATCGGGGAAAAAATCCTATGGCACACGGATCCTGCAAGAGAAATAATATCAAAATCCACTTCAAATACATCCATACTTACAAAGTCATGTGTGTACACACGTTAACTCATCTTTGGTTGGACAGGTATGTACTTCCACCACTTCTGCTTTCACCACTGAGATACAGGCAGAGATCCTGCAGCCTACCAAAACTGCTTACTGTTTTTGTAGAGCAGAAGAAAAAAAAAATCACATCACTCCTAATTAAAAATAATTATTTTTAGGTCTTCTCTGAAGGATCCAACGTGCATAGGTATAATTATAGGGTATTATCCAGTGGTTGCAATCATCCCTCTCTTGATATAATTTTACTTGCAAGGGCATCTCTTATACTGAAGTATGGAATCCTGCAGTTTGCTTCCCCATAACACTTGAAGTCCACATCAAAAACACTAGGGAAACTAGTGTAAAGTGAACCCAAAGAATCACAGCTTTCAATCTTTTTGTTTGGGTTCCCTCCAAAGCATTCTCATGTTAATGTATATGTAAATAAGTGTCTACTGTGCAGCATCTGTATATAAATTACAGAGTTGACTGTATATAAATTACAATCAACTAATTCAGCCAAAATGAAAGTAATCATATTTATTACAGATGCTGTAATAAAAGACTATGCAAACATGCTTGGGAAATGTGAGTGCTTTTCCTTTCTTTCCAGAGCTAAACAATCAAATCCGTTTTGATCATGCCTGTTAAATTTTATCTTGGTCCTTTCAAACCTAAGTCATTCTATGATCTTGATACAGATAACAGGACAATCATCTTTCTCTTAAAACCCCATTTCAGGAAGCCCAGCACAAAGACCAATCTCTGCTAATGCTGAAGCTTTAGCACACTGAATTAGATAGTCTTTTGCACATAGCTTTCCTGCTACACTCAGAATTATTAGCACATTTCTAGGAAATTCTGCTCTTAAAAATTGTTTTACTGCAAGACATGCAGAAACCAACAAATTAGTGCAAATACTCCAAAACAAACTGCACATTCCTTTTTAATAGAATTTCTTACTACTACTTTTCATAATTGTGCAGAAACACTATCAAAACTAGATCTATGGAATGTCACTTTGTGCTCACTTTATGGCAATTTCATCACAAGACTTGGGGAAGAATCTCCAAGTACCTTGCCTAAAGCACACTACCGTGGCCCACTAATGCTTTTATGTTCCACTGGAATTTAAGCAGACTCACAGTAAGTTACTATAGTATTTAACATCTATCCATTCTGGAACATTTTTGGAACACTGTTTGCTATGAAACTTTACAAATGACTCAGTTTCTACTTACATACAATTCCTTAACAAAGTTAATTACCATGTTAGCAATGTTCTGTATTTTACCCATTTGGTTTGATTTCCAAAACCTTATACAAGTAAAATACAATTTCTGAATGCCTGGCAGCAGGCAACAAAAAAAACCAAAACACAAAAATCAAGTCATTTTCACTGTTAAGTAACACAGACACCTCAGCTCTTCAAATAACAGACACCGATTAAAGTCTCAGTTGCACTACATTCTGTCAGAACTCCAGCCACCAACACAGGCCCTTTGATGCAAACGCTAAGTCAAATAACAGCCACTTTTGTAACAATTACTTGAAAAACAGGGCTCCTATCAGCAGGCATTCATGACTTAAGTCAAAGACAACACATCCCACACTGCATAGGTATTTGCAGGTAGCAGGTACTTAATTTCTTGCATTCATCCAAGACTCCAAAAAAAGTCACCGAAGCAAATACTAGCCCTGTTCAAAACAGGGCATAGGTTTGCGATCAGAACTAGCTGGAATTAGTGCTTACTCAAAACTGGCATGCTTCTGGCAAGCAGCACGCTGGCACTCTTAACCCCTCAGCAAATCAGATCAGCTAACCCGGCTGGCAGAATTCTGGGGTCTGCTACAGGTTTCCGAGCAGAGGCTTGCTACGTTTTCATGCTGTCAGCTTCAGAGAGCCAAGACACATCAGCAAATGGCTAAGACCCCATCAGTCCCAATACAAGGAAAGGAGCAGGACTGGACAGTGGCAATACAGACCAAGGCTGCAGCACTACAGCTTGCAAAAGAACAATAAACGGTTTTGCCCTAGGTTCACACATGAAGTAAAACACAAAGCTGGAAACATCATTCACATGCAAGTCTTTCTCCCCTGCTTGAGTTACAAGATGTTCTTGTTGTAAAAGAGAAAGAGCAAGATCTCTGCAATTATCCTACCGTGTTTTATGTGCATGCAATTTTTTAAGAGCATAAAGGAATAGAGCAATTCTGACCTTTTAATCCTTTCTACTGAATCCAGTTCTCACCTGTAACCCTGTTCTACTCTCAGTTTGTTCTGTTTTTTTGGTGTCAAAATAGATGTATTAACACCAATACTGCTTGTACCCAGTACAGACAATATGATTACATATCAAATGCAGCAGAAATAGTTCTGAATGTCACTCAAAAATGAAATATCTATCAACTTCATTTATACATTTCTGATACTACCCTTAAAAAAACTCAAACCAATCCAACCCCCCAACAACCCAGAACATTATCAAAATATGTTTTCTTTAAAAAAAAAAAATCACTGCCTATGGAATGAGTAAACAGCCCATCACTTCTCAACGACTACCATTTGTATGGTTGCTATTGCACAAGAAGATAAAAGTTGTCATCCCTATCCTTGCATCTCCTGCAAAACACTGAGATCATGTATATTCTTATTGCAAAGAAGCGGAACATTACAGCAAAATTGTCAGTTCCTTACAGTAAGGATCTTAGAGGCCTGTTTATTGCCAAAGTTTGTTGATGTTAGTCAACTACGAGAAAAAGACAACAAACTAATCACACAAAGAGTAAAACTTCAGCACGTGAAGGGATATTCACAACGTTTTAGTTACACCCTGAAGCTCTGCCTCTATCCTACAAAGCATTTTCTAAGTTATTTTTCTATTTATTCCACATTATTTTCTAATACAAGAGAAAACTGTCACAAATTCCAGATTGAGTCTCCACAAGTCTCCTAATTCCTCCTACATTTTAACCTGAAAGTTAAAAGTGTGCAATTACTACCCTAAACCTACAAGTTGGGAAGCACACAATATCTAAACATAAAAGTTTTAAAACACCAACAATTACACATCTTACAGTAAAATCATATTAAAGCAGACAGAAAGTCTAGTCACGTTAGGCAACGTGCATGCTACTACTGAACACGTTACAACAAATTAAGTCCAGCTCTTCTCAGGCCGAGAGCTGCATACCTCCCCTTCCTTAAAGACTAACTTTTTCTCAGAGCACAGAACACATCACTTAGCTGGTGTTCATGGTTTGGCTTCAAATCTCCTAGAAAAGTGACGAAAACAGAATTTGCACTAGGCCTTTTATCATCTCACTGAACTTCCTACAAGTTACAGACGACCAAAACTTCACAGCTTCCCCTAGCTCCCAGGTATAAAGGTAACGGGGCAGACACAATATACAGGCCATACAAACCCGAAGCTTACTGATACTACGCAATTTGAAAATCCCACCGATAAATCCCCTCATGACGCTGTACCGACTGTTTATGAAGTTATCAACTGGATGATTTTCAACCGACATCAGCAGCCACCACTACAGACCTCTCAAGCTTTCAAACTCAGCCTACTCCATAACAGTAACCGGAGCTCGTTGGAGAGACAGAAAACAAGCGGGGACGGAACGAGGGGCGGCCGCGGGCCCAGCTCGCACAGGTGTCGTGAAGTTCCCTCCTCAACCAGCCCATCACCTGCCGCCGCTAAAGGCTATTGCAGACACCTGTTACGAAGCCCTCCGGCCCCCAGCGCCGCCGCAGGTTACTCGCTGCCCCGCCTGGCGGACAGCGGCGCGCAGCTGCCCGCGAGCCTCAGCGCTCTGCTTGGCATCGGCCGCAGCACTGCCCGCGCCACAGCGGCGGTACAGGAGCCCGCCCCCTGCCCCTGCGCCGGCACCTGGGATGGCGCCACCGCCGCGGCCCTGCCGCCACAGAAGGGATCGCACAAACTGCTGAAGGAAAAAGGCCGAGAAACCGGCGGCGCAGGCCGCGGAGAAGGTGCTAGGCCTGGGCTCCCTTACATAACGGACCCGGCGGGGAAGAAGGAGCGGTTCCGGAAGCCGTCAACACCCGCGTCCGTGACGGGCCTCGACGCCTCACACTCACCGGGCTACGGCGCTTCGTGGTGGCGGCCCGGCCGTCGCTGGCTGTTCCGCTGCGTGCGTGCGTTCGTGCGTACGCGGGTGCGGGAGGCGGGTGCGGGCGGCGGCGGCGGGGCGGGGCGGCAGGCGGAGCCCTGCGCGAGGTGGGGGCCTTGGGGGGGGCAGTGGCCGCCAAACGACTCCGGCTGCTCCGCGCCCGGCCGCTCCGCACAACTGCGCTCCGACCCAGGCCCGACGTCACTTCCGCGGGAGAGGGGGCGCGCGCACCGAGCCGAGGGGGCGGAAGCTTGCCGTCACGTGGGTGGAAGCCTCCCCGCGCTGCCCCCCCGCGGTACGTGACCCTGTGTGCGGCCGCCATTAGCGGTGCGCGGGGAGCGGGGTCTTGGGCGTCAGGTTGATCAGCAGCAGCACTCCTGGAGAAGCCAAGTGAGCCCAAGCGGCTCACAGCCCCCCTCTACTAGCGGGGAATCACCTAGCCAGGGCTGTCCCAGGGCGCTCGGTTCGTCTAGGTGCTGTGGTCTCGACCCCGGAGGTGGAGCGCGTAGCGCTTACGGGGCCCCACATCGCAGTATCTGCCCTGCAGCTGGGAATGTCACCTCCTCGGAGAGGGCTTTGCTTGCGGCCAGCCTTCCCGACTGCGCGGCGTCGGGCACTGCATAAGCTCTGTGAAATGACCTGGCCGAGCACCGGGACAGCCCAGGTCTCTACCGCAAGTGGGGTCCCACGGGGTTTAGTCACCTCCAGAGCCCCGCAGCTCACTCTCCACAGAACTGCTGAGAACTAACAGGTGTTGGGTTTGCCTGGGTGCCCGGGAAAAAAGGTGATGGGCTGGGGTGAGAGTCTCCAGTGTGCACTAGTGGTGTGAGCTTTAGAGAGGAATTGGGCCATGCCCGTATCGAAGAATTGAAGGGCGGCGAGAGGTCACATTGGAGATGTTGAGCTCAGACAGTGAATAAAGATGGCCTCTATCAGGCTGCTGGGACGCAGGCGTACGTGGTAATCTGTGCTGAGAAAGCGAGTGGCACAACAGAGAACCCCGAAACGGGAGATGAAAAAAAGATGGCTCAAACAGCACCTCTGACAATGCTACTAGCAGTAAGGCACCTGGGTAGACGTTCTGTGAATGGAGTAACTCCTCCTTGCATTTTTAACGTTTTAAAGAGGTTTTGTTTGCTCAGAGCAGGCAAACACATGAAACCTTTCTAGAACTGAACTTGGTCCAATACTGAAACATGATCAAGGCAAGCTTAAGTAGAGTTCATGGATTTGGCCAGGGAGCTTTCTAACTGACAAATCTCCCAGCTGGGTGGAAGCCAGCCTTGCGACTCTAAACTGGGCCTGTTGAGTTCACTATTTGATCCTCAGAGAAAACATGCTCATATCTCATCTTAAAAGATCTAGGTTTGACCTTTTAATAAAGCACTATCTGCTGAGGACAGGACAAGATAGCAGTGTATGGCAGAAGCACCAGACATTACTGAACACACGGTGAGAGAGTCCAGAGTGACAGCCATACGTAACCCATGTTGCTGGTCCTTAAGAAAATGACAGAGGAAGCTGCACACACTTAGGGTGAAAGCCCAAGCCAAGCCAATAGTCAGCACTGTTCAACAACTGTTAAGGAAAGATAATTTTTGGAGCATCTGGAGGCAGCCTGAACAGAGAGGATTTGTCCAGAGAAGTCTGTACTAACAGTGCCACTAGTTCAGAGGTGTTCTTGAGAGGCACCGTGACTAATGTGCCAAAGAGTGCGCCGCTGGCGTGACAGCAAGTACATTACTAAGTGGCCTAGGCTGCACATGAATACATAAGCCAGCGTGCTGCTGGAGGAGGTGATGCTGGCATCAAAACCAAACTGCAAATGGCCAAGCTGTGTACCTCTGGTGAGAACTGGTGATTGTGCACTGCAGGAGTACTCTGAGCAGCCCTGCTCCTGTAACAAACTGCCAGTCTGGACTAACAGTTGTTGGGCATAAACCAACAACTGCAGAAATCCCTATGGGATGACATATTTCTTTTACTTTAAGAAGGTCTCTGATACAGCAGGTTGAGCCCACACACATGGGCCTGGCATCCATAGGCTTATCTGACATTACAGGGTGCCTCAGAAACCTGGTGAACTCAGGTAAGTTAGTTTCATTACAATTGACCATACTTAGGGATATGCAATAGGATAACAGCATTTTCTGCTATCACACTATGCATTACTTTGGAATTATTATTCTTTGAGGTCTTTGCCAATCTTAATGATTCTATGATTCTGTTCTACTACTGGAATAATCTTCCCAGGAAAGAGGTGGAGTCCCCAGTATTGGACACACTTAAGATTCAGCTGGACAACCTTATTCAGAGCATGTTTTTTCCCAAGAGAGGCTGGACCATATGACCCATGAGGTCCCCTCCAACCTGATATTCTATGAGATATTCTGGAGAAGAGAAGGCTTCGAGGAGACCTTATAGTGGCCTTCCAGTATCTGAAGGGAGCCTACAGGAAGGCTGGGGAGGGACTATTGACAAGGTCTGGTAATGTCAGGATGAGGGGGAATGGGTTTAAACTGGAAGAGGGGAGATTTAGACTGGATGTTAGGAGGAAGTTCTTTACAGTGAGGGTGGTAAGACACTGGAACAGGTTGCCCAGGGAGGTTGTGGATGCTTCCTCCCTGGAGGCGTTTAAAGCCAGGCTGGATGAGGCCTTGGGCAACCTGCTCTAGTGGGAGGTGTCCCTGCCTATGGCAGGGGGTTGGAGCTGGATGATCCTGGAGGTCCCTTCCAACCTAAACCATTCTGTGATTCTATGATTCTATGATTATTAAAAAACCTAGGAGAATTTATGCTAGATAGCATTCTGCACCATACATCATGGAAAGTACTCCAGCCAAAACAAAAAACTGATACCAGAGAGGTGACAAAGCAACAGTCTGAAATCTTACATACTGTTAGCTCACCTATAAGCAAATTGATGTCTGGTTTGTGCAATGATTAGTCCAGTGTATTAGCAAAGTATCAGCTGTATACCAACCAGTAAAATACAAGCATATAAATGTAGTTGGAAAAAAACAAGACAAAGGGATGTGCATTATCTTTAAAAACTAACAAAACTGAAGAACTTTTGATATTTGTCTCATACAGTGTCATTGTTTCAGTAGTAACCTGTAGAAGTGCTAATGTGCTGTGTAGCAGAATTGCAAATTGATTCCCAGCTTGCTGACATTTATGACAGTTAGGACAGCTTGCTCTTTTCTAATTATTCTCAGATGTCTCCCTCTTACTGTAATACATTTTCCAGACATGTGAACTGACATTCATCAATCATGCTGGTCAGTCACAGAGGAATAGCACCATAAAGGCAGAGCTCTAGCTACACTACAGAAAGTATGGTACCATTAATATCTAGACAGGAGTGAGGGTAACAGTGACTCAGAAATACTGTCTCCAGCACTACAGTGCAAGATTTTCCCTTTAAGTGTGCTTTGTTTGGGTAAGAGAAGAGAGACCTGTCCAAGGGATGAGAGGTTATAACTGCTAATGACACATAACACTAATGACACCAAAAAATTGCTTGAGAAGATGAAGTCTTAGACACTTTAATATATCTGTTGAAAGGTCTGAATTTTTATCAATGAGCAAGTGCCAGTAAGGGCACTAGAAGGGAAAAGTACCATCTACCATCAGATGGTATTTGCTGCAAAATCACAGAGTCATAGAATGGTTTAGGTTGGAAGGGACCTCAAGGATCATCCAGCTCCAACCCCCTGCCATAGGCAGGGACACCTCCCACTAGAGCAGGCTGCTCAAGGCCTCATCCAGCCTGGCTTTAAACACCTCCAGGGAAGAAGCATCCACAACCTCCCTGGGCAACCTGTGCCAGTGTCTTACCACCCTCACTGTAAAGAACTTCCTCCTAACATCCAGTCTAAATCTCCCCTCTTCCAGCTTAAACCCATTCCCCCTCGTCCTGACATTACCAGACCTTGTCAATAGTCCCTCCCCAGCCTTCCTGTAGGCTCCCTTCAGATACTGGAAAGCCACTCTAAGGTCTTCTCAAAGCCTTCTCTTCTCCAGGCTGAAGAGCCTCAACTCTTCTCAGCCTGTCCTCATAGCAGAGCTGCTGCAGCCCTCTGATCATCTTCGTGGCTCTCCTCTGGACCGGCTCCAGCAGTTCCATATCCTTCTTGTGTTGGGGGGCACCAGAACTGCGCACAGTACTCCAGGTGGGGTCTGAGGAGAGCAAAGGGGGAGAATCACCTCCCTTGCCCTGCTGGGCACACTTCTCTTGATGCAGCCCAGCACACGGTTGGCTGTCTGGGCTGCATGTGCACACTGCCGGCTCATGTTGAGTGAATGCATGTGCTTTGTGGAATATTCCATAATATTTGAAACACTGTCGTGCACTGATAGGAATCTCCCCTGCTATCGATCTGTCTCATCTGTCTCTGGAACTGCGTGAACTGTGCATCCGCGATAGCTGCCGCTTGCCCTCAAGAGGATAACTGACTTGGGTAGCCACCACCCAGTGGCAATTAGAAGCTACTGCAATGGTGTCGCACATTGTTACCCGGCTGTTTGCCAGCTTTGTGTATCAACAGCTGGATAGTTAGTCACTCTCTTCTTAAGAGTTTGTTTGGTGGGGGTTGGTGGTTTTTAATTGTGTTGTCTATGCATTTTAAACATCTAATCAAAATTCGAACGGAAGCAAAACTTAGTGACAATGCAAGTGGAGATGTGTGGGGGTCATGTTAATTCAGGATACATATTAATAGCTTGTCTATATTGTTCAGCAGTCACAAATGACCCTGTAGGTAAAAAATACCCAAAAGAGTTGGTCTCTTGCTTGAAAAGTAGATTTTAGACAGTTTTCATTGCTCTCCAAAAGACTGGTAAATGCTGTAAAAAAATATGCAGGAGCATTTCTTAGTTCTGACTTCTATTCTTGTTTCTTCACCATTTAGGGGCTCTTCTCTTGTTTCTCCTTAGTTTTTCACACAACATCACAATGGCATCTTTGTAGAACTTACTACTCTATCCATCACTAAAATTCTTCAAAAGTGTATTTTTTGATCAAGCCCTTTGGGTGACAAACACAATTCAAGGTATGGTATGAGAATGAATAGGCAGGCAAATGCATTCTGATTTTTTGAAGGCACCTGCCAGAACCCTACTGACATATCAGCTATAGGAAAGTATCTCAGAATGATATTATCCCTGGAGACACCATTTTTGTATGAGTTCTGTTCCTTGAGGATTTCTGTATGGCACACATGCTTTTCTATAATGACAAGTTCATCACAGGTATAGAATCATAGAATAGAATCATAGAATCAGTCAAGGTTGGAAGGGACCACAAGGATCATCTAGTTCCAACCCCCCTGCCATGGGCAGGGACACCCTACCCTAGATCAGGCAGGGTATCTTTATCAGGTACACAAAAGCCTCTGAGAAAAAAAGTTTATGTGGACACCAGCTGTAGTACAGACCTAACTCAAATTCAGACACAGAAGATTTATTATTCAACAAAACCATTCCTGTTGATTCTGTTTTATGGGCATCAGAAGTATTTTCCCTCAGTCCATACCTACTTCTATCCATAGCTAACACAAGGAAAGTACACTATGCACCAGCATTTCCTTCTCCACAATAGACTTGGGGTTCTTTACAAACAGTCTACTTGGCTCATAATTCCAAACACAATATGATCAAAGGTGATTGAAAATGTGCAACAGAGAATGTGAGAATAACTTCATAATGATCCCAAAGGAACATCTGAAAGCCAGGAATTACAAAATTAAAGACCAGTGTGAAATGGAACAGAATTTGGAATGTGTGTAAATATCAGAGTCTCACAAATCAGCTCAACTCTACTCTGGTACCAGACAGCTAAATAAAAACTTATGAGGTATCACAGTCTCACAGTATCACCAAGGCTGGAAGAGACCTCACAGATCATCAAGTCCAACCCTTTACTACAGAGCTCAAGGCTAGACCATGGCACCAAGTGCCATGTCCAATCTTGCCTTGAACAGCCCCAGGGACGGCGACTCCACCACCTCCCTGGGCAGCCCATTCCAGTAGCCAATGACTCTCTCAGTGAAGAATTTTCTCCTCACCTCGAGCCTAAACTTCCCCCGGCGCAGCCTGAGGCTGTGTCCTCTCGTTCTGGCGCTGGCCACCTGAGAGAAGAGAGCAACCTCCCCCTGGCTACAACCACCCCTCAGGTAGTTGTAGACAGCAATAAGGTCTCCCCTGAGCCTCCTCTTCTCCAGGCTAAACAATCCCAGCTCCCTCAGCCTCTCCTCGTAGGGCTGTGCTCGAGGCCTCTCACCAGCCTCGTCGCCCTTCTCTGGACACGCTCAAGCATCTCAATGTCCCTTCTAAACTGGGGGGCCCAGAACTGAACACAGTACTCAAGGTGTGGTCTAACCAGTGCAGAGTACAGGGGCAGAATGACCTCCCTGCTCCTGCTGGCCACACCATTCCTGATGCAGGCCAGGATGCCATTGGCTCTCTTGGCCACCTGGGCACACTGCTGGCTCATGTTCAGGCGGGTATCAATCAGCACCCCCAGATCCCTCTCTGTCTGGCTGCTCTCCAGCCACTCTGACCCCAGCCTGTATCTCTGCATGGGGTTGTTGTGGCCAAAGTGCAGCACCCTGCACTTGGAGCTATTGAATGCCATCCCATTGGACTCTGCCCATCTGTCCAGGCGGTCAAGGTCCCGCTGCAGAGCCCTTCTGCCCTCCAACTCAGTCACATCTGCCCCCAGCTTAGTGTCATCTGCAAACTTGCTGATGACTGACTCGATGCCCTCATCCAGATCATCTATGAAGATGTTAAAGAGGATGGGGCCCAGCACTGATCCCTGAGGGACACCACTAGTGACAGCTGCCAGCTGGATGTGGCACCATTCACCACCACTCTCTGGGCTCGGCCCTCCAGCCAGTTCCTCACCCAGCATAGAGTGTTACCATCCAAGCCATGGACTGACATCTTAGCCAGCAGTTTGCTGTGGGGAACAGTGTCAAAGGCCTTGCTGAAGTCCAGATAGACCACATCCACAGGCCTCCCCACATCCACCAAGCGGGTCACCTGTTCATAGAAGGAGATCAGGTTGGAGGGGCAGGATCTGCCCTTCCTAAACCCATGCTGGCAGGACCTGAGCTCTTTGCCATCCCTCAGGTGAGCTCTTATCACCCCCAAGATAACCTGCTCCATCAGTTTCCCTGGCACTGAAGTCAGGCTGACGGGTCTGTAAAAGTAAAGACTAGGTATATAATTACTCAAAGGTGGAGCAAATAGTAAGGAAATACATACTGTCAGTGTTTCTACTAGTAAGAGCTTACAACAAGGACCTCTGCATTGTGGCATTTGGTGATGTTTTACTAATGTTCCTTACTGTTGTGACTTATTTTAATGATGCAGATCATTGGCTACAGTTTTGCTGAATGCTGCTGAAAGCACTGTGGAAATCTCTTTTAGTTTCAAACACAGAGGAGATACTTCCTAGACCTATAGGCTGTTAGCAGTTGTTTGGGCAGCCTGAACACCTGCTCTATTTTTGCAGTGCTGTAAGTCGCTAATAGAAGGGACAAATCTTGTTAGAATTTAGCAATAAAAATTCTAGATAGAGCTACTTAGAATCCCCTCACCCAATTCCAAGACAAATAAACGGCATCACAGATATGTTTAACATCATTCCAGCTGGTACTGGCAGAAGATTTCTAATTTCCCAGGAAGTTTTATGAAATGCTACATTCAATCTTTTCCTGCATTGGCCAGAATCAATAGTAAGAATAATAACACGTAGAAATAGAGGAAATTTTGTATTCCCTGTTAGTGGCCTTAATTAATGACAGTATTTTTCAGAAGACAAAGAACCAAGGTCAATTCAGTGTTGTGCAGAAGCAAAAGAAACATTATTTTGCTATAGCAAACACAAATAGGTATTAATTTCTGTTCATTACTGAACAGAAGAGTGTATTGGACCTTAAATTATTATTAAGGTTATCAGTTCCTGATTCTACTTCACCCCTTGAGTACTATGTCCAGTTCTGGGCTCCTCAATTCAAGAGACCTGTTGAGATACTGGAATGTGTCCAGAGAAGGATGACAAAGCTGGTGAGGGGCCTGGAACACAGCCCTGTGAGGAGAGGCTGAGGTTGCTGGAGTTGTTTAGCCTGGAGAAGAGGAGGCTCAGGGGTGACCTCATTGCTGTCTACAACTACCTGAAGAGAGGCTGTAGCCAGGTGGGGGTTGGTCTCTTCTGCCAGGCAACCAGCAACAGAACAAGGGGACACGGTCTCAAGTTGTGCTGGGGGAGGTTCAGGCTGGATGTTAGGAGGAAGTTGTTGCCAGAGAGAGTGATTGGCATTGGAATGGGCTGCCCAGAGAGGTGATGGAGTTGCCATCCCTGGAGGTGTTGAAGAAAAGCCTGGCTGAGGCACTTAGTGCCATGGTCTGGTTGATTGGCTAGGGCTGGGTGATAACTTGGAGGTCTCTTCCAACCTGGCTGATTCTGTGATTCTATTCTATGATTCTACTTATTTCTCCAGACACGACAAGAATTACTTAAATCAAGCAGCAAGGATTAGAAGCATTAGAGCCTTTTGAAGACAGATACTGGCTTGCGTTGACCATATTCCAAGATACTGGAAATTATCTAACAGTACGCGTGCAGGGTTCACCAAAAGTTTGGAAGCTTCACTTCCAAAGGCTGTCTGCAAAAATGAGGATTGTTTCCTAGAATTGAGAAGGAAGAAAAGAGAAAATAGGAATATTTTTTCTGGTATTCTTAAGTTTTAAACATGCTTCAAGTATTTCTGATGCTGATCATTCATGTGTGCATTCATTTATTGCAGAGTGTAACTGTTTCATCTCGGTGCACCTGCAAGGATTTTTCTGTTGCTATCTTTTCTTTTACTTAAAAATTATGTCTTGTTGTAAGGGTTATGTTCTGGAATTCATAGGTATAAACAGTTTTATGCAGGATGAATGTAGGAAACACACATTTCTTTATGGAATAAACCATGGAAACATGACTTGCTGCCACTGAAAATAGAGACTGCATACAAGAGCGCTCAGCAATCCAGGCTGCGTGGGTGAGGGGATTTCACTGACAGCTGCCTGCAAGTGCAGAGTAGGGAGGCTGATGGAGTTTGGTAACTGTGTGTGTCTGTCCAGGGCAGTTCCAACACCAGAGGATTTCACAGAGGAGCCAGAGAAGACTAAAGCAGCAGTAAGGATCATGGCCAGAATCACTATGATTGGAAAAGATCTTTAAGATCATCAAGTCCAACCATTATCTAACTCTACCAGGGCCACTATTACATCATATTCTTGAGCACCATATCTAAGCAGCTCCAGAGACGGATATTCATCCACTTCCCTGGGCAGCCTGTGCCAGTCTTTGATAACCCTTTCAATACAGATTTTTCTCCTAATCTCTTACCTAAAGAATTTGTCTGATGACAACAACTGAAAGCTATAAGAGACTAGATATTGTGAGTAAAGAAACTGTCTTTGCTGAATTCCTCCTGTGCCCATGGAAATGCTCATAGACTGACAGCTTGTGCCAGTCTTTGATAACCCTTTCAGAACAGATTTTTCCCCTAATCTCTCACCTAAAGAATTTGTCTGATGACAACAACTGAAAGCTATAAGAGACTAGATATTGTGAGTAAAGAAACTGTCTTTGCTGAATTCCTCCTGTGCCATGGAAATGGACTTTATCCTTTGAAAAAGAAAAGGGCTAAACCAAAGTAATGCCCTACTTTGTTCTCAGTTTCACCTAATGGAAAACATAGAATCACAGAATCATTAAGGTTGGAAAGACCTCTAAGTTCATCAAGTCCAACTATCAACTCAAAGCTACCATGCTTACTAAACCATGCCCTGATGTGCCATGTCATGTACCACATCAAAACATCTGACAGGATCCCAGTAGAGACCACTTAGGTCAAAATCAAAAGCTGTATTCTTAATTTGTAATTCCACACGAAGCAGCGCTCTGGGGATGTAAGGTGGGTGTGGTGGAAACAGGAGAGAGACTAAGTTTGTGAGTGATGCACTTTGAGAGATTTGGTCTCTTCCAGCCTGGTTGATTCTATGATTCTATGAAATGCTTTGTTAAAAGCACACACCACATCCTTATTCTGCAATGCCTTTAAAATTCTAACCATATCCCATATACCTTTATAATAATAACCATATGACAGGTCTCACAGAAGAGTCCTTCTCCCATTCTCTGTCACTGCTCTCAGTTCTCCACAGTCTGCACTGAACCCAAGCAAAGGCAGTTAGAGATTAGGTGTCATTCAGGCCTGCAGCCATCTGCTCAGGCAACTGGGGAGGGCACACATGCAGCCATCCAGCACATGTGAGCTCTCAGGGACTAAACTTTTCTGCAGATAGAATCATGAGCAAATTCAAGCTATGAATTTTTGGAAGGCAAGATTGTATAGATGAGTGATGAAATTTTTCAGAGGATTAAAACATGGCTAAATCTGGATTAATTCTAAAAGCTGTGTCTGTGACAGCAAGGCATTCATGTGCTCTACAGCCCTCTTCCAGGGCTTGTCAAAAAAGCTGCAAGATTATTCTCCATGAAGGGAAAATGTTGTTTTCTTCCATAGCCACATTCTTGGCTACAACTGAAAAAAGTTAGGTGAAACTTCAAATCAGCACCAAAGAAATATCTAGAATGTAAACTAGGCTTTATTGATGATCTGGACCTGGGGGTTGAGTCCATCATCAGTAAGTTAGCAGATGACACCAAGCTAGGAGAAGGTGTCCATCTGTTGGAAGGTAGGAGAGCCCTGCAGAGGGATTGTGGCAGGCTGGATGGGTGGACAGAGGCCAATGGGATGAGATTTAACAAGGCTAACTGCAGGGTCCTACACTTTGGCCACAACAACCCCAAGCAACACTACAGGCTAGGAATAGAGTGGCTGGAGAGCAGCCAGGCAGAAAAGGACCTGGGGGTACTGGTAGAGAATAGCTGAACATGAGGCAGCAGTGTGCCCAGGTGGCCAGGAGAGCCTATGGCATCCTGGCCTGGATCAGGAACAGTGTGGCCAGCAGGACAAGGGAGCTTATTCTGCCCCTGTACTCAGCACTGGTCAGGCCACTCCTTGAGTGCTGTGTCCAGTTCTGGGCTCCTCAATTCCAGAGAGATGTTGAGATACTGGAATGTGTCCAGAGAAGGGTGATGAAGCTGGTGAGGGGCCTGGATCACAGCCCTGTGAGGAGAGGATGAAGGAGCTGAGGGTGTGCAGCCTGGAGAAGAGGAGGCTCAGGGCAGACCTCATTGCTGTGTACAACTACCTGAAGGGAGGCTGTAGCCAGATGGGGTTGGGCTCTTCTGCCAGTCAAGCAGCAACAGAACAAGGGGACACAGTCACAAGTTGTGGCAGGGAGGTCTAGTCTGGATGTTAGGAGGAAGTTGTTGCCAGAGAGGGTGATTGGCATTGGAAGGGGCTGCCCAGGGAGGTGGTGGAGTTGCTCTCCCTGGAGTTGTTCAAAAAAAGCCTGCATGAGGCACTTAGTGCCATGGTCTAGTTGATTGGACAGGGCTGGGTGCTAGGTTGGACTGGATGATCTTGGAGGTCTCTTCCAACCTGGTTGATTCCATGATTCTATGAATGATACTCAACCTGAGTGGCTCCAACTTAGCAAAGTTGTAAGAAGCTGAAAAATAAAGATGGGCTATGCCACTGCCAGACTGTGTCCATCATAAATCTATGTATCTGGGTGTGCATGCCTGTACACACAAAACACACACTTCCACATATTACAGTACTACTGCATCACTGAAGATTTCACACACAGAAATATCCCCAAACAATGATATGTACTGTTAGTAAAATTCCAAGAAGACAGAGTTGGACATTTCAAGGATATTAGTATTGTGGTAAAAAAAAAATGTTCAAAGTGGCTGTGAAGTTAAATGGGTAGTTGCTATTTACAAATATGATTGCATGCTATTACCATGGAAACTTGGGATGGAAAATTAAAAGCCAGTTTAGCTTCATCTTGAAACTGCCCTGACTGGGAGGAAAACAATATCTGACATTCCTCTAGTAGGAGACTAATTGCCACTCTTAAAGAATGTACAATATGTTTCTCCATATTTTTAGCTACTATGCAACCAAGTGAAGGTTAAGTCTAGGATAACAGATGTATGTGTTGTTAAGAATCACAGCACACTGTGATTTATTGCTTTTTCTATGCTATTTACTGAAATGGTAACTATTAAACATTTTCTAAGTCTGCTTCAGGTGATTTTGTGTCACATCTAAATGCATGGCCTGATAATCCTGCCAAATGCTTTTTCCCTTTGTTCGTGTTTCTGCCGTGACAATCTAACGAGCGAAACATGTTCTAAGGATGTGACTCATTTCTGTTAAGGCAAGCTTCCCAAGAACCACAGACAAGGCAGAGATGACCACTGGCCTTGGAAATGTGTAGGACAGTTACAAATGTGAATCAGTTGGTAGCATAAACTGAGCCAGTTATTCCTAAATAAAAGATGTACCTATTGAGATTGCAGCAAGCACTAAGGATGGGAATCAGAAGACTACACAGATGGTACCATCTGTCTATCTTCTGGGAATCATTCTGGTGCTAAAAAAACCCTTCTGAGACAGATGCTCAGAGCTCCAGAAGTGTTTGCTAACAGACACACATGCTACACCTGGTAATGATGCGTGGGATCCCCAGTGCTCAGCAGGTATCTGTATGCAAATGGAGCTGGCATATTCGGTGTGCCAAGGCTAGACAATCAGTGAATGAAAGGCTTTGCTACCACGAGATGGAAGTTCATTGAAGATGTGATAAAAATCCTGATTCCAGCCTGAGTTTGGATGTAATAAAAATGACACCTGTGTGACCTCCATCCCTGTTCCCATCTCAGAGTTGAAAGTCAAGGACCAGCTCCACTTGTCCCACAAAGTCTAATCCAAAGAAAGGCAGTAGGGCAAGAGCTGCAGGCATGTGGATCACGTGGAAAATTTAGGACAAGCCTTCTAATGACTTTGATATTACTTTTCCTTCTTTTACACAAAAAGCATGCATACAAGCTGATAGTTCATTTTATATGGACAGACAGAGTCCAAAGTACACCAGCTGCAATTCTTACCTCCAGCACTGGGAAGAAGTGGTGTTACTGCTGTATGGGAAGAAACACCATTTGCAAAACTCATGAACTATTTTTATTTCTTTGGAGGGATAAACTCCTTTTTAAAAGCTATGCTATTTGACAGCTTAATGCCCTTCAGCTTTGTCACTTTCCATAGTGTTGTAAAAGTTACTTCAAATTATGAAAATGAACAACAGTGAGGCATTGCACTGAGACACTTTCAGCTGGTAATAATTCTGCACTTGTGCTCTGATAGATACCTGTCTCGCTGAAATACACATTTGAAGCACTTTAAAGCAGAAACATCCACTAAGATGAATAAACTCAGCTTGACAGTTCCTAGCCCAAGTGCTTATAATGGCAGAGACGAAAGTCTTGAGCAGTTACTGTAGAAAAGCAAATGATAATTATCTGCCAGACATTTCCATGACATTTTAAAGAAGAAGTGAACATTCAGTGCTCCTTGCACAGTGCTAATGCTCACCAGTGGTTACTGTTTGCCTATCAGTATATTCTGCTTGAAAAGTTCAAGTAGTCCAGCCAAATGCTGACACTTAGGTGACAATAATAAGGGCCTACAGAGAACCAGTTTCTTCAGGAACTACTGTGAGAACTTTATTAGAATTAGGAGAACATGATGGTCACTAAAAATTATCAAATAGTTCTTCCTTGTGTTCATTCTCTATCAAGCCTATACCTAGAACTTTCTACTCCCTTATATGCCAAGCATCATGGCATGCACAGACTGCCTATGACAAAGCCTGACTCGAACAAGCTGAGTCTTGGGTTCTTGTAATACCAATCCCAAGAGCAAATGTCAGATGTTAGTTGTTAATTAGACATCAGCCACAAGGCTGACCACAGCTGTGAAGATGTGAGCAAGCACAGTGAAATGGAACAATATTAAAGATATTTCACTTTTCAGTGCAAGACCTGACCCACCAAATTGGGTCATGCTATCTGATTTAAACACAACCTTTATCAGGTAAGCATATTCCCTCCTACCATGCTCTGCATTACTCTTCTCTTACCATTGAATAGTACCCAGGGAAGCACTAACTATTGAAACTATTCAGTAGGGATATTTTTCATTACTCTGATGTGGCAAACTGTGAAATCCTATTGTGGCTAACTCCTTCATTAAACTAATATTTGCTGAAGCCCAGAAAACATTTTTGTGATGAAGTTAGGCTACATTTAATTAAATAGCTCGTGTTTCATAGCCCTCCAGCATTGGAAAATGCATTGTGGCTCTCTTCAGTGAAAAGCAGAGAGACACTTCACTGAGATTGAGCCATAAGGCATTAGTAAAATAAAGATACTGCATTGCTTATCTTGATATAAGCAGTATTTTAGAAAGATAGAATCAGTCAGGGTTGGAAGGGACCACAAGGATCATCTAGTTCCAACCCCCACGCCATGCCCAGGGACACCCTACCCTAGATCAGGCTGGCCACAGCCTCATCCAGCCTGGCCTTAAACACCTCCAGGGATAGGGCCTCAACCACCTCCCTGGGCAACCCATTCCAGCCTCTCACCACTCTCATGCTCAACAACTTCCTCCTCACATCCAGGCTGAATCTCCCCACCTCCAGCTTTGCTCCATTCCCCTTAGTCCTGTGACAACTGATAGCCTAAAATGTCACTCCCCAGATTTTTTATAGGCCCCCTTCAGACACTGGAAAGCCATGAGAAGGTCACCTGGGAGCTTCCTCTTCTCCATACTCAACAGTCCCAACTCTTTCAGTCTGTCCTCACAGCAGAGCTGCTCCAGCCCTCTGAGCAGTGGCCCTTCTCTGGACACACTCCAGCATCTACACATCCTTCTTGTAATGGGGGCTCCAGAACTGGATGCAGTACTCCAGGTGGGGTCTAAACAGAGCAGAGTAGAGGAGGAGAATCACCTCTTTGGCCCTGCTGGCCACACTTTTCCTGATGCAACCAAGGCTCTGGTTGGCTTTCTGAGCTGCAAGTGCACACTGCTGGCTCCTGTTGAGCTTCTCACCCACCAGCACCCCAAGTCCCTCTCCTCAGGGCTGCTCTCCAGGAAGTCATTGCCCAGCCTGGATTTGTGCTTGGGATTGCCCCGACCCAGCTGCAGGACCTTGCACTTGGTCTTGTTGAACCTCCTGAGGTTGCCTTGTGCCCACCTCTGCAGCCCATCCAGGTCTCTCTGTATGACATCCCTCCAGCCTGTCTGCTGCACCACACAGCTTGGTGTCATCAGCAAACTTGCTGAGGGTGCATTTTCAGCTGTGTTCTCTGGTTCTTGGTGTTAAACTACTACATAAAATTGACTATTTCCAGTCTTTATAATGCCATGGATTTTGCATTTGAATGTCTGAATTTGCTAGCAGATATGTTAAAAGTCTCAAGCAGAAACTTTTCCTACAGCTATGGATCTAAAATGTGCCTACAACACAATTCATCCTACCACAAAAAATATGTAACATCTTTGAGATAAGGACAGAACATTATTGTTACTCCAGAAGCCTCACGTGAATAACCAATGTGTCAAGTCTGCAACTAGCAACAAGAGGCTCATATATCACCCACATTTTTTAATGCTTTTTAAACCTCTGGAGTATGTCATGCTGTTATATTATCTTTTTGCTGTTGTTGTTGGTTTGGTTTTTTCCCTTCTTGTATTTTTAGGCTGCTGGGTTTAGCAGGCTTCTGGAACAAGATGTAATCCTTCATACACATTCGCAAACATTGGGTGCTCTCATGGCTTGCACTTGATGCAGGACCTTGACTTTGAGTTGTTTATGACTTTTTGATGCTAGTTTCTCTTTCTGAAGTGTCTGGATTTTGTAAACTGGTCTTGGTGTGAAAGTAGTACCTGATTTCCATAAACTGAATTCTGGACTACGTGACTCTTTGTTTGCTATATTGTAATTGCTTTACTGGCAGGTTAATGGTAGGTATTCGACTCTGCCTGTCTCTGAATTTTACTTTTTGGCACAGGTACTTTACAGAAGTGAAGAGCTGATCTCTTACTACAAACTCAACTTTCTAAAGTTATAAAGTTGCATGCTGAACTTTAGATGAACCTATTTATTTTCCTACTATCAGTTTAAGAAGGTATTATCTAGTCACCAAAAAAAAATGTTACGAGTATCAACTTCAGAACACAGCAGTAAGACTTCAGTTGCATTTGATAGGCAGAAACAATGCAAATAAGGACCACGTATTGCTGGAAGTGTGATTCACAATCATCATTAAACCTCTGTTTACAAAGAAACTGAAGGCAATAAATCCAATGACAGTAAGTAATACATAGGAATGCATACAGTATGCTGTTCACAGCTTTCTCTATTGCCTTGTTCTTCAGAGATTTGCACAGGGACAAGATCTGTGTTATTTGTTTCTCAATGACTATCTAAAGCTCTCCTAAACTAGATTATGTCTGGTATTCTTTCTAATATCACAGTATCACAGTCTCACAGTATCACCAAGGTTGGAAGAGACCTCAGATCATCAAGTCCAACCCTTTACCACAGAGCTCAAGGCTAGACCATGGCACCAAGTGCCACGTCCAACCTTGCTTTGAACAGCTCCAGGGACGGCGACTCCACCACCTCCCTGGGCAGCCCATTCCAGT